>VZTJ01004286.1:4406509-4480561 GCA_013397795.1 Orthonyx spaldingii | reverse complement strand
TTTTTTTTTTTTTTTTGTTGTGCATGTATGTGGCTTAATGCCAGCTGGCGCACATTGGGTTGTCTCGGGTTGCTCCATCCTTGGCAGCATCGCCAGTGGCTGCCTCAGTGTGGATCCACAGGGTTTTCCTGGGATTTTGGTGCACACCTCCCTGGGGCTCCATCGCCTGCTGTGGGGGCATTGGAGTTGGGTGGAGCTCAGCACTGCTCTGCCCCATCCCTTCTGGCCCTCGTGGGAGGATGTTGAGGCCCCTCCTCATTCACTGCTCTGGAATGGCTACAGCAAAACACATTTCCAGTCCTCAGTGAGGTGACTCTCTGGGATACAGGGTAAAATAGCTAAAGAGCTGCAGAGTCACTGTGCTGTGGGGCAGAAAACCCTTTGCTCTGTAGTCAGGACATCTTAAGCAGAGGTTGGGGACAGGGTGCAGGAGCAGGAGGCACGGTGCTGTCCCATGCTGGAGCCTGGCTTTGCACAGTGCCAAAGTAAATCCTCATCTCACCAAGGGTGATAAAGCTGATTCCTCCCTCCCCTGGGGCTCTTCAGGTTCCTTCCCAAATGTGACACAACTGGGGAAAACAACTCCTTATTTATTCCCCTAGTTCCCCTCTGGTCCCCATGGCTTTGAGTAGGCATCAACACGACCCACACTTGGTGTCAGGGAGCCCCTGGGTGGCTAAAGGGGAAATAAAAGGAGGGAAAAGGCCCTTTCAATGCCTGCAGATATGAAAGGCACTCCAGACTCCACTCCAGCATTTCATAGTTGGTTTTTTATTTTTCCATCTTTGATGTGGGGGTTGCTGTGAACAGTGTCAGGAGCACTGGGCTGGGGAATAGCCCATTATTAGTGACACTGAATAACACAGGGCTGGGGGTTGTACTGGTGTAGCTGGGCTCATTTAACAAAGGAAAAGCAAATGGATGATAAAAACCTATATGGGTAATTTAGATGATACCTGTGTTCACCATGTCAGACAAATCCCTGATGTGGCTCTGCTGAGATCCTTCCTGCACCCCAACCCATTGACAAACTGCCTTTTGCCACAGAGGAAGGGGAGAGTGTTTTTCTGGGTGTGAAAAGATTATTTGAGAGGCTTGGAGAAGGTGATGCTTCTTTGTGCTGTCACATGTTCACTCCTGCCTGCTCTTAGTTTGGCATTTATTTTCCCCCTTTTCTCCCCCTTAAAGCCTTACCTTGTTTGGCATTTCTTTAGTGTCCAGCAGCTGCTGTCCCTCTGCTCCTCCACCTTTTCCCTGTTTGTGATGTCAAGTGGCAACCAAGATTGAAGACAGTGTCCTTATTTAAAAACAATGCCTGTTTCTTTTCCTGTATTATCTTTCAGATGGTGGATTGGGTTTGGTGTGCAGCAGCATAAGCTTTTAGTTCTCCAAGAGCCCTTCTGCAGATGTCTCTACATGCCTCATGTAGCCCCACCTTTGGCCACCTCACTGGGCATGGAAGTGAAAATACTGAGAGAAAAGAAAAAAATATGAAGTAGGACTAAATAGATTTTAAAAAAAGATTCCTAATATCAGCACCTTGGTTTTACAGACTGCAGCAGCCTCAATCCCTATGTGGCTGCCACCCAGAGCACTCTTTGCACCAGAGTTTCACCTTAAATAAGAAAACTTCACACCCCTGTGACAACACCAGGCATCCTCTGAGGGACGTGTGGAAGTTCTTGAAGATTGAAAAGCAGGTGGGAGAGAACCAAAGAAACTCCTGACAAACAATTACTGTGCTTCTTCAGATCTCAAGATATTTTCAAGGGTATGTGCCAAGTATCCACTTTATGAATTGCCTCTGGGACGGGGAAGGTTCTGGGAAGTGTAGAAAACCACTAATGGATGTGGGCACAGACAGTGGTGTTTCTGCTGGAAGAGATGGTAACTGTGTGTGGAGAACCTGCTCTGTTGTGGTGCTGCAAAGGGGGGAACTGTGCAAAGTAGAGGCCAAAATGCTCATCTACACTGGCTGCTCTCTTCTGCTACTGCTCTAGCCCTGATCTCTGCCAACATAAACCTACAGCAGGGAGATTAAATACACATTAAGTGAGCTAAGGTTTATGGATTTGGAAAGATTTGCCTGAAATCAGCCAGTCACATAGGGGATGAGCACTGAAATGAGCTCTGGGTGGGAGGACAGGGGTTTGTCTGCAGAGAAAGCTGTCTTTTCTCTGTGTCTGATATGTCCCTGCTCTGCATCAACACATGTGGAGAGGTGTGCACAGATGGGAGGTGGCAGAGGACCCCTGCTGCCCGGTCCTCCTGCCCTAGGAAGCTGTGGGGTGAACAGAGGTGTGTCTGGAGAGGATGGAAGAGATTGGGCATCCTGGGCAGGTGGGTGAGGGGTGCTCCCTGTGCCTCTTTCCACTCATTCCTATTCCACATGTTTAACATGAAACCTCTCTGCAGTGTGGGGTAATGTGCCCTCCTGGAACATGGCTCTGCCCACTCTTTGGGGTGGAAATGGCAGTGATATAGGATGACTTTGAATATTTCCCACCGCCCTGCAGTGTTCCATCCCGGTTTCCTCTCTTGCTTTGTTCTCTCCTGACACTGAGTACCACAAATGTCTGTACTGACTTTTTCCTTGCTGGATGCAGCCAGCACTGCTGAGCCACCTTGACTCACAGCTCTCCACAGATGCTGAGAGTGGCAGTGTCTGAGCCCAACCCATGTTGGAATGCTGTTGGGAACCCACCTTAGATTTCTCAGTTTGATTTTAGGTGTGAAACACATCACTCACTCTGGTTTTCTTAAGGTGTTGGTAAGCCAAGTCATAGTAAACCCAATGTAAACGAGCTGAGCCAGCGTGTTACAGGTGTGCCCATAAACAAGGCAGGTTCTGTGCTGGTGGAGAATGTGATGCTTCAATACTGCCCGAGTAGGGGATAGAGGCTGCCTCTGAATCAGCAGTGATCAATGTTGGGTTATTTATCTCATCTACATTTGAGGACTGTGATTCAGTTCTTCATAATTAAAAGAAATAAATAAAATAAATTAAGGAAGAAGAATATCCTAACAACCATGCTGAAGTCTTGCTGTAGAGATAGAAGTGGAACCACTGAGTTTCCTGGAAGAAATCACCAAGATCTCCCCGTACAGCCGCAGCAGTGAGAGCTGCAGTGCTGCAGACAGATTTTGGGCGTTTCACCAGCACTCACGGCTGGGTTAGAGCTGGAACCTGCCGGGGATTTTGCTTATCTGCTTGTCAGTTCAGTGTTCCTGCAAGCACAAAAAATTTCTCTCTCGCTAAAAAATCTGCTTCTTTGCATATTAAAAAGGGCATATGGGAAGTAACATGGTAAATGCAGCATGTGCAGGGGAGGACGGCTCCGATCCAAACAGCACCGGACTGTAATTATTGGGTTGTCTTATGCTAAAGAAAAAAAAAAAAAGGCACCGCATGTGCAATTAATAATTGTTAATTTGCACAGGCTTTTTCAACTTGTTTCCCTGGCCAAACGCAGTTCCTCGGTGACGGCGGGGAACCTTGGCTTCTCGCTCTGGGAGTGTCCCGGCAGCAAGGGGAGAACTGTGCTCCCTGTGGAAGCGGCGCTCGGAGCGCGAAGAACCCCAAAGTCCCTGCACTCACCGAGTGCGAAGCTGGAATTAACCAGCACACCTCCCCGCCCCCGCTCACCCTCCGCTCCCCTCGCCTCACCACGCCCGCCCTGGACGGGGCGGGACGCGGGTGCCCGTCCCTCCCCCGGGCCGCGTCCCGGTCCCCGCGGTGCCCTCAGCGGGGGCGGGCGCGGGGCGGGCCCGGGGGCCGGGCCTGGGCTGCGCTCCCGAAGGCGAGCGGGGCGGGCTGTCGGTGGGGAGGTTCCTGGGGCTGCTCCGGGCGGCTCCTCCGGCTGCCCCGCGAGAGGGACGGGACCCGGCAGGCTCTGGCGGCACCCGGCTGGCTCGGAGGGCACCATGGGGCACCCGCGGCCGCGGGGGCCGGAGGTGGGTGCGGGCGGTGCGGCCGCGGCGGTGCCCCGGGGTGGGCGCCCGGCCCGGGGCAGTGCGGGGACTTCAGCGCAGGGCGCATGTTTTCAAGTGATTCCCCGGGCTCTTTGCTGCGGGGAGGTGTTTGTCGCCTGTCGGACACGCTCGGGATGGTTTGCGCGTTTGTCGTGCTGTGGAATGGGTGGGTGTGGGTCGGTGCGGTCCTGCCCTGTGGTCAGCGCGGGCGGCTGGGTTGGGAAACTCGGCGATGTGGTGAACTTCAGTGTTCCCAGCGCTGGTGGAGCCGTGACCCTGCCACGTCCCTTCTGCACCCGCCGTTTTTGGGGAAAACCCTGAGAGTTACTCAACGTGCTGACATAACCCGTTCTGCCGAGAGGCCGGCTGGGTTTCTTGCAAGGAAAGCCTTTTCTGCCTGTTGCTGGTTTTCTTTATTCGTCATGATGCTCTCTAGAAATCTTCAGCCCCAAAGTGCCTCCGGTCCGAGCTGGACCGTAGTTCAAGACAGTGCAATTCCATTGGCTTTGGAAGCGTTCCTCGGGGCTGACCAGGCTCTCCGCACGCAGAAGGACAATGCCCACTGTGTGCCCAGGTCTGCGTGGTCTCCACATCTCCGCTTTCAGTAAACCTGTGCGATGTCTCTTCAGTGAGGCTGTTTGGGGACAGGCACAGGCAGCTGGACGGGGTGGATGGAGCCTTGCTGGTTTGACACCGGTGGAAGATGGTGAGTGTGGGTGTCACGGCCAGGCCGGTGTGCCCATGGCTGCTGGGACAAAAGCTCCCTGTTTGCACACAGCGTTGTGTTTCGAGCTGCCTGTGTTTGCAGCTCGAGGGGTGCGAGCTCTCTTTCGAGTGTCTTTAATCGCTCAAGAATTCATGTTTTCCCTCCCGTGCCGTCTCTACCATTTGATAAGCGTGAGCTCATGCCACAGGCTCGCAGGTAACCAGGGAACTTAATTTCCAACCACCTCATGATGCTCACAGGAGTGTTAGCCCTGTGACTTGGGTCTCATGGCCAAATCCTGCTCAGCTCTGCCAGTAGTTGGGAAGCTCCGAGTTTGAGTCCCTGGGCTGCCCTTCCTTTGCTGCTTGTCGTCAGCCTGCGCTGTGTGTGCTGTGACTATGCAGAGAGCCCCTTTCTCAGGGTCACCACTCCCATGTGATCCTCAGCACTCCCCAGGGATGCTGGGATCCCTGATCCGGGCTCAGGGGATTGATTGGTGCAGAGCACTGGCGTGGGATGGCAGCAGCCAGTGCCCATTGTGCACCTGCCCTGCCCTTGCCTGTGACTGAAAGAGGCCTTCCTCCTGTCCTTCTGCCATGAGGTATCACCAAACCTGTAAAATCCAGTTTTTTGCCATGGGAATGTGTGTCTGGCCTCCCCCAGGCCTGGGGGTGCAGCACATGGGTGACCTTACACAGTGTCCCCATCACCTATCTTGCTGTGGGGTTTGGCTGGCTGGGGACACTGAGCCCTGGATTTACCCTCCCCTTCAGAGAGGAGGCCAGCCCCAGGCTTGGTCAGAGCTCCCT
Organism: Orthonyx spaldingii; assembly: GCA_013397795.1. Lineage (NCBI taxonomy): Eukaryota > Metazoa > Chordata > Aves > Passeriformes > Orthonychidae > Orthonyx > Orthonyx spaldingii. The sequence continues at coordinate 4,475,074 of VZTJ01004286.1, read as the reverse complement.
GGGGGACAGGTCTGAAAAGACCTGTTAAAATTTACAAAGATTGCTGTAGACTGTGCTTCAGCCGATTGAATGAAAGTTTATTGAGGGATACAGCTATTGAATTTGGTTTTGCAAGATTTAACTTTCCTAAGTAGAGAAGATTGAAAGGTTTCAAACACCCATTTGTGCTTTTAGTTTTGTCTTGATATATAACATAATCCTTTTCAGGATTATTGAAAATTAGTGTTGAGGCTCTGGTCTTACTGGAAAAGACGAAATAAATTCACTTTTCCTGGAGGCCATGATGCTCTTCTTATTTTGAGAGGCTTGACCTCCTGCCACAAAAAAATGCTGTTGTTGACAGGTGTCTCCTGAGCTCTCACAGCTGAGGAAGAGTGTGCTGTTATCAGAACTGCAGCTTCTTAAAACTGCTGAAGGTGCTGTTTCACGTGTGTATAAATGAAATTATAAGTGCTAGGTAGGTGATCATTGCCAATGAAATTAATCTTTCACAAAGTGGGCTGAAATCTCGTGCCTGACGTAGAAATTTTTAGTGCTCTTCATAGTAATAAAGTGTAAAGGGTTCTGTAATCTTGACATTGTTATTCCTATAATTTAGGAAGTGCTCTTTAGACTGCTGGTGTGTCTGTGGTGGAGGAAAGATGTTTTAAGGGAGTGGGTCTCATCTCCAGCAGTGATTCGAGAAATCTCTTATGTGGTAAAGTGCAAGTTCAGCCAGCTGAACTTGGGTTTTTACAGTTACTCCTTCTCTGAAAATGGATTTAAAGCAGATTATCAAACCTTCAGGGAAAAAAATGTCAGGGAAATGCACTTAACTGCTGGTGTTACCTCGAGTGTTAGTCCCTTGAAATGATATAATAAGGAAGATTCTGGTTATTAATGTTCATTCAGGCTTCTAGTTTTATCTTCTCTCTCTCTGTGCCCAGTGAATGCACCGAAGGAGAAACTCAGTGTCTGAAATTGCTGGAGTACTGCAGGAAGCCGTCGCGCTCCGTGAGGAGCGGCACCTTTCTGATGCCTGTGCTGCAAACAGGTGGTTCCTTAATTTCATGTTGGAACAGCTATTTTGCAGCGATTTAAATAATAATAATAATAAAGCTTTAATGAGAATCAGCGTTGGCCAGTGGGCCTAAATCTGTGTATAACAGAGCTGAAGAAGCAAATTGATTTTCTTCTGGAGTGTCTGATGTCAGTAAGCACCTGGTCTTGGCTAAGGAAGGGGAGGGCGAGAGCAAACCTTTCATGTCTTTTCCTCCTATTGTCTGACTGGCAATTATTTGATGAAGTGTTTTGAACTTGTTCTCACATGCCCTGTATTCTGGAAACTCCTACAGGGACTGAGATTTGGTCATGTTCATTTGCCTGACAGGAGTTGCGACTGAGTTCTTTTTTCTTCACTAAACCTTGGCCAGCCTTTTTTTGGTTCTTTTTGCCAAAATAAGGTTTTTTCCAGTCCATATTTAGGTGCTGCTTGCCACGCTTTTTCTGCCCTCTGAGAGGTGGGATGTGTGTGCAACTTATGTGCAGCCTGGCTTCTTTGCACCCACCTATGCAGGGCCAGACCTCAGCTCTGCTGAGCTGCAGAATAGAGATAGATATATACTGTCAATTCCATTTTGGTTTTTTTTTGGTTTAGATATATAAATACATTTTTAATAGATATTTAGGCAAGTGTACCTGCCCTGTCCCTTACTTTCATGGAATTGTGATCATCTGATACATGTATATACCAGCTCTGCATGTGCAAACACCCTGGAAAGCAGAAAGTGGTGGAGGGACTGATGGAAAAAGCTCCATTTGCCAGGTTTTATTTGCAAAATATTTGCCACATTGCTCCCTCACCTGCTTGGCACCAGGTGTCCAGGATGGCACGGGGCAGTCACGGTCCATGCGACAGGACACGCACCCTTACCCTGGCTCCTGTGCGGGCGGGGGAACAAACAGGAGTGAAATGTGGATTTGAAGATCATGAATTTTATATTTATACATATTTTTATCTTTGGAATTCAGAGTTTTCTCTGTCTCCAGGCAGTAGCAGTGGGAGATATTGCCGGGGGCATCGTGTGCCGTCGCCACTGCCTGCCCCGAGCGCTTCGCACATCCCTCGCTCCTCGCGCCCACGCGCCGCAGTGGCATTTAGTGATTCCTGGATCCTGAAAGCAGATAAACACCAAAACCTGGGGGTTTACATAAGAAAGTGGGAGTGGGGCTCGTGTCTGTCAGACAGCTCCGGCCCCCGGGCATCCATCTGCTGGTGTGGGGAGAGGGGGAGAAGCCGTCTGGTGGCTGCTGCAGCACTGGAGAGCTGGGACCCCAAAAGGAGCTGGGATGGCACCAGGCAGAGAGGAAGCCATGCACCCCAGAAGGGAGGCCAGTTTTGCCTCAGAGAATAAAAGCTGTTTGATAACAGCTGTGGTTCGTATGAGTCTATATAGACACAGGTCAGATAAATCTTGCTGAAAAGGGGTCGGGGCATGGAGCAAGTGCCAGAGCCCTGCTGCTGCTCCTGCAATGAGCATGGTGACAGCCTGCCCAGGGGTTATTGCCAAAATGGGATGTGGGGTTTTAATATCAGGGTAATCACCTGAGATAGTCTTACTGGGCTACCATGCTTGCTTGGATGCCAATAAAAAGTGTCTGAGAGTGGGGCTGGGTGGGAATGAGCCCTGGCACGTGTCTGCCCGTCTGTGCAAAGTCCACACCAAAGCCGGTGTTGGCCATGTGTTCGTACCTTTGTGCTCTTTGGTTGGTCGCATTTCTGCGATTTGTTTTCCCTTAAATCTTCCCTTTTACTCCCTGGGAATGCAGAGTGGACCACATTGAGTTCCATCAAATAAAATGGTGCAGTAGGATTTGACAGCAAAGTAACCAGTTTGCATTAGTTACCTTAGTGTAATGACATTGTCCCTTCCTCCTCTATGCCCTTTTTTATGGCAGAGGAGGAATAGATAAAATAAATGATCTTCTGCCCTAAGAAACTGACTAATGAGGGAGAAAGGCTGTAATAAAAGCAGAGGTGTAATAAAAAAGGTCAATAGTGGTGGGGTGCACATGTTGCAGAATAGAAGGAGCACCCCACCACTGCCAACACATGGAAGGCCTCTGGGGGAGGAGTTGCAGGGCTAAGGATGAGAAACCTCATCACTATTGGCGGGTGTACTTGATAGAGGGAGACTTTCTGTCTGGGTGAGGGAGTCCTGTGCACACCATACTGACAGCAGCAAATATTCAGAATATTCATGGTGTTGATTTCTATTTTCCTGGTTTACACCTGCTGGTGAAGAACGAATTAAACTACATTTCCTGGATTGCATTTTCCAGGTCAGGCTGTGAGTGGCCCCGATTCCTGTCTTAGAGTTTTCTTTCTGCCGGGGCAGTGAGCCCTCATTTGTGCAGCCTTCTTTTTTGGGAGAAATAAGATAAACCTACTGATAAAGACCTGGTGCTTCCCTGGGCTCTCCCAGGACTGGCAGCAAGATCTCAGTGAGCTAGGGGCAGTTTACATCTTCCTTGCCAGGGCTGGGGAAGGTGGTCCAGGCACAGAGGGACCACTCTTCTCTGGGACGAGCGTTCCAGAGCGCAGAGACAAAAGGCAGTGCCAGGCAGACAATGTCCCACAGAGCAGCGCTCTGACAGCCTCTGTCCCAGCCTGTGCAAGTGGCTGATTCAGAGCCAGTTGCAGTTTCTGGTTGTCTGGCCCTGCAAGAACTTGCTTCTCTTTTCCCTCCGGGATCTGCCGAGGCCGTGGCCCGGGGCTCTTCCTTGCCACCAGCACTGACTCATTGCTGAGCCACTTCCTAGAAACTTCTTTCATTTTAGCAGCCGGACTGCTGGCAGGATTTTTAAAATCAGAAATACTCCTTTTTTGTTCTTCCTGTCTGTGTTTGCCCCACCCAGAAAACACTCGCTGGTGAACACAGGGCTCACTGCATCGCCTTGGGTCAGATGCACCTCGCAGCACAGGCTTCTCTCACCATCAGCTGGGCTGACTCCTGCATGAAGCCTCCAGGAAGCCCTCGGTGGGGAAAATAAACCAGCAAGAGTAATTAATTGCACCTTTCCAACACTTTCAGTAGCCTGAGGTGTTGTGGCCAGGGCAGGACCTCATAACTGTACCATACTACCTGGCTAAAGGCAAGCACGCTGTTGGAGTTTTTTTTTAACTTAAAAAGTGCTCTCACTCCCAACCAGCTTTGAATGTGGCACACAAGAGGTGAAACAATTGGATGGTTTGCATTTTCTCTTTCAATTCAAATAAGATGCAGTTACATGATGCAGTTGACTTCACATGAAGAACACAAATCTGCCTTGCTTGTGGTTCTCTTGGGTGCAGTGAGAAGCACCCATGGGTGCTGGGGTCTTCCAGGAAGCTCGGCTGTCCTCTCTCTGTCACAGCTGAAGGGGTGCTGAAACAATTTGGAGAGCAGGCAGTGCATCATAGTCTTTTCAAAAAGAAGTACTTTGTTTTCTCATTTCTCTTTTGCTATTTATGTAGTCCCCGTGAGATGTTCTGAAGTATATTTTTCCGTGACTGAGGTTTCCTGCAATTTTTTTTTTTTCCTCTGTGTCCCACCCAGCTTTAAGTCTTACCAAGAAAGAATAGTAGATGACTCACGGTGGCTTTGAAATCTCTGTGGTTAGACCTGATCCAGCAGAGTTTTGGCAGCAGTTATGGCAAGTGAGCCATTTTGTTCACCAGGAGAAAGAACTGGCGAGATGGGAACTGCTGTCTGAGCCTGTTTGGCCTTTTTTGCTTCTCTCCCAAAACTACTGCATTTCTTCCTGCCAAACAGCTTTTTTTGTACATGTAGAAAACACTCTGCAAACACTTTTCTGGGCAGTGCTGCTTCAGAAGGTCATGGCAGTTGAAGGAAAAATGTCTTTAGTTTTTGCCTTATTGTGTGCTGAGGTGTGGAGGGTGAACCTTGTTAAGTGGTAATCCTAATGCTCTGATTTCCTCTAGGAATTTGGGGGGAAAATACTGTAGAGGAGTTTTGACAAAAGGAGAATGAGCTACAGGGTGTCTGCCTTGCCCAGACACCCGTGTTGCTTGTAAGATGCTGGAGTTCTGGGGACGTGAGTGAGGGAGAGGAGGGAAGAGGCAGCTGAGGCTCCATTTGAGCTCTGAGATGAGCATCATCCTTCCCTGCCTGCCATCAGCAGGCTCCTGTGCAGGCTTGATCGAGGCATTGTTTTTCCCCTCGAGTAAAGTGATTAAAAAAAAATTGTCCACAGTATCTATTTTGTTCTAAGCAAGCTGTCAGTATTGTCAATGTGTGTAAATGAGCTATTTTGCATAAATTTGCAGGTGTTTAGTTGTATTTAAGAAAGAAACATAAGGGAGCTATTCTGTTTCTGCAAGTTACTGCTTCATAACAGACAATTTCTTTTTGAATTTGCCTGGATTTGATCTCAGTGTGAAACCTCAGCCATCGTTCCAGTTATTTGAGAAATCAGAACCCAATTTCTGTAATTATTTACTCATCCTTAATTCTGATAATGAATCAAACACTTCAAGGTATAGAAAAATGAAATTTTCACTAACTTGAGTACCCTGTGTCCTAGGTGCTATTACGTTACTGTGGAGGGTTTCCACGGGAGAGGCTGGTTTGCAAAGCCTCCTGGAGCCCTCCATGAAGTGTTGGGGACAGCATCACCTCTGCCCTCTGAGCTTGGCTTAATGGCTTCTCTTGCAATTACCTCTGGGGCTTCCCCAAGCCAACTGTTTTCTTCTGGTATACGAGACATTCCCAAATATTTGTTTTAGCTGGCCAGGGAGAAGGAAAATGCAGTTCTTGGGAGGCCTTAATGTTATCCTAAATCCACAGATGAAGCTGTTTAGGAACTGGTTGGAGATTTCTGGGTGTGAAAGGGAGGCCAAGGGCTGGTGTTTGCCCTTGTCGGTGCTTGCTGAGGAAAAGCAGCTGTTCTTGGCAATGTGGCTCAGGAGCAGACATGCACCCTCCTGTTGTCTCCTCTGGCACCTGCTGTTGCTGTTTTTTTGGGAACAATGCCTGATTGTACAACAGCCTTGTAGTGCTGGGGGTCCCAGCTTAACAGTGGGAGCTGCAGCCACTGAGCGCTGCAGCTTTAGGAATAGACTGGAAAATAACTGAAGTCAAACAAGGATAGAGACATCAAATTCTTGTGGAGCTTATCAGCCAGAATGCATCAAACGCATTTAAAAGCATTGCTAAATCAAACATTAAAAATCACTAGGGAGCCTCAGTTTGGAAAGGTGCTGAATGCAGATTTGCAGGCAGGAGTGAAGGAGTGTAGGAGTGTTGTGGGGTGATGAGTGGCTGCACCACATCATGGGGCTTTGCACTTGTGACGGTGCTCTCAGGGTGGTGCAGGGTCCTGTGTGGGATGGGGAGGCAGTGGGATTCTGGCTGAGGAGTGGAGAGAGGAGCTGGGACATCCCCTTGCTTGGACAGCGTGGTGGCCCCCAGGTGCCGCAGTTCCTCTCACACCCATTAACCAGAGTTCATCCCGTGCATTGGGTTTACCAAAGTACACTCCTGGCACACGGTGTGCACAGTCAGCACAAACTTGGCAGAGATTAATGTCAGCATAAGCAGTCACAGGGTTGGTTCACACGGCCGGGAAGGATCAGTGTGGGACGGCACCGTGCAACACCTGTGTGGGCGTGGCACTGCATGTGGGTCCCAGCCCCACACCCTGCACTTGGAGCTGCCTCTAAGAGGGACAGAAACATCAGTAAAACTGTGAGGTGGTCACCCTGCAGTTGTTTGTCCTCGAAGCTGGTGGTGCCCTGGGGAAGCCACCCTAGAAGATGAGCCTTGGACTCCCCAGGCAGGGGAGGGAGTCGGACTTGGCTGCTCACATGGGAACATTTGAGTTTCTGCACTATAGTGGGGACTATATTCACAGTAGTACTATTTAGTAGGATGGTTGCTTTCCTCCTTCATCATGGCCCTCTGCTCCTGCCAACTGTTTGGTTTTTGGTTTTTTTTAAGTGGAAATTATTTGAGAAGTTCCATTAAAGCAAACAAACTCCCAAAAGTCAAGAAATGGAAACAGTGTTTTATTGAAGTGTTAAACTTTTAGTTAAACTATTAGTAAAAATACATGGTCTCAATCTGCTACTCCTTGTTGCTGTGATACCCACAGGAATTTCTCATTTCTTTGAGCAAGTCACATAAAGGGTGAACAAAGGTCACTTCCCTGTGCTTTCACGTGGAAAAAAAGCAGGAGGAGAAAGAAAAATCATGTTCCCACTTAATGGGAACAGTTCAATCAGCAGCAGGGTGGCAGCAGGAACGGGGCATTGACCTGCTGACACATACCTGGGCTTTCTACTGTGATCTGGAGCTGCTGCCAGGAGCCAGTGCCTGTGCAGGGCACAGGGCTGGGCTGAGATCCTGTTGCAGTCACTGAATCCCTCCCGATCACAGGTTGCAGTGCTTTCCCTGCAATTAGCTTGGCTGGTAGGAGATATGTGAAGGTCTGTGTTTGCATTTATCAGCTGCCACCCAACCCCACTGTGGGAGGGAGGGATGGAAGTGTTGGGCTGCCTGCCAGAGTGCCTGCTCATCTCCCAAGCCACCGGAATTCCCTGCGGAAATGTGGCTTGGCAGGTGGCAGTTGCTGGAGTAGACGTGGCACTGGGAGATACCAGAATAGTGTCAAGTGATGTACGGGACATCAGCCCTGTAGATATCTGTACATTTAGGTCACAAAAATATGTGCTGTATTTGTATGATGTGTTCAGCTATAGATAAGAGCAGCAGTCGTGCGTATCATCCTGTGAGCACTGTGGTGGTTCTTGTTAGCCCTGATCCTCATGGAGATGGTCGGTCCAAGAGTCCTGTGCATTACGTTGTCACTGGCAAGCTCCTTGCTTTTAGGATTTTGTATAAAGCTGCTGTGGGCTCTGTCTTGTGCCAAGCTCTGTGTATCTGTTAGCACCCTGCAGTGCTGCCTGTTTGGCCTTGCTGCTGTTGGTGCTCTTTGCAGCAGGCAGTTTTCTCATCCCTTTTATTTCATCAGCCCAGAACTTTCTTGACCATTTTGTTCCATCTCCGTTGTGTGGTTTGGGGATGCTGAGATGGAGCCGATCCCCAGGGTGCTGTCACCTTATTCCCTTTGCCTGCATGCAGCTGTAGTGCAGGTGGATCTCTGGGGGTGAGTAACCAGGTTCCAGAGGCTCTGGACATCTTCTGTCCTGGTTTTCAGGGGTGTTGCGTGCAGTGCTGCTGGGTTTAGGGCTGCAGGGTGTGAGGGTGTGTGCTGTGAGCACATCAAGGAGAGGAGGGCTGGTGGTGATCCCTAGAGGACGCACAGCCCGAGGTGCGAGCGCTGTGCTTCAATACTCTTGTCCATGCCTGAGGAACCCAAAACAAGGTGATGAATTAGTATGTGCAGGGGCAGCATTAATTACCAATCAATACCTAATGATCAGCTTCCCGAGAAGGCTGCACTTCCTGTGGCAGCCCCGGGAGCAGGGATGGTGCTCCTGGGGCCCTGCTGGGCAGCGGGAGTGGGAGCCAGAGCAACCAGTACATCAGCAGGAGATCAGAGCCGCTGCCCAGCCGAGGGTGTTTATGTTTTCCCTTTGCTGTTCTGTAAACCAAATGAAACGAGTCCTTGGGAGGTGCCTGATGCTTAGGCTGGGCCTGGGCGTGGGGACAAACCAGCACAGAGGGGTTTTCTGACTGCAGCCGTGGGTTAGTCACCAGTGCCTTACCTCATCCTTTCCCTCGACCTGCCTGGCTTTGCTGTGCCCTTTTCTCTAGCAGGAGTGCTGTGGGACGGATGCTGCAGGGGCAGAAGGGGCTGTGCGCAGTCGGGATAGTGCAGCAGGAACTTCCAAAGATTAACCTGTTATTTCCAGGCCATCCCAGCCTTGAAGCATCTCGTGCCCTGTTGCAAACAGGCCACGTGGATTCCTGTGACTTTGCTGTTCCTCTGGGCATGCTGATGGCTTGGCAATAACCCTCACGTGGCAAGGACTGGAAATCAATAATGCAGAGCCAGGGAACTGTGCTGCAGGAAGCACTAATTGGTTTCTGCTTTTAGAGGTATTGCTATTAAATGTGGGCACTTTGTGGGAATAATTGTTTTGGAAATGGTGTTTTAAAATATTTCGGTTTTATCAGGACTGGGCTAAAGATAAGCAAATCAGGTCAGGATGATATTTCATCATGTTTATTGTTGATCTGGATTTTTATTTTAGTTCTCCAGCTCCAGATCTTTCCAGAGTGGGAGCAGTGCTTTGGTTCTTATTCAAGGGTTGTTTTGTGTGTTTTAAAAAACAAACCCTAATCCTTTTGCACTGTCCCTGCAGTATGAGCATCCAGAAGGGCAGATTTTCAGGAGGCGTCTGCATGTGCCATTGCTGGCTGCTGGCTCCTCTGGCTGAGTGTTTTCCATGTACTGAACTGAGGAGCAGGGTAAAGGCATTGCTGCGCTTTTTTTCAACCCTTTTGTCTTTTAATTTCATAGTTAGGAAATGTAACATGCTACCTACAAGAGCCCTGGGTTTTTGATTAAATATTGGGTGAAAGATAAAATCAGTGTGTGTCTATTTTGCTTTGTGTGAGTATGGGGATTTTTCCTGGGCTGGAAAAGCAGGATGCTGGCTGGGATCCTGAGCAGAGGGGACACTTCCTAACTGTGGTGAAGGGCTGGGGAAGGAAGGTGTGCCAGGGCATTAATCTGGGGTGCTGACAAGCCCAGCTTCTGCCAGGGGAGGCAAGTAACTCCTCAGAAAGGGCTTTTGCCAGCTGAGGGTATTTCTCCATAATGGAGTGGTCCAAAGCTAATTTTAGGTTTAAAATGGGATGAATTAGGAAATAAATATTTATATGCAGAAGATTCATCACCACTAGACAGAGCAAATAGCTGTTGAGGGCATTGTGCATGGGAATTCCTTGGCATTTCATCTGGGCTCTTGGTGCCCCTATTGCACCCAGACTCCTGGCAGCAGCAGGAGGAGAGAGAGAGAATTCATGGCTCAGATTCTTGGGGCGCTTTGTTTTGGTTGTTTGTTTGTTTGTTTTCTATTTAATAACCCCATCTCAGTGCCCTGTTTTGGCCTGAGCCTGTCTGTTTTGCTCCAGGCAGCCTGGGAGGTTTTTGTGTGTCCCCACCACCGGCACTGCTGCCTGCAGGGGAAAACCAAGCGTGAGAACAGAGGTCACTTGTCACAGCCCTTGCCAAAAGGTCACTGCACTGGGAGAGATGTCATGAGAACAGGAATGAGATAATTTTCAGGGATTACAGTGTTTCTCACCATAGGGATAAGAGTTGATATAGAGCATCAAACCCTGGGAGGCAGTAGCAGGAAATGCCTGCTTTTCCTGGATGTATTTTCTCTTCTCTGCTCACCTCTTTCTCCAAATGAAGTTTTTCTGGGTTTCATAGCTCTGTGTGGTGCTCATCAACATCAGAACCTCGTTAAGGAGTTGTGATTATCTGAGCTTGTTTCAGATCTGCCACGATACAGAATAAACTTAGGCTGACCAAATTTTAGGTAGTCTGTGCTATTACCAGCCGCATACATTTTCACATCAGGACGTGAGTGTCTTCAAAACACAGAACTGTTCATGAATATTTACAAAAATATGTATTTTCTGCCTTCCAGTTTCCTTGCCTTTAAAGCTGTGCTTTTGTTGTCCTGTGCAACAAGTAAAGAAAGATTTTCTTTAGTGAAGGCTGAGATGGTCATATGATCCCTGAAGTAATAACTTGGGGTTAAAGCACAACCAAAGTGGCACATAACAAGTAGATACTGGGCTTGTAAAGTTGCAGGATGGAGCTGCAGGTTTGCAATATATTCACAAGGGCTCAAGGATTTATAGAGTTAATTAATGTTTTTTTAGTCATTGTCCCTGCAGTTGAAATCTTGGCTGATTCTTGTTGCAGTCACTATTTCCACTAAAATATTTTCAGTGTTTTACTAGTTCAAGAGGTTTGGGGCCCATGTGCCTTGGGGACAGCCTGGGACATGAGACAGAGAGCTTAAGTGGTGCTTGGAAGACGAGGTAATTAATATGAGAATTAAGTTGGACAAAGGCAGTGTCAGCAGTCTTTATGGGGTTTGTAGTATGTGTTTTTACCTCTTTCAGTTTTTAATCATCTCCCTTTTTCCTCCTCTGTTCATTCTTCCCAATGTTTTCTTTTACTGCCGAGTCTTTTCATTGTGTTTTCCTTCTTGCTGCTTTTGCCCAGGCAGACTTTGAGACGGATAAAGCCAGAGCAGCACCTTCCCTCTGTTCAAACACAGGTTGCCACACCAGCTCCTGACTGCCCTGCAGCAGGATTGGGGGTGTGGGTGCTGGGGGTGCAACTGTTCCCCTGCGTCCTCCAGCCCTGGGGCTCTGCAAACCCCTCCTCAGGCAGTGCCATGTCTTTGCCATTAGATAGGGCTTTCTCCCTAGTCTCTGCTTTAAACAAGCAATCAAACTGAAAGGGAGTAGATTTAGACTAGATATTAGGAACAAATTCTTCCGTGTGAGGGTGGTAAGGCATTGATTCCCCAAGAGAGCTGTGGCTGCTCCAGACCTGGAAGTGTTCAAGGCCAGGTTGGATGGGGCTTGGAGCAACTTGGTTTAGTAGATGTCCCTGCCTGTGGCAGGGGGTTAGAACTGGATGATCTTTAAGGTCCCTTCCAACCTAAACCATTCTACGATTCTGTGAGTCTAATTCAGAGCACTTCTCCCTCGTCCACCCTGCTCACAGCAGCCTTCTGCAAGCTTGCAGTCTGCTGTCACGTGTCTCTGCCTTCTCTCAGTATTGACACTGTTCTCGCAGGTCAAATGCTTTAGGTCTGAGTCTTCCTGTGTTCTGCACCATCTCTTCCTTCCTGGCTCACAGGCAAAAGTCCTGCTTGTGCCTCTTGGCACAAGTTTTGCCTTTGTTTCCATCGCTGGTTCTTGACTCAGTCAGACCCTGTTTTTTCTCTTTTTGTTGTTTGGGGTTTTTTTCCTTTAAAAAAACCTTCTGCTTATTTTCTATCCTGAATGACAACAACTGAATACTGAAATGCAGCACTTGTTTCTCTTAAGTTTCATCCTGTTATCTGCAGTCTCCTGCGATTTGCTGGTGTCACTTGAATTCAATATCAGAGGTTTGTAATTCCCTTCTCTGGTCCATCAGCAGTGCGAGCAGTGAGTGGCACTGGACAGACAGGGCTTTCTTGGTGTAGCCTGCCTGGTTTGTGGTTAAATCCTGGATATCCGTGTGTGGTGCCTGTTTGCACCCAGGCTGGTGCAGACTAACCCAGGCATTCCTCAGCTTGCCCGTGGGAATGCAGAGAGTGTCCGCATGGAAACTTTGGCCACGAGGTTAAATAGCTCTTATGGAGCAGAGCCCTGTAAAGCAATTTGGCAAAGCTTTCAGAGGGATGTGGTATGTCCTGTCTTTCCAGCTGACCCCAGTGCCATCCTCCCTGCCCAGGCCTGGGTTTGCCCGGTGTCCTCTGGCTCTGCAGCAGCTGGCTGTGACAGGGAGCGTAGCCACCGCCCAGGTTTGTGGGGCTACTGGCAGGGGCAAGTCACATTTTTCCTTCTCAACCCTAAAATTTGGCTCTAATCTCAATGCTGGGAATCTTGCTGCTGGGACTGACTCAGGTCCATCTGAGTTTGGACCCTGCTTTATACCAGGATTTGTCTGTGCCAGCTGTGAAAACAGCTTTAGCTTTAAAAAAAAAAAATCCTGAGTTGTGGAGCCCTGCTGTGGTCCCTTGCAAATAATCATTGCATACACTGGTTAATTGTTTATCCATTAACCAACTGTGTCAATTAATCTGACAAAGAGCCCAGCCGTACCTGGCACAGTGGGGAAGAAAGGAGGAGGAGGGAGGATGAGCATCCTCTGTCCCTGTTGGCTCCTCTCTGTTGCTCTTCCTCCAGCCCTGCTGATGTGGTATTTGTCTGCTGCTTTCCTTCAAGTGTAATTGCTGGCACGGCATGTCTGGAGTGTGTTTGGGCTTGTGTTCTCTTTGGCCGTGGAAAACTTCTTTTGGAAAGGGCATTAAGTTTCCATGAAGCAAAAGCATCTTCAAACAGAGAAAAAAAGCCCCAAACGCTTGTTTCTAAATGTGAACGCAGGCAGAAATACAAAGCAAGATGCTGCTTTATTTCCAGCGAGAAATGCACCAAAAAAAATCTTTGCATGAAGTGCTGAGAGGGAAATAGGATTTTATTGTATGTGTTGGTGCAGAGTGAGGCTCTGGGCTCCCTCCTGCCATCCCCAGGGTCATTTGGCACAGCCTGGTAGCACGGCCTCCCTTGGGAATGCTGTTTATGTATGTCTGCTTTCCAGGGAGAAAATCAAACTTCCAGAGCCAGTCTATATCAGGTGGAATGACTTCACTCCAAACAAATGAAAATGTACCGTATGCTCTCTGAATAATTGAAGTTCCCTGCAGTACGTTGTTGGAATAGGAAAAGTGTAAAGCTTCCAACAGGGAGAACTGTTAAGGTGATGAGGGACTTGTGGGGCAGTGCCAGTGCCAAATCCCTGCTGCAGAGAGGCTGTATGGGCTGGGTAGGGTAACATCAGTGAGGTGAGAACAGTTTGGTAATGGGAACAAAATAAAATATAGTAATTGTAATGAAAGGGGAATAACACTGAGGGAAACAAGTGATGCACAGTACAGGAGTTGCTCACCACACCCTGACCAGTGCCCAGCCCCCAGCAGCAGTCAGCCCCTTTCAGCCAATTTCCCCAGCTGATATCCTGGGTCTGGTGTTCTGTGGAATGGAATATCCCTTTGGACACTTTGGGTCAGCTGTCCTGGCCATGCTGCCCCACAGTTTTTTGTCCACCTCCTCATTGTCAGAATGGGAAACTGGGAAGTCCTTGAATGAGGGGAAGCAGTACTTAGCAACAACTCAAACATCAGTGTGTTATCAACATTCTTCTGGTCCTAAATCCAAAACACAACACTGTACCAGCTAATACGAAGAAAATTAACTCTGTCCCAGCTGAAATCAGGACATTGGCCCATGGTGCAGTGTATCACTGGGAAAGGAGGCACCCACACGTGTGTTTATGTTTGAATTATTCAGGCAGATCTCTTGAAGTGACCCTGAGGACCCAGTGACTCCCTGGTCTGGTCCTAAAGCCTTCTGTGCTCTGGTGGCATTCCCTGCCACTGGTGGAAGGTGGCAGAGCCACCAAGGCCCTCGGAGCCCTCACGCCCAAGGTGAAGCTGTTGGTTCTGCATTTACTTTGGTATAAGATGAGAGATTGACTCAGTTTTTCTTGATTCCAGTCTGTGTGCAAATGGAATTTTTTTTCTGAAGGCAGCTGCTTCTAGCATGTTTTTGGGCTTACATGATATCAGTCTTATGTAGTAATGAAATAAAGTACTTGTTTCAAGAGGAAACAATAATAAAGAATGCTCTTTCCAAAGCAGCTAAACACATGATTTATTAAAATGTTAAATTATTTCCAAGTTACAGCATACCCAGCTCTTGCTGTGGAGTTCACTCAAGAATAATTGCACAGTGTTCTTTGCAGAACTTAACATCAGAAATGTCACACTTTTTTGGAAAAATCATTCTTTAACACAATGTAAGAGCTTCCACAAGTATAAATGGGCATCCTTGTATTGGCTTCTGTAAAATGTTGCCAGTTTGTGCCCTCCATATTTTTTCAGTGTAGCTGTCGAGCTGTGACATTTATCGCAGAGCAGGACAAAGATTCAAGGGGGCCTTTTATCATCCTGGGAGATGCCCAGGAGCTGGAGCCTGGCTGTGTGCAAGGACCAGTAGCCAGCTCCACAGCCCTGTGGTGAGCTGCAGAGTCTGGAGAAGGAAGAGGAGGAGGAAGAGGGTTTGCAAATACTCACAAGCAGGGAAGGCTTGTGCCAGTGTCAGTGGCCATGCCTCGCATATCGATTTACTTTTGTTTCCTTTTTTTTTTTTTTTTTCTTCCCTCCCTGTTTTTCTCGTGACTCAGGCTTCTGGCATGGATGAGTGGGAATAAAGGTGGGAAGTGCTTTAGTCACCAGTGCCCAAACACCTCTGAGTGCCCCGAGCAGGCAGCAGTTTTCCCCCGGCTGTGTCCCCATACAAAGGGACAGTGGTCTTGTCCCCTGCAGCCACCTGGGATGTTGGATGGGTGAGCACAGAAGCTGTGGAGTCCACCTTGTTGCTCCCAGGCTTGCTGTGGGCATCAGGATGCTCCTGACCCTGGAGAGGAACCTTTACAGCTGTAACTTTTGAGCCTGCTGAGAGGATGGAGCCGTGGGAGAGCACAAAGCGCACAGACACCACAGGCAGTTGTGTAAGGTGCATAGAAATAAAAGAAATCTTAATAATGCCAGGAGTTTCTATCACTACTTCAATCAAAGGAAGAACACGTAACAAAAACGCCTACTGGTTTTTCTGACTGAGCTTTTCCTCCATGCAGCCTGACCTGGGAAATGTGGCGCCAGGTGAATTAAGTCTGGGATTTGGCCAGGCAATGATATTGTTTGTAGCTTTAGGGCTGAACATTTGGCATTGGGTGTGTAGGATGGGGATAGCTGGGATGAATGTGGGTAAAGGGATGGCAGGAAGATGTGTCCATGTATTGCCAGTGGTTTCCTCCAGCCCTGTGTTGCAGAGGGGGTGGTGACAGCCCTGTCCCTGTCTCTCCCCAGCGCCCCGTGGCTCCTGAGAGCAGGCCCCTGAGATGTCTCTGAGAGCAGAAAGCCATGCAGCCACATCCACGCTGAAGAAGCTCGCTGCAGACATGAGCAACATCATCGAGAGCCTGGACACCAGGGAGCTCCATGTGGAGGGGGAGGAGGTGGATGCGGAGGTGATCACTGACCCCAAGGGCACCGGTGAGTTGACACCCAGGTGTGCTCGTCCCATGTCCTGCCTGGGTTTAACAATCTGTTGGCAGGTAGGGTACAGCCTCAGGGGTTTTGCCAAAGCCCAGCATTGACCCTGATTTAGAACCTGGAGGCTCTTAAAACTTGATCTTCTCAAGTCAGGTCCCTTCTGTGTAAGCTTGTCTTTGAGCTCTCTTTAATAAAAATTGCTATATTTTGCTGGCATTAGTGCTGCTGTATAAATGCTGCCATGTTAAAGCATAGCTGCTGTCTGCTGGCTTTCATACCCTCGTGGGTTGTTAGGAGGCTGTTGAGCTAACAGGGTTTGTGGTCCTTCCAGTGTGCATTCCCTTCTCTGCCATCTACCACACCCGTGGGTTCAAAGAGCCGGCCACGCAGACGTACCTCATGGGATGTCCTGTCCGAGTGCGTGTGTTGGAAGTTGAACGCTTTACTTCCACTAAGAAGGTCAGATCTTCCAGAAATTTCATTTGATTTCTGTAGAACTATATTTAAAATGCTGTTTGTTCCTTAATTTTGCACTTGCTTGTTCGTGGGCTGAGGAAGCAGCAATGCCTGTGTCTCAGAAAACACTTAGAAGAGAAGGTTATCTGTCTATTTATAAAATCTAATAAAGCAGAGCAAGAAATCATGAGACAGAATAATCCTTAAGTAAAATTGAATAAAGGCTCTTCAGATGAGCAGCTGCAGGAAAATGCCTTCTTTCAAAACTTGCATCCCATGTGATGATGTTCTCCCCTGCAGGTACCAAGCCCCAATGTTTACACCATCGAGCTGACCCATGGAGAGTTCGTCTGGCACGTGAAAAGGAAGTTCAAGCACTTCCAGGAGTTTCACAGGGAGCTGCTGAGGTACAAAGCCTTCGTGCGCATCCCTATCCCCACCAGGAGGTGAGTGTGCATCCCTGTGGACACAGTGGGCTTTGGGAGATGTGATCTTTTTACTTCTAATATTGTATCTGTTTGCTTCACTGGTCCCATTTACTTTGCTGTAAGGAGGAGAGAGCAGAATCTCCATCAATATTTAGCAGCTATAATAAAACATTTAATCTGTGTGTTTAGCATCTATAATCTAAGTGATGCAAACATCTCTCTGCTGACGCAGAAAACGTTGTCTCCCTGGTCATCATCTTTTGAGCTGGATTTACCTTGAACTTGGGGAAGGGTTATGATAATGCTGATGGAAATCACTGGAGCTTTGTGGCTTTCTGACAATGTGGGCAGGTTGTGAGTATGGGGATCCTTGGCCAGGCTGTCCTTGGGATGGCTGGAAATGTAAGAGGAAAGAGAAAAGAAGTGGGAAGAGAATGGATGTGGGTCAGTGAGAGCCTCCTGATGTAGAGGAATGTTGGGATATGATAGGAAAGGTAAAATTGTGAAGGGTTGTGGGCTGGAGTAACATAATGCCCTAAAAACATGGTGTAGGCTTCCTTTACTTACAGAGGAAAATTGTGGCCCTCAAAAATCGAACTCTGATACTTCTGTGTTGTGTTTTTATTTGTGAGCCAGTTGGAGCATGCTGGCTTCTTAAATGAATCCACACTGTCTTATTTTCTGGTTTGTTTTTTGGTTTATTGCTGTCCTGCCAATCCATCAGTTTTCAGGATCTTCGACAGGAAAAATAAAGGCATTGCAGAATAGAGGTTACATATTGAGGCATACACACAGTTGTAGCGCTGAGACTTGATGTTGGGGTGTGTTTTTCCTTCCAGTCACACGGTGAGAAGACAATCCATCAAACGGGGAGAGCCGAGGCAGATGCCAAGTCTGCCACACACCGCGGAGAGCACGGTGCGGGAGGAGCACTTCTCCAGCAGGAGGGTAAGTGCCCACCTCAGCCTGGGGGCCAGAGGGGTGCTCTGAGGTGCAGAGAAGCCAGGCAGGTGGCTTGCAAAGTCACATACTATCAAACCCCTTGTTTGTTACCGTTACAGTATTTTGCTTGACAGACTTCAACTTTGACAAGTCCAGCTTCAATGCCAAATTCTCCACTGTGCAATGATGAGGATGCTGCTCCTGGAGTTCATGTGGGCAAAGCTTTCCTTTGCAGTTAAGGAAAACCACGATACTGGGAGCGGTGGTTCCCCTCCTCCCACCTGCTCTGATTTAAAGATAGACAAGGCAGTTTGCAGAGTCAAGTTGCGTGATGGAGGCAGCCCCGTGGCCATCAAAATCTGAGAGAATTCAGTGCCGTCCCCCTCTGAAAGAGGAGATGACAGTCAGGCTATGGATGCTGAAGGGGGTAATTTTAGCCCAGGCACACGTGTTCTGTGTAACTTCATCAGATGTTAACAGATGGGCCTTTCCATGGAGAGGGTGGATGTCTTCCTACCTCTTCATTGCAGCTTTGCTGTTCGCAAGTTAAAAACCCTGTGTTTGTTCAGGCTGTGCTTATCGTTCTCTTTCTGCTGCTCCCTCTCCCTCCCTGGGCTTTGTGCCACTGGAGCTTCAAGGCCCAGAGGATTAAAGGATTATTTCTTGTGGCTGTGCCGTGCAGAAACTCTGCTGTTCACAGCTTCTCTGATGTGCGGGAAGTTTTAGGAGAGAGATGTGGATTTAAAAGAGAAAGAAAACAGTTTTATAGGTGCTTTCTTTTTTTTAAGTTCATGTTTCCTTTCAGTTTGCTTTATGTCCTGTAGGACTCTGCCCAGTTTCCCATGCCCAGAGAGTTTAATTTTTTCTTCTCCCTTTTACCATGAGGATGGGAAGAGATTACTTTTCCCATAATGGTCTCTTCTCTTTTCTCCTCCTGACTGGAGAGGACAGGCCCAGCCACTGCTCTCTCTGTGTCTTTGGGACAGGACAGCATGGTCCCTGGGTTTCTCACCCCATGAACCTTTTGTTTTGGTTAAACAGACTCTGTCAGTTGACTCTGAGCCTGTTTTCTCACAAAGCTGGTTCATGTGGGTCAGAAACAATGGGGACTGATTTGGTATTTAAAATTGTTCTGAAACTTTAGCTCAGTCAAGAAATTCGACCTCAAAAGTGACCCTGCCACGGATCAGGTCTGCTGGTGGAAGGTACAAACACAGAACTATGAACAGTAAACAACATATGACCAAACTGTTTATAGTGTTAAGCTGTAATATCCTGTGAGCACATAATAATGTTTTATTTATCCACTCAAACTGAAAAGTGGGTCTGATTTCTTGATTGCTTCCTAATGCCAGACAGTTGGATTACAGGAATTTTCAAGAGAAACCTCCACATCCTATCTAAAGTTTCAACATTTTAATTGTAGAAACAGCTGGAGGACTACTTGACAAATATCCTGAAAATGCCGATGTACAGGAACTACCATGGAACAGTAAGTAGAAATTAGTTTGCTTAAATGTCTGAAGAATATTCACTTTACAAATGCTGAATTCATTGGAAGAAGAAGTGCATCTTCTGCAAGAAACATTTTACAGCTGTTTTGTGAGCATTTTGGCTTAGCTGATTTCTCCAAAGCAGATGTAATATGATTAAATCCAAAGGAATGACTCAGTGTTAGAGGTTGCTGGTATGACACAGTGATAACCTCCTCAAGCTAGTTCAGTCCAGACAGCTGGTTGTACATGCATGATGTAGTGGGATTCTGTTTAATTCTGCAGAGTGTTTAAGATTATAGGTTAAAGTTTTAAATACTTTAAAAAATTGGAATCCAAACCATATTTTTAATTGCTCCTTCAGTCTGGGCTTTTTGTGTGGTTTTGGGTGCAGATTTGTCTCAGGTTTCTCTTCTGCAGTTTCACTGGACATTAGTGACATTGAGTTTGCGTGTGTGTGATACCCAGAGAGGTAAATGGGTATTTTTTCAGTTCCAAAGGGAGATGGTAGCTGGCTTATTTCTCCAAGTCAACACTCTTTGAAATGAGGAAAGATGTCAAATCCAGCTTCAGGCCTATTTTAAGCAAGAATATTTCTTTTGAAATTCATCCTCAAATGTTTCTTCAGAAGTCCTCACCTGTCAACTACAGCTGTGACATGTCTTGGGGATGGTAATTTATTTCCCCTTTTTTTTGACTGCATAATGACTGTGTTACTCCATCTTTTGTATTACCAGCAAAATCTGATGCACGCACTGAGTAGCTGCCGAGTTTAGTGACATTTCTGAGCAGAGAGTGATAACTGGCAACACCTGGTTTTCAAACAAGCCGAAAATATAGACTGAACTTTGGGTTTCTGTAGCAGCCAGTTCTCTTCCACTTTTGTTGTTGTTAGATAGTCTTCTATTTTGCAGGATTTCAGTTGTGTAGAGATGTTGGGCAGCTCGAAGCCAGATGTTGTGTCCAAAAGCTGTGTGTGCTCTATTGCAGAGCTCGGTGTTGAGCACTGCTTGTTCTATAGGACAAAGTGCCCACTGGGGTTGCCCATTGTGCTCTGGATGGCAAGAAATCTTCAGGCTGAGGCTGAGGAAGCTGCATTCCTTAGAGTGCTTCTTTAGGGGACAGGCTGTGGAGCTTAATTCCAATGCAATGAAGAGCTGTGTTAGTCTGCATGTGGAAAAGAGTCATCTTTTGTTCTAGAAGCAAGACTAGGATTAACTTGGCAATTTTGATCAGTAGCATATGCAGAGCGGGGGAGAGTTATTTTACAGTGTGGATCCATCTTGTCACTTTAAGGCAGGCGTTGCCTTTTTCAAATATTTTGGAACGTTTCTGCTCCTGTGAGGACGTGGGTGATGCTTTGGCCGGGCTGTGGTTTGAGACAGGGGCCGGGGGACGAGACGGGCGGCCCTGCCTTGCCCAGGCAGCTGTGGGGTGCTCCCCTCCTGGGCTGAATCGCCCTTCTGTCCCCAGCCCCCGGAGCCAGATGTCCCTTTGCACATAAATTCTCAGTTTATTGTTGGCTTTCACTGGGTTTGGCCACAGTGAAGTGTTCAGGGAGGGCTTTGCTGCTCATGGTTGCAGTGCGGGTCCTGCAGGCGATGCTGGAAGAAAGCACAGGGAGGGAAGCGCTTCCTTTAGAACAACACCAAAACAACCCCCACCATTCTCAGACAAGACTAAAGTGAAGATTTCTGGCACTTTCCCTGGAACTGTATTTGTCCTCCTGAGAACTAAATGAGGGCTTTGCTCTTCCTGTGGTTGAAGAGCCTTTTGCCCGGATGCTGACAAATGCTGTAACTGTCTTAATCTTGGAGCACATTTGGACTCTTGTGTGTTCCTCTCATCAAATCCATTCACTGAAGAGTTTTTTAAAATCTTGAACTCTGTAAAGTCAGACATGGAGTTGCAAAGGCAAGCTGAGACCTCCCTGGAGTGTAACCCTTGGTCATTGTGAAGAGCCTGCTTGGGTCAGTAGCATCTCTGAGGAGATGTTTTTTACATCTGAGCTGCACAATTTAATGAATTTGGTTTTTTACTTCTTTTATTTTGTGTTTGTGGTTAATTTATTATTTGCCAGTGAGAGCAAACTGCTTTATGCACTGTCTGGAGGATGTACCAGGCACTGAGACAGTCGAGCCTGCAAGTCAAGCTTGTGGTTTTGCAGCCCTGAAGTCCCTGGTGGGTTAAAGATCAGGTCCACAGTGACTACACGGCATTGTAGAGGTTGTGCATCCTCTAGCTTTTTATATGTAACAATTTTTATTGTTATGTGATTTATGTGATTAAATCTCATGTCTTCTTTTTCTTTCCAAAACCTTTTTATAATACTTTTGGGCTGAAGTGCCTCAAGACAATTACTGTTAAAATGAATGTTGTGGGAATCTCAGTGTGTTAACTGTTTACACTTTATTTCTGAAAACTGGAAATTGGAGGAATATAGCCTCAAAATGTTAAGGTTTAATTGGATTCTGTTTATATGTTTTATTAATTGGACCTTTGCATTATTTTTGTACAAGCTCCCATACTTGAAAGACGCCCAAGCAAAATGAAAAGTGAGATTTGGAGTGTGTGTATGTGTGTAATGTTTTGCATGAGCTTTAGAGAGAGTAAAAACCTCATCTTAAGTGAAAGCAACACAATGCAAGAACAGCTGAGATGTGAGAGTGGCCACTGGTTTACCACTGATGCAGACCTTTGTAGAGGTCTCCCTCAGCCCATCAGTATTTTTAGTTATTACACTTGAAATGCAGCACATTTAGGGGTTTTTTAAATTTGTATTTCGTAGAAGCAAATTTTATTTGTGTAAGAAATTGTGCTGAACAATATTTTTCTGAAGAGTGTGTAATTCCATTTTATTGCAAGTGACCAGTGCTAATCAGCTTTTGATGTGTTTTTGAACCCACTGGATTAAGACCAAGAATCCCAGTGAAAAGAACAGCGTGGAGAAGCTGGATTCTTTCTGAAATGCGGATGCTCTGTGAACCTTTTACTTACATAAATCATGCATGCTCCACATTGCTGGCAGGACAGGATGGTTTGAACACCTTGCAGCTGGTTCTCCACCTTCCATAGCCTGTCCTCCTGCAGCCCAACACTCCCGTCCGTCTTTTTATTTTCCTTTTCATTGCCACAACAATGTCATTGAAGCTGCATTCTCTAGGCCCATATCTCATACCAAAAACATCCTGCTGAGGGTCTCTCTGAAACCAGAGCGGGATGCCAGATCCCAGGGAGGCAGCTGGGAAGTGCAGGAATTCCGATGTGACGGAGATGAAAGCTCCTGGCTGCCCTGCCTGCCTCTCCCAGTGTCTCTGTGCATGATGAGCACCTCGGATGAGAGGCACTGTGACAGTATAAATAGCTAATGCAGCAGGAATTGTGACAATAAATCATTCCATCAGATATTTTGCACTACGCTGAGGAATCTTCCTTCTAACTGAAGGAGTTTATTTAAGGGTTTTTTTTACAAACCAACACTTGATCAATGTGTTGGATGGACGCCTGTCATTGCTGGTCCAAAGACTGCTTGGCTGAAGAGGAGGTTGCTGTGCTGCCAGACAATCTTTCTTTCTCTTTTATGTAGGGGTAGTTCTGTTTCTGCAAGTAATTTTCCCTCTTGGTTTTCCTTTTTGCTTCTTTGAGGACAATTATTTCTCTGCATGCAGTGCTCCTCAAATTCCTGCCAGCTTTTTAGTTCCAGCCAGCATTTTCAAAGGGTTTTGACATCTATATGCTTTTTTTTTGTGTGTGTGTGCCCACTGTGAGAGAGATGTCTGGGTTTCTGATTTGTCTGATAGGGAGTGCCATGAAGAAATTAAAATGGGATGCAGGCAAAGAACTGGCCTGAGAATTTGCTTGGGACCTCTGCTAAGGGCTTGTAGGGTACACTGGGTTTTCAGGTGCTTCCCACCCTGCTCTGAGTGTCACTACAGAAACAGCTGAAACATTCGTAGGTCACACCTGGTGCTGTTCCAGAACGTGTAGGGAGAACAGAGAGAGCAAGGTAGTGAGTAAAATAGCTTGGAATGACTTGTTTTAACCTCTTTTTGAAAACAGGCTGAAATCACCCTAAAATCAAAGCATTAAATTTGCCTCAGTTGTGTAGAGGTTACTCTATGTCCTTGAGATACTCAGAGGAAAGCAGTAGTGTCTTTTGTTCTTCTCCATGGTCTTGGCTGAAATGAGAAGTTTGGGAAGGTCCCAGGAGAAGCTGATGAGGAGATGGAAGGATCTTCTGTCCTACTGCTGTTTTTTGTGAAAAAAATGATGGTATTGGGAAAGGAGCCTGTGCTAGCCTCATCATAATGGCAAGATAGACTTTGACCCCAAATTTGCTGATCCTTTTTGTTACACTTGGTGTTTGAAAATGTCTTTGAGACTTAGGTGTCCACCCATGTAATTCCTGTGCAAAATCAGATTTTGCTGATGAGGGCCCTGAGGCTGGTTTGCCAAAGAGCAGATGGCAGTGGCCCTTTCCTTGAGAAGAGAAAGCCTTTCCTTGGAGTTGCTGTGGGCATGTCCTGAAGGTGGTACCGAGGCTGCCTCCTGTCCCAGCTGCTATCAGGAGCATGGGCTGAGCCCTGGACTGCAGCCCCAGCAGGGATCATTGGCAGAATGTGCTGTTAGGGGTTCCCTCTGGCTTGCTGCCTGACCAAAGGGACTGTGACACCTGCCCTCACCCTGCCCTGAGCACCTTTCTGCACTTGGACAGCTTTGTGTGACAATAAATTACAAGTGCCTGGGTGCAGACAAGGTTCTGCCATGAGAGGTGACTCCTTCCAGGGCTGTGCCTGCCCCCACCCTGTCCTGCACAGGACACCCTGGGAGGGTGTTTCTCCCTGCTAAAGGGGCCCAGGGCCAGCAGACTGCCAGGAATGTCCTGCTGTGCCAAGAAAAGCCTGCTCGGTCGAAATTGTGTCCTATTTTTAGAGGTGAATGTAATCGTGCTGTGCTTTCTCACCAGCTTTGCTCGCTGTTGTGTTCCCTGCAATCCCTGCTGAAGCAGGAGAGGCCATGAGGAGCAGGTTCCTTGACTGTGGGATTTGAGCTCGCTCTCCTCCTGCCCCACTGTGGCTTTCCTGTGGGTTTTTGGTTCCTGGAACCAGATGGGCAGTGCTGTGTATGCAGCACTCACCTGCTGCAGTGGCCTTGGAGGATGCTCATGGGTTGTGGGGCTGAACCCTCATGTGGTGTCTCCATGACCTAGAGGGCTTAAAGGGTGCTTGCAGTCTTTCTGTGAGGGTCTCTGGAGGGAGGAGAGGATTCAGGCAGCCAGCCAAGATCACATAGACCCCCAAACAGTGTCAAACTTGAGTCTTTGTTCCAGCCAAAGATCCAGGAGGGAGAGTACCAGAGAGTCCCTAGGATACATTGGAACTTGATTGTCCTGAAGTGTGTTCTCCAAAGTACATCTAAAACAAACAGAAAATTCAACCAAACTGCTTTCCTTGGTCTTCTTGAAGATACTTAAGTGATGGAGGGTAACATCTGCTCAGGATCTTCTGTAGGTTCTGTAGGTCTTTATGGCAAGTCACTTTGATGAAGCAAAATATTTTGTGGATTTCAGAATTATAAAGGTGTGGGAATCTCTTTGTCTTTCCCAGATGGAGTTTGTTGGAGTAAGCCAGCTGTCATTCATCCACGACCTGGGACCGAAGGGCATGTGAGTTGTGAGCTGTGTCTTTGTGAGTTGTGATTCACTAAGAGCATGGCTTTATACATAAATACTGTTAAAATTAATAGCTTCCTTTCTCACCAGTAACTGACTGGGGAATATTTTGCCATCTAGATATGAAAAATTATTACTGCTCAGACAGAAATGCTACAATTTGGAGAAATAGTTTTGAGACCGGGCTGCTTTGCGAGACACAGCGCTTACAGGGTTTCCAGCCTTCCCTCCCTGCAGCCTGTTGAGCCACTTAATTTTCTGCTTCCTGTGCTATAAACCAGGGCCCTGTGCTTCTTAAAACTCCATTATTTTCTTCTGGGGGGATTATTTTTGCCCTTCATCCAGCTTTCAGGGCATAGCACAGAGGCTGCTTGGGCGCAGTTGGAGGTGACAGGAGCCAGTTCTATGCACGAGGGCTGGGGGTTCACCAAGCACCCCCCCAGGTTCTCCCTGCACCTCCAGGTGAGCCACATCCCCCACCCTGACCTTGTTCTGTCCTTGCAGAGAAGGGTTCATCATGAAGCGCTCCGGGGGCCACCGCATTCCTGGCCTGAACTGCTGTGGCCAAGGCAGGATGTGCTACCGCTGGTCCAAGAGGTACTGCTGGGATGGGAGAGGTGGGGCTGCCATATGCTCCCTGGGCACACAAAAGTCTCCATTTATCTTGTTCTCCCAAAAGTCTATGGGGGAGAATCTTGCTTCTTTTACGAAAGCCACAGATTTTGAGGTTGAAAGAGCCCGTAGACTGTTCCTTGCTTCACCCTTCTGTGTGGTGGGTTTTTTTGTTCTGCTTTGGAGTTCACAGAAGGGATGTGACAAAGCTGGGATTTCCTAGAGCTGACAGAAATGGCAGTGACCTCCCAGACTGTGCCCAGCTTTCCCTGCTCTGAGAGCATGGGTGGCTCTGTGCCTTCAGGAGGGGATGTGGCTGGTGATCTGCCCCGGTCAGATTTCAGCCTGGTTTTCTGAGCTTCCCTTCCTCAATTTACAAAATGAAAATGAATTAATTGAAGCACTCTTTGGACTGCTTCAGGGCGGGATCAAATCAGACCTGACCTGCAGCACTAAGGAGCTGTTTGGTGCAATTAACCTTGGCATTAAATACATTGCCTCTTGCTTATTGCTGCAGGTATTAAATCCCAGTGTTTCCTCCTGTTCCTGTGTCCCTTCCTGCTGCAGACAGACATAATTTGCTGTTCCCATCCCTTTACCCTCCTTGTTAGGTCTTGGTGTTGCCTGGGGCTGCAGCACAGGGATATGTGTGCTGTGGGGGGAGTACCTGTGTTACCAGCCAGCATCCAAAAAATGCAGGGTGTATTTCCTGGAGCATGCCCCTCCCAGGCAAATCTTTCCATTTGAAAATCCAAATAGGTCATATCTGCCTTACAGCAACAATTTCTTGGTCAGTGGAGGTTCCCCAGGTGTTATGCACCTTTAGATTTTAGCATCACCCATGGGCTGCCATTAGTTTTATCTTTAATAGTTGTATTTTCCAACAAAACCTTTCTGCATTCTTGTGAAAAAAGGTCCTGTTTCTGCACAGTCTTTCCAACATTTCTTAATTTAATTTTACAGAAGATCTCCATAATGAGGGCAAAAGGAGATAAGGGTGGGACCTTCCTTCAGGTCAAATCATTAAATTGTCACCAGTTCTTTTTTTCTTTTATGGAAAAACTGCCTTTTCCTCTTGATACTCCTCAGTTAACCCTTCCTTGTGTTACCCAAACTATAGTGGGGACAGTAGCATATCCAGCTCTGATGGATCTCCATTTTCCTTCAGGGTGCATAAAGGGCGTGGGAGAAGTGTTTGAGTGGGATTCTGTACAGAATATCACAAGTGCAGCACCAAATTCCCATCTTGGCCCACTGGGTCTGACAGTTTATGCATTAATAAATAAGCAAATAACAGTAATATTTCCCAGAGAGGGTTATTTAAAGGAAGAATTTTAGGACACGGAGGAGGATAGTGGGGTGAAGCTGTGAATGGGCACAGGCAGGACTCCTCAGGCACGTAGAGCTGCCTGGGAAAAACAGAAGGGAGAATGATTGGAAATATACCCTGTGGGATGTTTAAGAGTGAAATTATGGGCCAAATGGAGAGGGGACATATTTTGGCACCACATGAGAGGTGATACCAGGTAACTCTTTCAGGGCTCTGCAAGCAAGAAAAAAATTATTGGATCTAATAAAAAATTATGGGAAGTAGATGAGGAGCTCAGGCTGTTACTAAAGATACAAGAATGAACAGTTTTTTGCAGTATTTTGTGTTGCTTTGTGTGTTTCTGGGTGTGCAGAAGAATGAGGCGAAGGTCTGGTGATGGAGACCTGTGTAGGACAGAGGGGGCTGGTTACCCCAGCTACGCTGCAGGGGGAGAAAAAATTAGAAATGCCATTCACAGTAAAAAATGTGGTTTTTTTCCAGAGTTGCCTTCAGGCTATAGTATTTATGTAAAACCTGACGGTCATCCCTCCTTGTGTGTTCCTAACAGGGTGCCTGTTGCTTGGCAATAAAAGCTTTCCAAAATGCCTTGTTCATATATTTTGATAGGAGTGAAAGTGATCTTAGCATCAGAATTAATATTAGATATGTCAAATAACTCCCATATAGCATACAAGCTGAATAAAAATCAGGGACGGAGGAATCCTTGTTGTGCCTTGCTCTGTGCTGGGAGGTTTATGACCAGGAAGTTTCTCATGGGTTTTGTTAAACAAGGGAACCTGTATTTTTAAAGACTCCTATAAAAAGGAGTTATATAAATAACTCTACAAGTCCTATATTGACTTCAAACTCATTACCCAAGTTCATAAAATAGACACTTTTCTGCTCAAGAAAACCACCCCCTGGTCTAGCTCCTTAGAATAAATTTTTGCCATTTAGTAGATTTCCCTGATAAATGATTTGCACTTGTTTGGAAGAAGCACTTTTTCATTTTATTAGCTCGTTTCATGGCTCATGTTTTGAGGCCTGGCGTGGGTATGAAACCCAGGTGACGTGCTTGCTGTGTTCCTACAGGTGGCTGGTGGTGAAGGACTCGTTCCTGCTGTACATGAAGCCTGATTCAGGGGCCATTTCCTTTGTCCTGCTGGTCGATAAGGAATTCAGCATCAAGATAGGCCAGAAAGAAACAGAAACTAAATACGGGTTGCAGATCGACAATCTCTCCAGGTAAGAAAACAATTTTGTTTATCCCCTCTTAGTTTGCTTTTGCTTTTTTAAGGAGGAATCGATGCTGCTCTGCAGGAGGGGTTAACAAGCCTGCGTGGCTGCTGCTGGTGTGCTCAGACCTGCTGGAGGTTTGGCCCTAATGCTGATCATTTCCCATGTCTTAATGAGGTGTTTGGAGCTTCTGTTTGTCCATCCCTGTGGTTGCTGCTGGGGCTGGGGGCACGGTGCATGCTGAGTTGCACAGTCTGGTTTGACAGCAATTGCTTAGGTAATTCTTTAGGCACTCTGTTCTCTTTATGCTGCAAGCAGGGATGTTTTCTTCTGCATCCCAATGGAGTATTACTCTAAAGACATGCTAGCGGGGCATAAAGAGATATTTAATGTTTTTATGTTAGTGCACAGTATAAAGTCATCTCTTAAAAAATACAACATTAGCTGGCTCCAACTCCAAGTTAAGCTGGTGCTAATAATTTAAACATGGGGTTTTTTTATGCTTGGCAGTGCAATACTATTAGTCACTCAGAGCAGCTCAGTTCTGTGCATTCTTTTGCAAACGAAACAGCGAAGTCCCTACTTTCTGTGTAAATAAAATATGACTGGTACAGATGCATTTACCGACATGGACAGGCAGCAAGGAGCAGCCCAATTAAATGGAAATGGCTTCAGCCTCCTGCCCTGTGCGTGGTGTGTTTTTACAGGTCGCTGATTCTGAAGTGTAACAGCTACAGACATGCCCAGTGGTGGAGGCAGGGCATAGACGAGTTCATCCGGAAACACGGCAAGGACTTTCTGACGGAGCATCGCTTCGGCTCCTACGCCGCCGTGCAGGAGAACACCCTGGCCAAGTGGTGAGGACCTTGCAGGGCTGTGAGTGACTTGGTGCCATGGGGACTGATGGTAATTAAAGAAGTTGCAAAAAAAATGAGGCTTTCTTCACCAGGGACAGAGTAGCAGTGCTGTATCACAGCTAATTGCATTTTGCAACATCAAGTTGCGTTTGAATTTGAACAGGTTGGGTATTTGTCATTGTAAGGATAAAAAGAAGAAAAGACAATCAACAAATGGAGATCTGGGTATATTTGGAGGGTGACTGGGCTTTATGTACACAGGAGTCCCTGGGAAATCCTTCTGTCCCCAGTGTAACCTGATTGCACTAATCCATTCCCAGAAGCGCCTCAAAAACTGGCATTTAGCTGGAAGCAGACCAGGGCTTTCACTGCAGCTTCTGCCTTGCAATAACCTCTGCCTGAGTAGTTTCCATAAATAAAGGAAACACCACTCCACCATCCTTTCCTGAGAGACAAACCTGAGTTGCATGTCAAGCAGAACGCAGGAATATTGTGTGAGGTTGGCAGAAGTGCCAAATGGCACTTAATAATCTCTTATTGTGTTATTTCATCAAGCTACTGATAGCAGCCTTGGATTCTCCCTGCGTGTTGTCCTGATGCTTGAAATTAGGATTGTGTTTGCTTTTGAGAAGAGAACGTAAATGTCGTTACCACAGAGCCCCATCACTCTTCAGCTGTGTACTTTGTTTAATGAAGGGGAGGAGACATAACTCTGCACTCTGTTTTTGCAGGTATGTCAATGCCAAGTGGTACTTTGAAGATGTCGCGAATGCCATGGAAGCCGCTAAGGAAGAAATTTTCATCACAGATTGGTGGTTCGTACTGCCGTGTTTGGGTGTTGCCCAGCTGGCTCTCCGGGGACGCTCCCCACAATGCGGCACTGTTCGGAGCCCTACAGTATGGCAGCTAGCCCTGCAGCCAGATGGTTTGGCAGCACACCCAAACCTCTCCTTGTGTTGTATTCAAAGGCCTTTTCAGGAGGGCTGGCAGCAAAAGTGCACGCTTCAGATCAACAGCTTGGTTTGTCTCCCTCCGCGGAAATGCCTGAAATCACACGGAGGCACCACCTGAACTGCAAATGTGGTGGCTTGAGGGGCTCATCAGGAGTGTAAATCGCTGCAAACCTGAGGGGCACGGGTGTCTTTCAGTGTGTAAGGGAACAGGGATGCTCAAACAGTGCTCTTGCCTTGGGATCCTCCTTTCAGCTCCTCCATTCAGCTCCTCCTCACTGCCTTGGAAAGCCTCATGCCAGCAATGAGAGCATCTTGTGGGTGTGTCGTTTTGGTCTGCTCTTAAATGGGCCAGATAAGGGAGGACAGGAGTTTTGTTGCCCTTTCTGAGCTGTGTGTCTGCCAAATGACCTGGCTCTGCCCATTGTTACTTAGTTTATGTGTTTATGCAGTGCTCTGGTTCCAGTGTGACAGGAAAAGGGTGCTCTCACAGACTGGGCAGAGTTGCTCGGCTGGCTGCTGGTTGTGGCTGCCCATGTCTTGCCTTTCTGGAGGTCAGTCTGCCTCAGCCACGCTGGGCCATGGGCATTGGAGGCTTCCAGGGCATGACTCAGGTTTCCTGTTCACCTTGGGCCTGTCTCTGTGCTCCTCTTTCTCTGTCTGTGAAATGAACCTCTGGCTGCTTATCCACTGCCTCTGGGAACTGGGAGAATTAGTTCTTAGGTGGAAATTATTATGAGAAAACTACATACCATGTTAGTATTTAGTGGGGTAGATCTGTTTCCTGCCATGACCACAGTTAAGCCTAATGCTCCTGGATCCCTGTATGCAACATCAGGTGGAAGTTCAAGAGCATCCCATTTCAGACCCATTGCCTTTTACTTAGTGTTTTATTCAGATAATTGTTAAAGCATCATAGAGTTCCAAAACTTGCCTGAAAGTTGGTGTACAAGATAAAAAATAGGATATAGCAATATGCTTTACCCAAGCCTAAATTCCCATGCTTGATACAAAAGTAAAGGAATGAAATCCTGTCACCTTGCTGGGCAGGAGTTAGATGAGGTTGTTTAACTGTTTCCTGTAGTTCTTGAAGCAATAAAATGTCCTGTTGAGAGATCCTATTGCTTTGTCTTTAGGCAGCAAGGAAAATTCAGCCCAAATCTGTTCTGTTCAGATAGCTCCACTACCAGGAGGACTGAAATCCCACTCTTTATTTATTTTTTATGTTTGCATATTTCTTTCAAATCTACCTTGGGGTTTTCTTTTGTTGCATCTTTCTTTCACAGATAGAGTCCCAATTTCCCTATCTATACATCACTGTTCAACCTGGCCTCGTGGGTTGTTGAATATGAAGATGAATGTGCTGGACATGTCCCCTGCCCTCTGTAATGCTCAGTTATTAAAGAACAAAGAGCAGGATATTGGAGAATGCATCACTCCAGGACATGAGCTTTCACATCCACTTTATTTAAACTTCAATTCCTTTGCTTCCCAAGTTGGTTATTTAGGCCAGTGCTTGTTTGCAGGCTACATCTGCTATGTTTTTTATATACCTTTATTTTCTTAGGCTGAGCCCGGAAATCTTCATGAAGCGACCGGTGGTGGAAGGGAACCGCTGGCGGTTGGATTGCATCCTCAAGAGGAAAGCGGTGAGTGAGCTCCAGCTGCACCCTTCACCCACCCAGCCAGGGGGTCATACTGGGGCTGGAGCACTTCCACCATTCATTTTGGTAGAGGTGAGAGTTAAAGCCTCATATCAGATGGCCTTGGAAAACCACGTGGTTTGATTTGTTTCTCTTGTTTGGGTTTGGAAGAGCTCAGAGGCGGAAGGGTAGATGCTCTGATTGCCCCAGGTTTGGGTCACTTTGGCCCTGCTTTACAACTGCCCCAGTTCCTGGTGGGGTCAAAGACCTGCTACTGTCTGGTGCTTTCCATGGGATTTATGTAATTTAGAGGTACAGGGAAGTCTGAGCACTTTGTGGTATGTTGAGTGTGGGCTGTGCTCCAGCTATTCACACACCCTGTGATAACACTGGTGCTAAAAAGAGTTTGCCCCATATCAACAGTGAGTCACGAGGTTTATTCCTGTGCCTGGGAAATCTCTTGGACTCTTCCCGTGGTAGAAGGGCAGGAGTCCACCTGGGCACAGACTTTAAACTAAAATGAGGCCGGTTTAGATTAGATATTAGGAAGAAATTCTTCCCTGTGAGGGTGGTGAGGCCCCAAACCAGTTGTCATCACAGTCCTCACCCCTCCACATACCTAGATAAAAAATGAGAGCTTTATCTCTGTCTGTTGTTGATTTGGAATTACTCTTATTTTCTGGCAAAAATAAACTGGCCACAAGGCATCACTCACTCAAAGGAGGAATTTGGCTTTTTTTGTCACATTTCTTATGACCACAAAAACATTGTAAGAATGATAAGGAGAGTGAGGTCAGTCCCTGGAAAAGCTTGCTCTGTCACTTGTGGTGTTTCTTTGACTCGACAGGGCAGTGAGCAATCTGGTGCCAAGGTGTAGGGGTGAGGCTGCCCTTTCTGTGTGTGCAGTGCTGCCTTGGACTCCGCTGGGTGCAGTGGAGAGCAGAATATCGTCCACAATTTGGAGATTGCCTAAGCTCTTGGTAGCAGCTTTTATGGGAATAGGAATTTAAAAGGCCATGGAAAGTTTAGGTTCCAAGTTTAAGCTGGCAAACTCTAGTGCAAGCTTTGAATTCATGCTGATTTATGGCAAGTGGAGGTGTCCCAGTGTGTGGCCAGTATTTGCCAAGGTTTGGGAGGCACTTGGCACATTTGAAAGTGCTTTAACAAGACTTCTTAGAAACCCTGCCATGGCTACAATGCTGGTCACAAAAAACACCATGTTTTTAGCACTGCTCAGTGTATTCCAGGAGCTTGTTTAGCTCTACCAGCAGAAAGAACCTCTTTGCTGCTGTTGAGTTGGTGACATCCCCTTCAGGAGGGGGATGTTCGTGTGACCTCACTGGTCTTGTCATCCTGCAGAGACATTTAACTGTGAGCAGCCCTCAGGGCAACACGAAGCAGCAGAACACTGAACTTTAGTGGAGGAACACGATGGGAGTGAATCATGTTTGCAAAATCTTCCTCAAAGGGTGTGTAGAAGGAGCTGCTGTAGGAATGCCCTGTGGATGGGCCTTGGTTTAGCTCAAACAAAACCCACACAAACCCAGGTACTGAGCCTTTCCCAGAAAGCTGGAGAGCTTTCCCAAGCAGGCAAGTCCTTCCAGGCTGTAGGGTCCCCATGGTGTATCTGGAAGATCATAATCAAGAACAAGTAACCTCAGTCAGCATTTCCATCAGCAGACACAACACATTTACTGCCTCAGCTTTTCCTCCCTTCGGAAACTGACCGTATCCATTGATGTGGCTGCATTCCATGTGTTCCTTTTTATTTCTGACAGCAACAAGGAGTGAGAATTTTTGTTATGCTGTACAAAGAGGTGGAGCTTGCTCTGGGGATCAACAGTGAATACAGCAAGCGGACACTCATGCACCTGCATCCAAACATCAAGGTAATTGCACAGGGCTGTGTGGAGGGTGTTTGCATTCAGTTGTTCTTGATGGCTGGTGCTGACCCTCAGTGTATTTGGGTGGGAACTGCAAGTTCAGGAGTGTTTCCCACCATTGCAGTGGGAATAGTCTGACAAGACATACCCATATAGTGACTGCCACATCTGGCAACTTCATTTCCTTAGGTTCTAATGGAACATGAAATTACTTAGGTTAGATTTGCCAAAGCAACTATTCATCTTAATTCAGAAGAAGTGTATTTCGTGTGACAAGTTAATGGAGTTGCATCAAATGGAAAATTACAATTTGAGAATGTTGTCTCATTTCAGCATTTCTGTTCAAACGTGAATGATGAGAGTCAACACTGGGTGTTAATGTTCCCACCACAGAAGAACAGCATTGCACTGTCCTGTACTGTTATGCTGCTGTTGTGGCACCAAGCAGAAAATCAGTTGTGGCAGACAAACCAGTGGATAAGGCTAGCTCCAGTCTCTCAGAGACACATACACCTTAATGAACAATAAGATATTTATTATGTTAGAATAATTGATTTATTTTCACTTGATCAGTTGTTACAGTGAAGGGAAGCATCCATTCATCATCTTCACAGCAAAACTGGATGATACACACAAGTTGTGTCACAGGTTTTGGGAGCAGCCAGGTGAAATTTGGTAGCTTTTTCTCCAGGAAGCTGATCTAATGGCTCTAGCGTAAAAAATAAAACTCTAAGCTTAGATATAGAAATTATGGTTCTGTAAACACTTTTCAAAAAGAAACTTCTAAACAAATGCCAAACAACTTGATTTTAAGTGGGGGAAAAAACCACCCAACTTCTCATTTCACTTGTGTGGTGGCAACAACCAAAGAAGTGACTCAGATCACCAATATGTTGTTTTCGTTCAGAGCAGGCTCTGTGTTTGAAAGCTCAGAGCTTCTGAAGCTCAACTGAAGCAGTTTCTTGACTATGGTCCTCTTACGAAACTGTTGTAAGGGTGACCTATCCCACCATCAGTAACCATTGCTGCTTGGGATTCCTGCATCCTGGGGAAACACCTGCCTGCCATATGGCTGAAATTGAGCTGTGGGGAAATTGAGTAGCTTCAGTGGATGCGGCCATTAACAATTCCAGTGTTTCCCCATCACCCCAAGCAGCCAAAAAAGGCTGGACACCTCTCTGCCTGGACGGATTTAAATTTGACAATGATGCTGAGCTCAAGCTCTGCTTTCCTCCACAGGTGATGAGGCACCCAGACCACGTGTCCTCCTCCGTGTACCTGTGGGCCCACCACGAGAAGCTGGTGATCGTGGACCAGTCCGTGGCCTTCGTGGGTGGCATTGACCTGGCGTACGGGCGCTGGGACGACGACGAGCACCGCCTGACCGACGTGGGCAGCGTCAAGCGCGCCCCCGCCGCCACCAAGTCCGTGTCCACCGCCAACCTGGCAGCAGTAAGTGGGCTGGGTCCAGCTGGTGGCCATGGTCAGCCACAGCAGACCTGGGGCAGGGGTGAAGGGGCTGTGTCCTCTTCTGAGCATAGGGTTGAGTTTCGGAACTGTAATGACAAGTAAGTGATGAGAAGGAGGAAGGATCAAGCATCAAATGACTCTTTAAGGGTAAGTGCTGACCAGCATGGAGATAAGAGAGCTGGATTTCCCCTGGAGCTTGGAACAGCAGCCACAATTTGAAGTCTGTGTTCTTAAAATCATAGCATCTTAGAATGGTTTGTGTGGGAAGGGACCTTAAAGATCATCTCGTTTCAGCCCCATGCTGTGGACAGGGATGACTTTCACTAAACCAGGTTTCTCAGAGCCCTGTTCTGCCTGGCCTTGAACACTTCCAGGGACGGGGCAGTCACAACCTCTCTGGGCAGCCTCCCTTTTGTTAACAAAACTTAGCTAGAAATGCACAGTAAGTGCTTGCAGAGTGCTCTGAAATTCCCAATACTCATGTCTTCAGCAGCTGCTGAATTTTCTGCTAACCTGGGTCTGTATGCAACCACGTTTCTCAAAATTTGAGAGGTCTAGGCTGATGAGAAATTCAAGGGGAGCAATAATCCAGAGTAAGTTTATGAAATCAAATGCTGCTAATATTACTAGGCTTTCCTGGCAAGTACCTCCTCAGTACAGACTCTCTGCAGAAGGCACGCCTGGTTCTCATCGAAGTGTGTCTGTCACAGAGCAAAATTTGGCTGATGTCTGTTTCTGAGCACTGATATGCATGAGAGTCTGTAGTTAAAGGGAAACCTCTTCATACCTGACCTGCAGCCATGTCTTGTGTCTTCTAAGTCTGCACCGGAGTCATCTGAACGTATCCCACTGCAGCCTCAAGCTCTGGCCCCAGAGAGCCACTTGTTGGAGAGAAATGCTGACGATGCCCCAGACACATCAAAAATGAAAGGAGTAGGAAAACCCAAAAAGTTTTCAAGGTTCAGTATTTACAAGCACCTGCACAAGCACAGCATGCACCATGCTGACAGCGTCAGCAGCATCGACAGCGAGTCAAGTAAGTGATGTTCAACTAAGTAAAGTATATAAAGGATGTGTGGAGGTGGGTGGGTGGGTGTACGTGCACACTCACATGATTTCTAGGGCAGTGTGTTCTTTGTATGGAAGGAAAGTTGACAAGTTACCCAGCTATCACAATAATAGCTATGTGTAGTCAACATGTAAATTTGTGTCGCTGCAAAATATAGGAGAAAGGTTTTGTGTGGATTTTTTGTTTAGCTGAT
This sequence comes from Orthonyx spaldingii, assembly GCA_013397795.1. Lineage (NCBI taxonomy): Eukaryota > Metazoa > Chordata > Aves > Passeriformes > Orthonychidae > Orthonyx > Orthonyx spaldingii. The sequence continues at coordinate 4,439,057 of VZTJ01004286.1, read as the reverse complement.
TAGCAATTTTCATGAGCTGTCAGGTCATGTGATATAGTGTAAGTGATTCTTTATGTTTGTATTGTTGGAAAGTGTTTGTTCCTGCAAGAGAGAATTGAGTCTTTCATTTTTCAACTTGGATTTATTATAGCAAGCAAATAATTTCTGAATGGGATTATCCCCTCTCATAGACTAGTGTTAAAAGCTAGGTTTAAATAAGTTCACTTAAATGGAAATGTTCCAAATTTTCCCACTTACTAGAGAGGAGAATCTATTCAACAGCTGAATATTTAAATGCAGCTTTTAATTCCTGACATTAAAGATAACTTCAGAGTCAAAATTACAAGGATCAGCTTGGCAATTGTTCCAGCACGAAATCCTTCGTGAAAGTCCTCAGCTCCTGAAGATGTGGGAACTTACTGGAATTTCCATCCCTCCCTGCAGATCTTACTCCTGCCTCTGGCTCCTTGTGGGAGTGTTGGTTGCAGTCAGTTCAGGACACAGCCATGGTTTTGTACTTCATTACATCTGTTTGGGTTAAAACCAGCTGGGTCCTGAATTTGGTCCTTTGCCTGTCAGTCACTCGAAATTTCAGCAAACTGGTGCCTGGTTTGAGCTCCTGTCTGTCAGGTGTCTTCAGACAGGAGCAGGCACCAGGATGACAGAGGTGGACGTGTGTTTTTGCCATGAATAGAGCATCTTGACTTTCTGCAGGTTACTCTAACCCCACTAGGAGCCAGCCGAATATAATCCAGAGTTTAAGGCCCCATCTGAAAATGTTCCATCACCACAGTGAATCCAAACAGGGGCTCGCTGAGCCTCGGGAGGGTAAGTGGAGGAAGGCAGAGCTGTGGACCCCTTCAGGCTTTACCTGCTGATGTTTTTGCATTATAACTATGGTGAGAGTGAGGTTGGGTACCAGGATCAGTCTTTGCTGCTTGTTGTTCTCCCAGCATCCTTATCCCTCCTCTGCATGCATCCTGGCAGAAGAGCCTTCTCCAGAAACTACAAATACTGCAGCATAAATAACTAAGAATTTAAAAACCCCAAACAAAACCATAACAATAAACCCAAAATCAAACAAAAAACCCAAATGAGCAAAGAAAAAATTTGCAATAATGACAGCAGGGAACGGTTGCAGAAATAGTTCTGATTCTGGTATGTGTCGATTTCAGCAGCTCTCATCCTGTAAAGGAAAGAGCTGTTACTGGAACTGGGAAGTTCTATATTGGGTATTTTTAAAGTGAGCCTGATGCAGGAAGACATGCAAACAGAGAGAGGAAGCAGCAGAGTGGCTGCTGCCAGTCCTGTGTTAGGACAAAGACTTGCAGCCCCCCCTTAGCCCCTAATTAAAACCAAGGAAAGCACACTCAGCTGAGACAGGAGTTGAGTGAGCACTGAGCAATTCCCATCTCTGGACTGGTGCTGGAAGGGCCTGTCCCAGTGTGGTACCTTTCCAAGATGCCTTTGGCTTCAGGTACAGAGTGAGGAGCAGTTCTTCAGCATCTTCCTCTTGCAAACGTCTTCCTCTAAGGCATTAATTGCCAGTTATAAAATATTGGTTGCAAAGTAGTGGCAGGCAACAAAGCATTCCCTTGTCTCTGTGGAAATGATGTGCGGTGTCCCCTATGGCCGTTCATGCTCATTGATGAGTCACTGTGCAGTCATGGAGCTGGGCATGTGGAGCTGGCCTGTGTCCCACACATTCCCATTCCCACTCTCGTGTCCGTGATTCCCCAGCTCCACCTGGACTCTCACTGGGAGCTTGAGCTCCCTGAGGCAGCTGTGGTGCAAACCTGCTGCATGGCATTTCTGGCATGGCTTGGCTCAGCTCGGCTCGGCGGGGTCACAGCGGCGCTGGCAGGGCTTGCTTTGTGTCACCTGGTCTGCTGCTGCTGCTGCCAGTGTGTGTTTTGTTGACTGTTGAAAGTTGGTTTTTCTGTGTGCTGAGGAGTTTTATGGCTACCTGGTGGTGTGGTTGGGTTAGGAGGAGGTTTCTACTCGTGGCATTGCTGTATAATTACTGCATTAGTGTTTGGTGTCACAGGTGAAGGCTGCTCTCAGGGTCAGGAAATAACACCAGTTAACTGTTTATGGTCTAGGCCAATATTTTTGGATTTTTTAAGAGCGAGGATAAAGAGTTCACTGCACCAAAATACATACTTTGGAAAAGGGATCCTGTTAGAAGGGAACATCCCTGCGTACAATGTTTTAGACTGCTTTTAATCAACACGAATTTGGAATTCAGAATCCATTTGTTCAACATGTAAAATTGTATCAAAAATGGCATTGCTATTTGGAAAAAACAAAATAAAACCAAGAAAACCCACAATACTTCATGAAGAAACATGAACATCTCATTCTAGTCAATAAAGACTAGTTCTATTAGATGAGATACACCCTGCTAGAGAGGCAAAATAATAAACTCTTTAGCAGAAAAGATGGAATTAGTTCACTATTATTGTAAAATATATTAAGTAGATGATATACATGATGTGGACTGCCATATGGGAATATTTAGGTATTACTGAACTGGGGAAAGGCAAATGGTTATAGGGTGATGTAGTCCAAGATAAAATTCAGCATCTGCTTTTTGTTTCCATAACAGATTCCTATACATAACCTGTTCTGATTGTATAAAAATATTAAAATAGGGAAGAAAAAAATACTAACATACATCCCTTGAAAGCAACAGGAGACTAGGGAGAAACCAGCTTCAGCTGCTTGGGACTGGCAGGTCCCACCAGAGCTGTTCCACAGAGTGAGTCTGTCACTGCTGTGTGCAATGGATGGCCATGACTTTGGAGCATGTTTTTGTTTTGTTTGCCTGGGACAGATAAAGGATCCATCCGCAGCCTGAAGACGGGTGTTGGAGAGCTGCTTGGGGAAACCAGGTTCTGGCATGGAAAAGACTATTGCAACTTTGTCTTTAAAGACTGGGTTCAACTCGACAAGCCTTTTGCTGGTAAGTGGGAGTCTCTGCGTTCCCCCGAGCTCTTCTGCATCTTTTCAGTCTCAACCCATATTTTTCCTGCTTCCAAACCAGAGGTAATGAGGCTGGTTTGGTTTAGCTGGTAGGAAAAAGCAGCAAAACTCCCTTTGCGGGGTTCTAGGGCCAACTATGCTGTTGTGGTCTGTGGACTTGCAGTCCCAGTCATCTGCCTTGGGGGCCCTTGGCGCAATATCCCAGAAACTTCAGTCTGAGGAGGGGGACGCTGTGCTTTTCCACGTTCATGTCCTTTGTCTGAGGAAGTTCAAAGGTGCTCCCCTGTCCTGCAGACTTCATTGACAGATACACCACGCCGAGGATGCCCTGGCACGACATCTCCTCGGTGGTGCACGGCAGAGCCGCGCGTGACGTAGCCCGGCACTTCATCCAGCGCTGGAACTTCACCAAGGTGGGTGTGGGTGGCACTGCTGGGGGCATGGAGATAAGCACAGCCTTGTCTCACCCCCCTGCCCTCTCTAGGCCTCTGGTTTATTTCTTTGTGTTGTTCTGATATGTTGCAAGCATTTTTTTCTTTTATCTGTTGCAAGCATTTTTTCAAGGATTTTTTCTTTATCTGTTTTCTTCCCCTCCCGGTGCAGATTATGAAACCCAAATACCGGTCCCTGTCCTACCCGTTCCTGTTGCCAAAATCTCAGCAAACTGCTAACGAGTTGAAGTATCAGGTGCCTGAGGCTGTTCCTGCCACGGTCCAGGTGAGTGTTGATGGTCTCCTGCTCACACACTCCTGAGAGGGCTTGTTCTGTATCCTCCCAGGAAGTTTGGCTGCCTGACAGACCCTCTACAAAACTAGAATTATAAGATGCAAAACTCTTACCTAATTCTACTCACAGATCAGGTGGTCAGATCCTCAATTGCAATAGAATAAGGCAGCTCTTTTAGTAGAGAGGCATTAATTTATATCTCCACCTTTTGAGGTAAGAGGACTAAAGTGTCTGCAGTACTCAAGTGGTGGGAACACTGTGACTTTGCACAGCTGTGTGGTTTTATGGTTTGTTTTCTGCCACTCTTCATCTCACACCTAACATTTGGGGTTTATGATTTGAGAAAGCCTGATGTGTTGAGGTTACCCACTGAGTACTTATCTCAGATCTCAGAGCAGTCTGCCAGCCCCTGACGCCTCGCTCAGACGGGTGGTGGTCAGTGAGAGCCCAGCATAAGGTGGAGTCTCGGGGCTGTTGCTTTCTGTCTTGAACTTCATCTGCACTTTATTATGCAGCCCTGCACCCCTGTGAGTCCGCTGCAGTTCCACACAGTTAGCCCACAGTCTTGTTTGTGACAATCATCCTCACAGTCAGAATTGCCAAGATACCTCTGTTTAAAAGCCCAGTTAGCTCTATCAAGTGCATGTACTCCAATACTGCTGTTACCCAGCAGAAATAGGAACTTGTTGAAGAGTACAAAGTCAAAATAGTTATGCTGAAGCAGCAAAACCTTTGTGTGTCTCTGTGGATGAAAGATGTATGAAGTAAGAGCAGTTAGACCAAAACCAGGAAAAATGCATGACTTTGCTCTTTGTAAGGAGTTGTCTGCCCAGATGAGAGCAACGCTTGGGGACGCTTAGTGAACTAAGATGCTTTTTTCTGGGTTTGTGGGTTGCCAGGGCATTGTCTGCTCCTCTCTGTGTGGTGTGAGGGATGGGCAGCACAGAGATCTTGTGTCGGGGGTCTGGGGTGTTTTACATCAGCCTTCAAAGCAGTGCTCACAGCTTGCTGGGAAATCATCCCCCTCAGACATCATCCTGCTCCCTGTGGCTGTAAATGCCTCCCTGTCTGTGTCTGACAGCAGCATTTTGGGAAATCTTGTTCTCATGGAAGCGATGGGGCTTGTGTCCCCTGAGCACGCTTTAACCACAAGATAAGCCACAACTTCTAAATCACGGGGTTTGCTGCAGCAAAAAGTTAAGCTCTACTGATTACAGAACTGGAAGCAGTTCCCAAAGGAGAAATTAAACTGGGAACAACCTAGATCCAGCTTCCCTTCAGTCCAGCTGCAGAGCTGCTGGCTCAGGGCATCAGGCCGTGGGAGAGGAGGATGGAGCTCAAACGGTGACTGCGGAATCCGCAGACTCCGGTGCTGAGTGATGGGTGAGCAGTTGGAAAACCAGCCTGGCCACCACATTGCTGTGGCATTGCAAATAACTGATACATCCAGGAAACAAGGGGCTGCTCTCAAGGATGCCATAAACAGCAAAAAGAGAGCAGGTTTGTCTTGTGAATTATTCAGTTGAAACTACCTTGCTCGTTTCTTATTTATACATCTGTCAAAATCGCCCTGCATGTAGCCAGATAAATAAAACTAGATTATATTTGGCTGCAAACATGTTGTCCTGAAATGTACCAGCCTTCACAGTATGAGGGGAAAACTGGTGGGGAAGAGCATTTACAGCACCAAGCACGGTGGAAGCAGTGAGGGGGCTCCTCTGCCCAGACTGGGGCTCCCAGGCTTCAGCTGGATTATGGTTTCTGGGTGACCTCCTCAAGCTCCAGGGCAGGGATCTGCATGCATGTACTGAAATTTTGACTGTCTCCTCCCTAATACCCACACTGGCCTGGTTTCCACTGGTGTCCAGGTGCCACAAGTGCCCTGAGCATCCCTGAAGTCCCACTGCGGGTCAGGGGGTGGCTCGGTCTCTGCTCCTGATGGAGGTTTCAGATTTGGCTGTTGCAGAAGGTGGGGAGAGAGGAGGACACCTGCAACCTGCATCTGAACTTCCCCTCCTGGCTGTCTTTTTCTGAAACTCCCAGAGTGTCTATCAGGGCATCCCTGTGTGAATCTCCTTTCCTGCAGTCACAGGAATATCAACCCCTTGCCTGCCCAGTTTATTCATTTTGGAGCAGAGGGCTCAGGTGCTCGCATCTCTCAGTGGTAGAGTCTGGTGCAGAAATAAGCAGATATCCTAAATTCTTTCACCAACTTTTTATCCAGAAAAACTAGAGCAATATTCTTGTTCTTCTTGATACTGAATCCTTTGGCTGGCCAACAGCCAAACCTCTGTTATCCCCATTGGAATACTGTGTAGGGATTTTATAGGCAGAAATTACTGCCCCAAGGTAAAATCCAGAGACTGTCCTTGGCTGTGGGGTGATTGAGGAAAGCCTGGCTGCTGGGTTTCTTGTTTCTGACCTTGTTTGCAAATCTGTCTTCAATTGTGGGCAGATCAGAGGAAGGGAAAACACAAAGGATCCGTGGGGATTGCTGCAAGCCCAGACCACTGACCTGTCAGCAACAGATCCCAACCTCATTGTACCATCTGGTTTTGCTCTCCTTTGTCAGAGGAGAGTAGGAAAGCATTTTTGGGAGGATAGGGCACTGACAACGGCTTTCCCCCTGGGCAGGGAAGATGAATGCAGTGTGTGTGGGAAACACTGTGGAGATGCAGGCTGGGAAGGAGGAAAAGGAGTCAGGCATGGTTTCTCATCCTCTTTCCTTTGAACTTCAGGGGCTTTGCTTGCAATAAACAACATGATTTTTGCAAGAGCACATTGATTCTTGCAAGAGTCAAATAGAGATCTGCCAAAGGCAGTGCCAGGTTTTTTTCCATCTCCCTGTTTCCACTCTAGAGTTTGCAGTTATCTGCCAAAGCCAGCGTTGCAAAAGATGTGACGTGGTGAGGCAACATCCCATTCCTGATGGAAATGCAATGAAAATTTAATGCTCTGGCAGCAGCTGCCGCCCTCACCTCTTTGAAGTCTGCATGAGAGCTCACGTTGTTCAGGGTTTATACATGGCCCTTAGCAAACATCACATTTATTGCCCTTGTATCAGTTAGAGAAGTTAAAGGGATGCCAAGCTATTGAGAGGATCGAGGGATGGGAAGGGAGAGACAGGAGCATGGAGACTCCCGTTCTGGATGGGAGGTGCTCTGCTTGGGCAGCCCTGTGTCGTTTTCTCCCCGGGAAATAGGTTGTGTTTGAACCAGCTGCCTTTAAATACCTTGACAGGAAAAAAGTGGGAGATGGAACATGAGTGGTAAAGGAAGGGTAGTTTGTGTACCCTTGTGTACCTCTGTGTAAGATTTGTGTAGCTAACTTCCAGGTGTGGGTGTGTGTGTCTGTGAGTGCCACAGCTTTGTCTCCATGGGATGCTGCATTGGTGGCCTTGTCCTGCTACCTCCTCAGCTGTCCCTGTGGCTGCAGACCTGTTAAAAATAACTTTATCTTGAGGAGGTCCAGGCTGGAAGACCTTACACCCATTCCGCTGTCCCAGCCAACATTTTCTGACACTACTTCCCTCTGCACATGGATTTGAGGTTGTACCTGACGGGAGCTTTTTGAGTGATGCTGTGCCCGCTTTTTGGAATGAGCCAGGACACATTGTTCTGGGGTGAGGCAGAGGGGTGATGGCCCTGTAATAGGGGCAGCCCGGGGTGTGGAGTGAGCTGGGTGCCAGTGGTGTGGAGGGGTGAGGAGGAACACAGGGAAGGGCAGGTGGATGATGCACTGGGAAGTCATGGTGCTGGAGAGGGATGGTTCTGTTGTGTTAACTAGCAAAAAAAAAAAAAAGAAAAAAGTTGAATATCAGACTTGGTGCACTAGAAAGCCCCAATCTGCCACTTTCTGAAGTGCAGCTCCAGATTGCTGCACTGGCGAGGATAGGAGAGCTGTGAGCTCCAGTCCAGGCTGCATGTGGAAGAATTAGCCTGATTTCTACCCAGAAAAGCTGTCTTTTATGTTCTTATTAATGCCAATAACAGGTTATTACTGCCAGTGGTAGAATTTTGTTCAAGATCTTAGTCTGCCGTGGTGCTCAGTGTGGTTTCAGCAGTGCCCATCTTGGGACGAGTGGGAACACTCAGCCTTGGCTTTGTAAACCAAATGAGTGATTAAAATGCTTCGGGAATGAGCAGCATGGCCTTGCAGAGGCTTATGCAGGCAAAGGGCAGCTGTTTGGGACTGCTAAAGGCTGTGACAGCCCTTGTGTCCAGGCTAGCTCCCTCACTCCAGCATCTGTGACCCCAACACTCAGTTTGGGAGACTGCAGAGTGCACCCTCCTGTTGGCCAAGAGCAGCCACAAAGGAGACTTGCGGGGCCTGTTTTTTACTGGGAAAAACAAATGTGGGAGAAAGGTGTCCAGGTGAAGGAATTAGCTCAGGAGTCATGTGCTGCTTAACAGCAATGGCCTCGAGTGCCACCTCTAGAGATGCTCTGGAGATGAAAGGATTGGTTTGATTGATTCCCAAGAAATCAGGATTTTGCTGGAACTGACACACACATTTCACAGATCCCCAGCCCCTGGAACTTGTGCTGTGTGGGACTGGCCCCGAGTTCTGGTATAATGATTGTATTGAGATATTTTAAGGCTATTGTTTCAATGTTTTTGTCTTGACAATGTTTAAAGACAGAGACTAATAATGAGGAACTATTCCCCCTCAAGCACATACTCTGCCAACACTTAATTAAAAACTACATTTCCATCTAGGAAAACGTCACTTGGGGCATAGCCTGGCTGCCTCTTGACTCAAAGTGCAGAAGTTTCACAGCATCTCTGGCTGGGGGGCACGGGATGCTGGCTGCTGTGGGGCTTGCTCAGCCTGGCCCAGGGCATGAACAAAGGTTGTTTCTCACATTGGTTTGGCGCTCTTCCACAAAAACTGCAGGACGGAGCGGCAGAATGTGCCCTGGGGATCTTGCAGGAATCTACTTTAAAAGTGAATTTCCAGTAAAAACTAAGAAATAAATGTGGGCAGCTGAACTATGAATTTTAGAAGTCATATCATCACAAATGGGACAGCTTGTGCAAGAATTTGGCAGAAGAAACAAATGACCTCGAGTGCTGAGGACAAAGGCACAGCCTGCGTTATCAGACTGACTGCATGATTCTGTACAGCCTCTTTAGGGGAAAAAACACCCTGCCCCTGCTGGAGACCAGCTTTAAAGTGCTGGGCAGGAGATCACCGATGGGATGTGCACCCCTAAAGCTTGGAAATTCAGGTTGTTTTAAAAGCAGTTTATCAGGAGACCTTACACGAGAACAAGCACCTGGAGCTGCTCAGGTGGGAGAGGGCAGTAGTGCAGCAATGGGACACGGCTCTTAGGTTTTTAATCAAAACATTGCTAAGCATGAATACGGTTTCTGAATGTCCTTTCTCATAATTACAAATGCAGTATAGATGTTGCACTTACTACCTTATTTAGTGAAAGCCTGGCTGTGCCTCTGGGATAATTCAGGTGCCATGGTGGTGTCCTGGGTGGGCAGAGCTGAAGGTGTCCCTCTCTGGCTTTCCAGGTGATCCGCTCTGCTGCTGACTGGTCTGCTGGCATTAAATACCACGAGGAGTCCATCCACAAAGCCTACATCAGCGTGATAGAGAACAGCAAGCACTACATCTACATAGAGGTGAGTGGCAGGAGGGAAGGCAGGAGGGTCCTGATGCTCTGGGCATGGCTTGCCCATTACTTCTTGAGGTTTGGTCCTAAGTTTTTGTACATTTAGACAGATCCATTAACTTCAGTGGTCTTCAGGCCAGACTGATGGCTGTGTACCCTGACAGCCTTCTGACCATGAGGTGGAAAAAAGTAAACCTCTCCTTTATAAGGCTCTTTGCAAAATTGCCAGCAGCTTTCATGGGGCTGTGCAATAGTCTCCCTGTCCCCTCTGTGGCTTTGCAGTGCCCCTGTGCATGCCCAAACCTCCCACTCACAGGACAGCCTTTCACCCGCAGCCTTCAGCTGCAGCAATCTCTTGTGTCAGAGTGACACTCAGTGCTGGCTGAATGGAGATGCTTTTTCTCCTCTTTTTTTTTTTTTTTTTTTTAGCCTCTTGTTAGGTTGCTCTTTACATGAACTTTCTAAGGAGTGTGAGTAATAAGGACTAATTCATTCCCTGAGCAAGCACAGACACACATATCATTTAATCATAATTTTTAAAAGCCTTCACTCCAATGGCACACAAACTCAGCTATGTTTAGTTGCTCTTGGTCTGAAATAAAGCATGCAAATGTTTTTGGTTGGTTGCTGGCAGTGTCTGACAGTAGCTTTGCTTGCTTTTCCTGCAGAACCAGTTTTTTATTAGTTGTGCTGATGACAAAGTTGTCTGGAACAAGATCGGTGATGCAATTGCTCAGAGGATTCTTAAAGCTCACAGGTAACCCGTTCTTAACGAGGCAGTGGAAGTCTTCCAGGGGCATTTCCATGGTGTGGTGCAAAAAATAACCCCTCAGTGGACACAGCTGGACAGTAGCTGTGACAACACATAACTGACGGGGTAGAGCATCTGCATTTGCAGCAGTGAGACTCCTGAGTGGTTTCTTTGCATCCAGAAAGTGATTTTCTGGACTTACCCCAATGTAAATGAGATTTTAACTGTGGAACTTGTTTGAAGGCAAGTCCTTTGTGCTCTGGTTCAGTGACACCTTTGCTTCTTTGCCAACTTGCCTTGAACTGGGTGGTCAGGCAAGTTCATGGGTGGGAACGGTGAACTGGGATTTGTGGTTTATGTAAATCATCTAGAGAGGAGTGGTTTCAAATAGGGGAAGCAAACACATTTTGAGTATTTGACTCCTGGGTTCTGCTATTGTTTGAACAACTCTTTCTGGTACATGCTGGAGGGTGTTCACCACCTCCAGTCTTTGCAAGGGGACCATTGTTTGTTCCTGGATGGCTGAATCCAACCATGTTTTACACACTCCTTCAGCACACCTAACCCTGTGTTAACATTAATGCCACAGGCCGTGGCTTGTCTTCACTTTGATCCTGGGCAGCCTTGCTTAAGGTTGCTCCCCTGGAGTCTCTTTGAGACAGACACTTCATGGTATAAAACTGTACCCTGCTTCTACTGGGCTGATACACAGAAAACTTTCTAAACTTTTCCCTTTCCTCTCTCATGTGCTTTTTCACCATGTGTGGAGCAGTTTTCTTGCACTGATTATTTTTTCCTTATTATAGTTGTCCAGAGCTTTGCAGGGCTGGGTTTTCCAGAGGTCCTCTCTCCAAGGTTGCAGGAATTTTGCTCTTTTTGGCACTTGCTTGGAAATTCCCACTTGGATAAAGGCACCTGAGACAACCACCGGAGTGCAGGAAGTGTCAGCAAGGCCACGGGAGCTGCCCTGGGCCAGGCTTTGTTCTGAGCACTGTGGAAAGAGGAGCACCATTCAAACAGGGAGAGCCTGGGTGTTATCTGCTGTGCCATTAGCAACGGGGTGGAGTTGCCTGTGATCTGTGTGAGCTGCAGTGCACAGCCCAAATAACTGAAATTAGCTAAGGGTGAAAAGGAGAGATGGATTTTCTCACCTGTAGTAAATGAGAAGCTGTGCCAGTGCTGCTGGATATGCTGTTGCTGTGTTTGTATTGCAGCCTCGAGGCTCTCAGGCAGCTGGGCACTGGACACAGCATCTTGGGGCACCTTCCAGTGCCTAAAGAGCTAGAGGAGAGCTGGAGAGGGGCTTTGGAAGAGGACATGTACAATAGGACAAGGGGAAATGGCTTTGAGGTGAAAGAGGGTGGATTAGATTGGATATTGGGAAGAAATTCTCTGCTGTGAGGGTGCTGAGGCCCTGGCACAGGTTGCCCCTGAGAAGCTGTGGTTGCCCCATCCCTGGAAGTGTCCAAGACCAGGCTGGACACGGCTTGGAGCAGTCTGGGATAGTGGAAGATGTCCCTACCCATGGCAGGGGATGTTAGAACTGGAGGAGCTTTAAGGTCCCTTCCACCCAAACCTTTCTGTGATCCTGTGAGCTCTGTGCTGGGTGATGTCCCCCTGGAAAGCCTCTCTGGATTGCCTTTCCTGCCTTTGGGAACTGATTACCATGGATCCTTTGCATCAGTTGCCTGCTGTTAGCAATGCTACTGAGGCAGCAGCAAATTCTCCAGGTAATCTGTTAAGGTTTCCCATTACATAAAGTTTATGTAATGGGTGTCATTCTGTCCAGATACTACAGAGGCTATCACAGAAGAGGGGTCACACAGATTCCTCAGTGAACCATTTCCAGATGTGATGCTCACTTCTGCATTACTCCAATTGTATGCAAGTATTGTACTGGCTTAATGCTGGCAATTCCTAACTGAATAGAAGGTTCAAATTCTGCATTACCTAAGATTAAAAGTAAATTCAGACCTCAGTGGTTTGTATCATAACGCTCATTTTCCAAACTGCCCCAGGAAAGCAGCGTTTAATTGTAAATTAATGTCTGTAGTGAGTTTGTATACTTCTCACTCTTCTAGACTAAATATTTTCTGCTGATGTTATTAATAATGTTCTTTTCTTGGTTTCCTCTTTTTTGCATGGGTGGCTCTCTATGCAGTTTAGTAAACACTGTCCTTACACAAACAAGCTGCTTTTTGGGGAATGCTTTTGTTGGTAGACCTTTCTCGTGATACAAACAGACTTGGTTTCGCAGTCTCTTGTGTCTGGGTAAGGCCTCGTTAACCCTTTCTGAGCTCTGCTGGTGAACCTGAGCCAGTCTGCAATGCCCAGCACTGGAAGGAAGCTCTGGTTGAAATGCAAGACACACAGGTCCTCACTGTCTCCCTCCCAGCTCAGATGGGACCCCAGTGCTTCACAATTCCCACACCCCCAAATTCACAGGCATGGCTTGCCCGAGGAAGGAGCACTTCTAACAAAAACTGCAGACTGGCTCATCCTCAGAGCGCTTCTGAAATGGTTTTGTGCTGACTAAACTGTGTTTGCCATCTAGTGGCAGCATCCTTCCATGCAGCATTATCCTTGTCCTCGGGGCACAGAGCAGAGAATTCCCAGCATCCAGGGGCACCTGGAAAATGCTCTCAGAGCAGATGCACCTGGCATTTGGCAGCAGAGGAAATCCAAAGGGGGGCTTTGAGAAAAGCAGTGCCACGATTGCAGCTTTTGTTCTGAATGGGATCATGATTAGGGTATGGATTGGTTTGGAGAACTCTGGAACTGAGATTTTGGATGCTGTGATGTATCAGGGACATATTTGCCTTCCCTGAATGATCAATGTTTTGCTTGTGCCCTGAGCTTTTTCCACCTTTTATGATGTTTTTGATTTCTAAAATGTAGGAGGCAGGGGGAATGTTGGGTTATATTTTGTGTTTCTGCCTGTGATAGCTCTGTAAGCTTTGCTGTGCTCTGCCAGGTGGTCGTACACACCAGTCTGCACCAGTATCAGTGTGACTGGGCTACTGAGATGCTCAAACCAACTTTTACAGTGGCAGACATAATCTCAAAAAATCCTTAGCCTGCCCCTGAATTTCAGTGAAAATGTGTTCTTTTCCTTTAGCTTCTTTTGTTGTCTGCTGAGAGTAAATTATTCCCTCTCCTCCTGAAGGAGCACTCACAGAAGTACTGATGGCGGGTGATGATTTCCTGAAACTGGAAATGCTCTTCACACTTTGCTCCCTTAAAATCTGTGTAGTGGCCTTGGATGGGAACCAAGTCGGTCAGCTTGGGGGAAGTGGAACCAAGGGGACTTTACCTCTTGCGAAGCTGTAACTTTTCCAGGCTGCTGAAACATTGCCAGGCTGATGTTCCCCAAACTCTGGTTTCAGGGAGAACAAGCGTTTCCGCGTGTACGTGGTGATCCCGCTGCTGCCCGGCTTTGAGGGCGACATCTCGACGGGCGGGGGCAACGCGCTGCAGGCCATCATGCACTTCAACTACAGGTACCATGGCAGGGTGGCAGAGACCCCCTGGGCACCTCCACTGCTGCAGGGTGTCCCCAAGCCCCACCTGCCATCAGTGTGACCGGCTTGGACAGAGTTTTGGGCTGCCTGCTCTTGGGGAAGGTGTCCCTGCCCATGGCTAGATGAGCTTGAAGGTCCCTTCCAACCCAAACCATTCTGTGATTTGTGTTCCATTTAGCTGATCAAACCAGACTTGCTGACCAAGATTTGTCTCCAAATCTGCCTTTTTGGCCAATACTTGGCCTGGCTCTGCCTGCTGGCCCCATGAAGGCAATGGCACCTTCCCCAGTGTGATTCCCCTGCCCCAGGATGGATGTTTTGGGGGGACACTTGCAGCTCAGCAGATCTCATGGGAAGGACTGAGATGCAGCAGTGCTGGGTAGCCTTGTGCTGGGAAATGTAGAGGAAGGCGAAATGGCCCAAGATGGTTTTACTGGAAAGCTGCTGTGTTATGGTATGGCCAGGGCACAGTCAGTGTGCAGAGACTGCTGCAACCCTCAGAGTGAAACCCACCCTGCCTGCTGGCCTGCAGGGGTGCTGCTGCACCTCCAGGAGGATGAGTGGGGCAGGGGACACAAGCAGAAGGAAAGTAGCATGTTCCCCTGACCCTTCTGCCTGAGCTTCCTCCTGCAAGGGCAACCATAGGTCTTGAGAAATTGCCCGTGGGTTGGTTGTTTCTCAGTGGAATGCCAGCTGTGGCTTTTCCAGCCCAGCCAGAATCACACAAACTCCCTGACCTGGCGTTCTGCACGTGTTGACGTTTCTCTTACCATGATTTCACATGCAGACGTGAGGCACAGAGGGTAGCAGCCCTGCTTGTCACACATTTACAATCATTGCCACGTGCTCTAGAAGGCAAAAGTGCTCCCCAGCTCCTCTGTGGGTTGGTACAAGCTCCTTTGGAGCAGGAGCAGTCCTTGATGTATTAACAGTCATTGGGAAAAAAAGTGTGCTCTGGCAACACCCTGTTTCTGCTGCTTGCAGGGGGCATTTGAGGGGCACCTGTGGTCGTGTTTTACCCCACCTGGGGTAAATCACAACCTTCAGCACATGCTGCTGTCTCGAGCCACGGGGGGGCTGACAGCTGCCTACCTTCTTTCCAGGACCATGTGCCGAGGGGAGAACTCCATCCTGGGCCAGCTGAAGGCGGAGGGTATGAGCTTCATTCCTCTCCTCTGTGTTGTTTACTTTGGATGCTGCTGATTGATGGCTGCATCTATAACACGTAACGCAGCACGTGCTGCGGGCTCGTGGGGCTGTGAGTGACCTCCTCCTTGACCATCCTCCGGTGGTGAGCTCTGTCGGGTCACATGAGCCATGGCCACTTGTCAGGCTTCACACCTGGCTGCAGCCCTGCTCCAGAGGAGGGGAACACCCCGGGGAGGAGCACAGCAGGGTCACAGCTGCTCAGGATTGTGTTATTTGGAAAATGTCCTGAGCGGGGTCACACTTCTGGGAGCCATGAGCCCTCAACCTCTGCCACGGATCCCACCCAGGGTTTGTTTCTGGCAGTTGTCAGATGTGGAGAGGAAGAAGCTGCCTAAGCAGGACGTTGTTTCTGAGTTGCTTCCTTGCTGTGAGGAATCCTGCTGGAATTTGCTCTGCTGGGAATCGGAGCACGGTGAAAACCCACGCATCACAAGCTCCAGGACCGTGCATAATGCCTCATTTGTTCTAGGTCCTGGTGTAAATCTGAACTGCACACAAGTGCATTAGGACACATTTGCCATACTGACCACGGACAAAACACCTGCTTTCAGCCTCCTTTCTGCAGGATCTGCAGAAAAACAGTCTCACAGTCCACTTCTTTTAAGATGTTTGGACCCTTGTGTGTTGTGTCCAGGAGACTGGGGTCATTTCTCACTGAAGTGGGAGTCTCTGAGCAGGCAGCAGGTCAGAGCAGCACAGTGAGCTCACAAGCAAATTTTCAAGTCTGTTTTTTAAAAAACTCATTTCTGTTATCTGTTCATTTATAGCTTTTTTAAAAGTCAAAAGCGAACTGTTATTCATAGGGGTCTTCATGTAAACAAACTCTCAAACTCTTTTCCTTTTCCACCTCCCTCATCCCATCAGTTTTCTTGTCTTTTAATTTTCAGTTGGAGATAAGTGGATAAACTACATATCATTCTGTGGACTTCGAACATATGCAGAGCTGGAAGGAAAACTGGTCACGGAGCTCATCTACGTGCACAGCAAACTGCTCATTGCTGATGACAACACGGTCATAATCGGTGAGCAGGGGCTCTCACGAGGGATTTGGGCACTGGGTTATACCTGGATCAATCCTTTCCATCCCCATGAACAGTGCAGGCTGCAGTGCCATGAGCTTTTCTATGTTGTCATTTCTTTCCTGGGAAATATTTTGCTGTTTAAAAAAAAAACAAACCCACAAACCAAACTCATAAATTCATCAAGCGGGAGGAAAGGATTCAGAGGGCTGTCATTTAATTTGTTTTTCTAAAATGGTTTTAAATCTGTGTGTAACCGTGAAGAGAATCCCAGTGCAGGGAATATTGTCCATCTGTCTTGTATCAAACTCTGCTCTAGCAGGAAGACTTGTGAGACTTGTCATCTGTTCCTGAAAGAACAGAATGTGCTGTAAAATTTGGAAGGTTTGGACAACATGTGTCATGTATCAGCTCCATTTCCTAAGAATGGGACAATATGCTATAGGGAGTAATAGATATCATTTCATCCTCTTCTCTTACCATATTTATTATGAGAATATGAAGCGAAGACAGGGGAGTTCAGGCTCAGAGCTCTACACACTGCAGCAGAATTTCAGCCTGTTTCTTTTTTTTGAGCTGTTACATCAGCAGTGACAACTTTGCCAATGAATACCTTAATACCAGATTTTACAAGACTTGAAATACTCCCTCCCTTCAAAGCAGTGGTCTGGGATGACCTGTGGTGAGGTTTGCTCCTCTGTCACCCCCTCAGGGGCCAGATCCCATCTCCAGTGCACTGAGTGGCTCAGAGGTGGTTTGATATCACAGCAGGAGCTGTGTTGTTCCAGCTGGGATGGTCTGGGGGCCTGAGACAGCTCTTAGTTTCTGTTTTCTGTACCTATAAGCTGGAGGATAGATTTTTTTTATACAGTGTGTGCATCTGTGCTGCCTGGTGAGGGGATGGGAATTCATCCCTTTTTCACATAAGAGAGAGTGCATGGAAATTAAGTGCTCGTAGAGCTGCTGTGCAGGAGGAGGGGGTGAAAGGACAGAGAGGGACTTAGCTGGTTTTCCCTCTGGAGGTGTTGGCCCTCCTGGAGTTAATCCAATTCCTGGGAAGGCTCAATGGCTAACTGCAGCCTGGGGGTCTCTTACAGCTGTGTCTGGAGATGTTTTTGTGGTTGTTTTGGTCATTTCTGTGGGTTAATGACCTGATTATGCCTCTCCTTCCCTGCATCTTGCTGTTTCTTTGGAGCCAACAGCTGCAAGCAAACAGTGTCCCCCTCATCCCCTGTTTTCTGCTGTCTGTGTAGGACAGAGAAACCTGTTTGGGGGGATAAAGCCTCAGCTGGTCTTGAGCTGACCCCCCCTGAATGGCACAGCAGCCTGGTCTGGGGGAAGGTGTCCCTGCCCGTGAAAGTGGGGTTGGAATGAGAGGAATTTGAAAGTCTTTTCCAAGCCAAACCATTTTGTGATTTACCCACAGAGCCCTTCCCACCTCAGATAACTGGGTATCCAAACCAAATGCAGTTCAGACCTTTGAAAGCTGTGGCTCCTTCAGCAGAAGCATCTGGGAAGTTGCAGAAAGAACAAATTTTGAAAATCTCGGCCTGGGTTTGGCTGTGATTTAACCTTCCTCCAAACTGTTAAAGCCTGCAAAAATTAGTTGGCTTTTTTTTTTTTTTTTTGTCTCCCCCAAATCCTCTCAGGGTCAGTGTTCCCATGAGGAAGCCCCCTGGTTGGGGTTTTACCTGTGGAAGCCGTGGTGCTGAGGGGTGTGGAGGGTGGTGCTGGGAGGGCACGGGGGTGGCGGGGGGTGCTGGAGGGGCTGCAGGAGCATCTGGGGCAGCAGTGGGACATCACCTGTGCCCTGCCCTGCCCTGCCCAGGCTCTGCCAACATCAACGACCGCAGCATGCTGGGGAAGCGGGACAGCGAGATGGCCATCATCGTGCAGGACAGCGACACCGTGCCCTCGGTGATGGACGGCCGCGAGTACCGCGCCGGCCGCTTCGCGCAGTCCCTGCGCCTGCGCTGCTTCAGGTGCGACTGGGGCCTGGCCCAGCATGCAGGAGGGGACGTGGGGCTGAGCAGGGCTGCAGGCAGGGCTTGCTCAGGCTTAACCTGCCCCCTGCACAGCTTTGCAAGCCAGCGGGGCTGCCGCTGCCTGCCCGGGTTCAGCTCTGCCTGGCCTGGACTCGGCCCAGGGGTTTGCTGCTGTTTCACTGGCCTTCCTCACGCTGCTCCTGTACACAGCGTGGTAGCTTGGCTTTACAAATCATGTTGCTCCAGGGTTTCGCTAGCAGAGCTCATAAACAAGTGGTATTTCCCCTCCAGATCCCATTTGCACACCCTCTCAATCTTGGGTGGCAGTGTCACTTTTTAAAGGAAGCTTCTTAGCTGGGAGCAGCCATCTGGCCCACAACACGGCCATTTTTAGTTTAAGACCTTGTTCTTTTTCTTATTTTTTCCCCCCACCCTATTTCCCATCTGGACAGTTACTGCACAGGAAAAAAGGAGCCACTCAAGCAGCGTTAGAGCTGACAGATTATCTCAGGGGATGAGAGTGGGAGGGTGCTGGGAGCACACAGGGTTTGGCAGGTCTCAAGGAAACTTCTTGTCTCCTGGCATTTATCAAGAGGGGGAGTGCCCAGTGCTTCAGCTCTGTGAGCATCCATCCCTTTGTCTTCTCAGTGTTGTCCTTGGTGGCTCCGATCTCAATCCCGAACACCAGGATCCTGTCTGTGACAAATTCTTCAAGGAGGTGTGGATTTCCACAGCAGCTCGCAATGCCACCATCTTTGATAAGGTGAGGAGCACAGCAACCTCCCTCTCCCTCCAACCCACAGAGAGGCAGCAGATGCCAATGCGGGAAGCAGCACAGGGAGGGCAAAGGCAGCAGGTCCAGTTCCTGGGGTTGGACTTCCAGAGATGTTTTGAGGGAATGGGTCATGTCAGGTGCAAGAGCTGTGAACAAGAAACTGAAGTTGGTGCATCCTCAGAGTGTGACAGCACCCATGAAGGCAGCAGATCAGATTTCTGCTTGTGTTTACATCAGCTGGAGCTCCAGTGAATGGCCATAGTGTAGTTACTACTTGTAGTTAGCCACAGTGTAACTGGAGTAGAAGCAAATTTTACTTCTGTCTTTTAATGAGCTTTTGCAGTGATCAGAAAAGGCCCAGGAGCTTCCCCTCTGCCTGCTCCAGCCTCACTGAGGACAGGCACATACCTCTTCCCTCCCTGTTCTCCAGGCTGTTAATTTAAGTCACCCTCATCCTGGGAAATTTGTGCTGGATGCTTTGGTCTTCCTCAGGAACTCTGCATTGCAGCATTTCCCCTGCACTGACAGGCAACTTCTTCTTTCTGTTTTGAGCAGGTGTTTCGATGCCTTCCCAGTGACCAGGTGAATAATTTAACCCAACTGCGTGATTTCATCAACAAGCCCAAATTAGCAAATGATGATCCTGCGAAAGCAGCAGAAGAATTAAAAAAGATTCGTGGGTTTTTAGTACAATTCCCCTTTCGTTTTCTGGAGGAAGAGTACTTGCTTCCCTCTGTCGGAACAAAGGAGTCCATGGTACCCATGGAGGTTTGGACTTAAGAAGATGCAGACTGCTTTACCTTTTAAAGTCTTGTTCTCAGGAGAGAAGTTAATGAAAACTCCGGGATTTTGGAAAGTGAAAGGAGACGAAAAGCTTCTCCACCAAGCTAATGTGCCTTTCTTAAGGATTTTGGTGGAGGAATTTGAGGCAAATCAACACTAGCAGACAAGACGAGCAGAAAAACTTGGAAACAATGGCAGATGAGAAGTTTAACCTCTGGAGGAGTTACTTCTTCAGGCATGTTCTGAGCATCTAAAGGACGCAGGCTACTTCCTAGAACAGGAACTGACTCCCAGTCGATGTTGTCACCACTGCCAGCTGTGTCCTGTGGTTGCCTTCGTGCTGTGATCGTGCTGTGGCTGTGCAGGAGTCATGGGCTGTCTGTGCTGCTTCCCAGGCTTTGGGTGTCTGTCCCTTGGCTCGCTGGAGTTCCCATCTCACCCCTTCCACGCCATCAGAGCACACCATGCAGCCCTGCTGCTGTCAGAAGTGCCATTTGCTGCTGCCTTGGGCTGTCCTGCAGCTTTCCAAGTGCAGGTGTTTCACTTCTTAAAGGGAAACAGACTAACAATCCTGTATCAGAATCAGCATTTTGGTGTTTTCATCCCTCTGGGGAAAAAAATTCTTTGTACTGCAGCTGGAGCAATCAGCAGCCCTCAGGCTTGGCAAAGGGCAGTCTCAGTGGAGCTGGTGGTGCTGGAGATCACTGGATTTTGCTGGTCTTTGCAGACTCACAGCACAGCAGTTTGATCCACCTGAGTGTAACAGCTTTGCCCAGGAGAGGATCAAGATTCCAACTCAAGCCTTAGGTGTCCAGAGCCGAAGGAAACCAAGGCACTGCATGTAATGGGACAGAAACTCAACAGCCAGCATGAGCTGAACCAAGCTCTGCTCTCAGGGCCTCTGCTTGTGTGTTTATCTTGCAGCATATGGGTACATTTCCACTTCCATCCCTGTCCTCCTGTTTAAAAGAAGGGAAAGGCCATTAAGCTGACCCCATGCTCTGACCACGCTGACGTGTCGGTTTGTAGATGTGGTGAATGCAAGGGGGAAGGGGAGCAGGTAACAAGGCCTTGTCTCTGCTCTGCTCTGTGACTGAACCAGCCACACCCTTGAGCTCAGTCCTGCAGGACGTGTCTTCCCAAGCAGAGGTAAAACTCAGTGTGCACATTCCTGTTTTCCATTGCTGTAAGGCAGTTTCCAAGGCTCTTTTGCATCTCCCTGTGCAGAGAAGCAGCAGTTCAATCCAGCATCCCTGGGAAAACACTACTGCTCCTGGGTTAGGACTTCGTGTGGTGGGCACCAGCCTGTGTCTCATCCCCATGCTCCATCCTGCAGTGAGCCATGTCTCCCAGTTTCATGTCCAGCTCCAGCTGAGGTGTTCCTGGCAGTCTGCAGTGCTGTGTCAGGCACTGGGAGAACAGACACTTAAGGAGGGTTGGATCTGGAGGAGTGGGAGGCTGAGCTCTTCTGCTGCCCCTTCCCTAGCTGGGTTGTACCTGTGCCCAACACTCCTTGGTCAAAAGACCCAGTGAACTGGTATTTATTTTAGTTCAAAGAGGAGTTTATTTTTTCCTTTTTTGACTCTTCCAACAGTTTTTTAACTGGAAAAGAATCCCACTGGTCACCTAGCTATCGCCAAAATGTAGCTGGCACCGCACTTTAGCTGATTGCCTTCTATATTCAGACCTGTAAATAGGCACCAGCTAATTCTGTACCTGCTGCATCACCCAAGCAGGGAGCAAACCCCACATGTTCCTCCAAATCTCAGCCCATTCCTACAGCTTCCACTGTTTTACATTTGTGTTTTGTAGATGCAGGTACCTTTTACACTCCTTTCTGGCTGGTGCATCTGTGGTCTGGTTCACCTTTGGGAAGTGCATTTTATGTGATTGAGTCCAGGGGTTGCTGCTTTTATGTGGCATGCTGTAAGCACATAAATATGTTCCCTTGATTTTTTTCCCCTTAAAAGAATTGGCCCAGGGTCACCCCCTGCAGAGCCAAAGCAATGTGTGCCCTGACCATTTGCAATTGAGAAAGATCAAAGGTGTCCTGAGATTTCACATCAGTGCACATTCAGAGCTTTTCTCTCCTGATGTTTTTAGCTGTTTTGGTTTGACTGAAGCTGCTGACTTTAAACAATTACAGCCTGCCAGAGAATCCTTGTCAGTCACACAGGTCCAGGTTCAGAGTCAGACAGTGTTCAACCCCACCACCTGTACACTGAACCATGAAGTGCAACACTCCTGTCACCTTCTAAGTGCTCTTATTCTCCTCATCCTCCTATTAGTGAAAGTTTTTATGATTGTTAAATTATCCTTACATTGTCTTTTAAAATAGTAGCTAGCTAATTGTTGCGGCTTCCTAACTCCAGGGGTGTTAAGTCCCGCTCTGCCAGGCTGCTTTGGGGAAAAACCACCCAGGTTCTGCAACGCTCAGCCCACTGTGTGAGAGCTGCTGGTCCCCAGTGACACAGCAGAGCCGAGGAGGGAGATGTAATCAACTGCTTCTGTATGAAAAGGTGCTAATTAAGAAGGTCTTTCGTTACTGAAGTAGCACTTGATCCTGATGTTGGCTCTCTGTGAGGGAGAAGGCTCCCCTCTCTGGGAACAGAGGCATCGTGCTGAACATCCCTTCCCTGTGTTGGTGCTAAATCCCTGATAGCAGGAATTTGGTAACATTCCAACACAGGCAGGGTGTGCAGGGCAGCCTCAGCACAGTGAGGAGATCCCAGCATCCCCAGGAGCTGGTGGGGCCACCAGGTTCCCTCTGGAAGCAGCACTGCCCACCCCAAACAGACAATGGGGCTGGAGCCTCTCCGGTGAAGGCCCGGCTCGTTCACACCACGGGCTGTGCTGTCTGGAGCTGGCTCCCTGGGTCCTGTCAGCTACAGGTTTGTTTCTTATATTAAGAAGCCTGTGAGGTTGAACACCTTGAGAGAGTTGATTTCTGCCTCTGAACAATCACTACTGCTTCATCTGTCATACCAGCATGGGCTTCAGACTGGAGAGAGTCACCCACCGATACCCTCTGCTGGAACAGGTGATGTGGATTCAAGCACTAGCAACCCCAGAAACATCAACTGTTTCCTGTGGCATTTATTTGTTAGAACTGTAGGAAATGAGAACTTCTCCCAGGCTCAGACTTTATTTTGTAATTCAACTCGAGTAGAACACTTCTTTTCCCTTTAATTTATTCCTTAACATGTGCCACTTTGAGAACTCACACTCCTTTCCTTAAATTTTAATAGTCTGATATTTTAAAATATGTGTTTTGTTGTGTAGATGTTGGACTGGATAAATGTTTCACTGTAAAGTTAATGCATGATTTAAAAAATGAGGGATAAAATGTCATTGTCTGCAAGAACTGTACTAAAAACCAATTTATAGAACCACTCCAGTGCAGAGGCGAAGTGCTCAGCTCAGTTTCTGGTCTCTTGGTCTCAGTTTGTCCCCTGACTTGGTGTCAGCTTTGCTGCATTAAACCCCAAACGCTCCATTTTCCTTTCTTTTGATCAAGTTTGACAACATGACTTTGCAATCCTGGTGCTGTTCCTGGGAGAACCTGGGTGCAGGTGTTGCCTAGCTGGGACTCTTCCATGAGTAATTTACAGTATCTTTATTCCTTCCAAGGGAGCATCCTTGTACAATCAAGTGCAGATGTGGTTGCTGTTGTTATTTCAGTGTAACAAGCCTTGTGCACTTGTAGCAAGGACAGTCCGGGGTTGTAGCTGGGCACGGAGCTGCGTTTGTGGGGACACTCCCAGACAAGTATGAGAGTACCGTAGGATGATGCCTTTTCCCTCTCCTGCTGAATGTGGAGCCCCAAATCCATGCTCTGAGCTGACCCCTCTCACCAGCAGCAGAGTCTTTCATGGTGACTGCATGGTGACTTGGCTGTGGTGGCCAAGGGGAAAAAAGCCAGCGGTCTCCAGGCCAGGGCATGAGCAGAGGTTGGCACCCCTTGGGTGCCCCACAAGAACTGTCACAGCTTGTGGCACTCCAGCCAATGGTCTCAAACAGGCAATCGCTACTGCACCACTGAGATCCTGCAGAAACCAGGAGCTTTGCAGAATCCTGCTCCAAACCCACAGTGTAACTTCATGGCAGCGAATCAAGGCCAGCATGTGACTCTCAGTGGATCAAAGTGGAGCAGCCCCACTCACCATACATCGACCACTGAATGCAGTGATCCTCTCGGGGTGTCACTGGTTTTTTTTTCCTATTTTCCTTTCCCTGCCTGCTTTCTTGTTGTATTTTCCAGTATTTGTGATTATCCTGTTTTTAACCTTCCATTGTTTTTTCATAAAATCTCCTCTATGTAAATAATTCCATCTTTCCCTAGTCCTGACACTAGGGAAAATGAGAAAAAGTGTCAAAAAGTCACAGTTTTGGGAATGTTGTTTTTTTTAAAAGTTGTGTCTCTAGCTAAACTAATCCACAAAAGGAGAGTGTGTCTCTCCCTTCTGACAGTGCTGCTGTGACACTGAATATCCCTTCTGTGAAGGCTGCTGGAATTGAGTTTTGTATCCTTGTTCCTGCTAACGATCGCTTTCCTTTCCACTCCATTTGTATCTGGTAAATGAATGTGTATTAATGGACTGAAAATACAACCGATCATCATGTCAGAACGTTCAGCTTTGGTGTCATTTCTTCTTGTTTTGGGGGCCACGTCCTGCCTTGGGCTGAGTTCTGTCTTTGCTCTGCATCAGCAGTGCTGCCCCAGCAGCCAGGACGTGATGGGGAAAGGCCCAGAACTGCAATAAAAATGGCTAGACTTGAGTCATTGGGTTTTCCTGGGAGAGAGAAATTGCTGGGGTGAAACAGCATAGAAAGAAAATTGGACTTCTTAAATAGATTAAAAAGTCGTGTTTTAAAGGAGTTTTAATAATCCAACAGCATTATGAAAGGCATAGACAAAAACGCTCTGTCTCCAAAATAGAATTACCTTGCCCCTGTCTTTTTTAACTTCCAGTAAAGGAAATTCAGGAGAGAGAGAGGAAGAAGCAGCTGCCTGTTGTCCTCCAGGGGCAGAAGAGATTAATAAAGCATCAGTGGCATTTCCAAGCTCTCTTGCAAACTGAAAACATATTAACTTCTCCATTTCTTAGGTTTCATCTCCTTCCTCAGATGCCAGAGGGCTCTCCGCATCTTCAGAACTTCCAAACCCAATCTGTGTCCTCGACAGACACAATAAACCAAGACAACAGAGCCGGAGGGTGAGGCAGGGGGTTGGTAAGAGACATCAGGCAGCTGCTGAGTGACACCGTCGGCTTCTGCTGCCATTCCAGCATTTCCCTGCTGAGTTTGTGCTTCCTGAGTCCCACCTGTGGGCTCCTGAGGAGGAGCCAGTGGCGAGCAGGAGCGATGTGGGACCTGACAGTCACTGCTGGGTGCGTGGTGCTGAGCCCAGGGGTGCTGGATGGCAGCAGCGTGGCTCTGGGGTCACACAGGGCAGCCACAGCTGAGGCTGGCGGTGTCTTACTAGCGTTGCTTGGTTTCTGTGCAAGCAGCAGGAGAACCATGGGATCACAGCTGAGACTGTCTTGGTGTGTAATTAATGCGAAGCTGGAAGTGGTCCTGAACCTAGGGAGTTCAGGTATCAATTTGTAGGAAGGATCCTTTCCCTTTTCTACATGGTTGTCCTGGTTTTGGTGGGGGTAGAGTTTATTTTTCCTTAGCAGCTAGTGCAGTGTCCTGTTTGGGATTCAAGCAGGGGCCCAACTTGAGGGCACTGTTGCTGCTTTTCCCGCTCTTACAGGGCCTGACTTCGTTCACATCCATCCCTAGAAGCAGAAGTGAGTGCCAGCTTAGGGGCTGTGGCTGGCACTGACTGTGCAGGGAGGCAGAACACAATGGCAAAACTCCCCCTGATGTTCCCCCGACCAGAATGTTCTGTTTGCTCGCTGGAGGACTTGCAAAGCCCCAATTTGATGGCTCCTCGCTGAGCAGGAGCGCAGCCCACGCCTACCCTGAACACAAAGTGCCCTTGGCCGGTGTGTTTAATAACCTGTTCTCTCCAGGATGGATTTCTCCAGCCATGTTTTGTGCCGAGGCTGTTCCTGCCTCCTCCCACAGGTCAGCTCCTGCATCGTGGATGTGTCTGCAGGAATCCCATGGCAGAGGCAGGAGGAATCCTCTCATCCACCCCAGCACCCAGCACATCTGCTCTCTGGCCCTTTGTTGGCTTTTATGCACCGAGCTCTCAATAACACATCTCAGTAACACACAACTTTAATGAGTGCCAGCCCTTTGCATGCATGAAATCACTAATATGCTGCAGTTATTTTTGTGCTGAGGAGGAAAACAGGGAAGAAAGAAAGAAAAGGTTTTGTGAGCCAGGTCTAAGGGTACATGAAGAAACAGGTTTCTTCTCACTGCTAAAAATCAATTTATTTTAGTTTCTCTGCAATTGTGCCGGCTCTTCACATTTTGAAGTACAGCTCTGAAGCGCTGATGCAGTGGAGCGAAGGTTTGAAGGACTTGAATCACAACAGCACTGTGAGTGAAATGCTCAATTTTTTTCTTACTGGAAAAATTAAAAGTGACAGCTTCAAAATTGGTTCCACTGCTTTGATTGATTAGACAGAATATTTAGCTCAAAATGATTATGGCAAGATTTTCTACAGAGGCTCATGGCTGGGATGGAAATTAATTTGGCGAAAAGGGGAGGGGGAGTTGTTTAAAAAGAAATTATTCTGCAAAGGAAAGAGTTTATCCCCAGAATCAGTGATGAGTAATCTCTCCATATTCAGCCTGATCTCAATAATTAAATATTCTGTGAGTTCCCATTTGAGGACAAAGGAAAGGGGACGGGGAGATAGTGTTAATGAGGCTTCACAGGTGTCTGTTCCCTCGAGATTCTGGTGCCCAGAGGCAGCAGGGCACTGCAGGGACACCTTCCACTATCCCAGGTTGTTCCAAGCCCATCCAGCCTGGCCTTGGATGCTTCCAGAGATCCAGGGGCAGCCACAGCTTCTCTGGGCACCCTGTGCCAGGGCCTCCCCACCCTCACAGGGAAGGATTTTTCCCTAATATCCAGTCTAAACCTATTCTCTTTTGGTGAGAAGCGATTCCCCCTTGTCCTGTCACTCCAGGTCCTTTTAAGAAGTCTCTCCATCTTTCTTGCAGGCTCCCTTCAGGTACTGAAAGGCCATAATTAGGTCACTCTGAAGCCTTCCCCTCTCCAGGCTGAACAATCCCAATTCCCTCAGCCTTATAGCAGAGGTGCTCCACACCTCTATCCCATCGTTTGGCTCCATCCAGCTTCTGGCGTCCTTCCTTTGGCATTTGTCTGATTCATCCTTGTTCCTTTCACAAAACAGGCAGAAAAGTGTTTCTGCTCTCTTCCCTGGGTTATCTTCCTTATTCCATTCTTTATCAGAGAAAATGCACATTAAAGGACCCGGCCAAGCCCAGCAGACTCTCAGGCTGGAACCTGCATGCTGTACATCCAAGACAGAAACACAAAATGGGTCCTTCAGAGGAGGACTCAGGCTGCTTGCCCAGCATTTTTAAGTTTCAACTTCAAAGAGGGGTTTGAGACTTTGGGTTGGTTTTTTGGTTTTGTTTTGGGTTTTTTTTGTTGTTTTTTTTTACATTTTAGGTTTTCACATTTCAGACATGCTTCCTCTTGAAATTGGTACATGGTTTATGAAATAAAATATAAAAGCACTGTAGCTGCAGAAATATGAACTAGGTACTGTATATGGAAGTAATTTAAGGTAGAGTGAATGTTTTTCTTTATACAGAAAAGCCCCATTTTGACCAGTATCAGATATGGAACTGAGAAACTCCAGAAACAAGGACAGCTGTAGCCACAAGCCACAGCTGTAGCCACAGGCCAGCACAGCACAGCAGTTACAGGATGTTTTTCCATGGGTGTCTCATGTCTCCTGCACAATGAATCCTGGGTGATCCCCACATAGCTTTGAGGCCTGTGTGTTGGCCAGAACATCCTGGTTGGAAAGAGTAATGCAGATGTAACCTGGGCATTTAATCACATGCAGGAGTTTTAGCCGTATTTTTAATAAATAAATAAGCCGTATATTTAAGCTGTACCCAAGGTCACTTGGGTAACAATCCACCTAATCCACAGTTTCACTGCCAGGTCACTCTGGAGCTCTCCTGGGCTCTCCTGGGCTGACACAGCGGCTGTGTCCGGGTGCAGCCGGGGATGCAGAGCCCGTGGCTGAGGGAGGCTGTGCCTGCAGCTCAGGGCTGCCGGGCATTGAGCTGCATCTCACAGCCTTTCAGGGACCACATGTTGGGAGTGAAATGTCCATCTCCACACCTGCACTTCCAGTTTGGGTTCAACCTGCCACCAGGACAATGCCGACTGCAGCTGGGGACACACCTGGAGCCCTGCAAGGTAGGAGCTTGGAGGAATTCCCCTGGGTGCTGTTCCCGGTGTGCTGGGGAGCCTCTGATCCGCCTCGCCCTCTCCATTCCAGCCCTTGCTCTGCTCATGTCCATCCCCTCCAGAACCAGGAGGGACCACCTGGAAGCCTGGTGCTCGATAAGGAGCTGGTGCCTAGCGATGGATTAAACCCACTCGAGAAAGGAAACATTGTTGGGGAGATGCTTTCCAGCGGATCCAAACGCTTCCTGAAGCCGAGGGCTGGGTGGCCGCGTTCCTCTAGAGGGTGCTGCGGGCTCAGCCTGCGCTCCCCCGGGGAGGGGTGCCCGCCGTGCCGGGAGCCTGCGAGCCCTCACCCCGCCGTGCCGGGAGCCTGCGAGCCCTCACCCCGCCGTGCCGGGTCCCTGCGGGTCCCTACGGCCACAGCCGGGCTGCGGGAAGAGGTTGCAGCTACCACATAACCCCGCCGGGCTGCCTCCTCCACCTGCTCCTGCCTCTCTCCAAGGGGTGTCCGCCACATCTGGCCTTGCTCCTGGGGGCTCACAGGTCAGCATCTCCCCCCTCCCCCTGAGCACGGTCACGCTGAGACATTGCAAAAGGAAGTGCTACGTGTACCGTGACTGTTCGGGCTTAAATACATTCCCTGCCTGACACGTCCTTCGCAGAAGGCTGCGGCGGCTCTCCAGTGACTCGCTGCAATATGTATCTCCACTTTGTTTCCTTGCAGACCATATCTGTACGACATCGATTGTACTGGCTAAGAATGCTTACAAACCTATTTCCTGCTGCAGGATGATCACATTATACACAATTACACACTCTAGGAATTTCTCCTGAGATCCAGCTGGGTACAGGCTGGAGTGGCGGAGGAGCCGGAGCGTGTGCGGAATAATGAATCATTCATTCAAGCTGACTTCAAGCTCTTGGGTTGTGTGAGCATGTGGTGAGCTGCACTAGCTGCTTATTGCCCACCCCCCCCCAAAAAAAAAGCCTGAATCAACTAAATCGTTCCAAATTTGGTTTCCACTATGTGTACCCTTTATGTGTCCTGCCACTTCATTGTTATTATTTTTACCATACCGGAAAGGTTTGTGCAAAATTTATTCGAAATTTCTCAGCAGGAGAAGCCTCCATGAGCCGAGGCATGCTGTCCCAAACAGAGACTTTCTCAGCAAGAGCAAAATCCATGTCCACAAGGTTCCTACCCTCAGAACAGACCCAGACCAGTATTGCTTGGCCCGTGTTACTGGTGGTGGTGGCAGCAGCAGCAGCACTGTGACACATTTGCATTGCAGCACCATGGGGCACCTTCGCAGGATCCTGTGATGCCAAGGGACCTAAAACCTCAGCGTTTCCCTGGCCTGGAAATCTCAGAGCCTTATATGGGACAGAGCTGACTGGAAATCATGGAGATGCTGTTTACCCTGGAGAAGGGCAGGGATGTCTCATGCAGGGTTTTTCTATTGACAAGGAAGCTGATGCTTTTCTTTGACCCACTGTTGGATCTGTCTAGCAAAACCATGTGCTGTGGTGTCATGGGAGGGACATGGAGATGATGTGTGGCCATGGTGGAGCCCCTGATGAGGAGCACAAAGCCCATCCAGCTGTGCTGGCTGTCCCTGAGAGCAGGGCACTGGCACAGCCCCAGTGCCAAGGCTGCAGCGTGGCACATTGCAACACCCACAAACCTGACCCTCCACCTTCCTCTTCCTCTTCCTGGTCAAGCTGCTCCAGGAGCAGCTCTCCTGCCCCACACTGTGTCCTCAGGCCTGGTGCAACACCCCCCTGCACGGCACCTCTTCCCTGGTATCCAGCTATGTTTTATCCACTGTTCCATTGTTATCTGCCAGCTCAGAAGGCTGGAGCATATTTGTTAGCTAAAGATTTCCTTTTAGGGAGTTGGTGGCAGATTATCCTGGCTCTTTCTAACAATGTGTAATCTAAGCTGTCACCCACATTTCCAATATTTTACTTCTGGCAAGGCTATAGCAAGGCTGGAATGGAGTTGAGGGGTTGGGGAGCCCTTGTCACACTGGATGGATGGTCTCTGACCTGGGACCTCACCAATCACATCACCTCCACCCTCAGGTCACCTGAACTTACCTTTAATTTCTTTAACCCTCTCAGGGATCATACTCTACTGCTTTCCTAAGGCTACGACTTCCAGTTGTTTATTTTAAAATATGAGCTAAAAGTCATATATGGACACATGGCTCCAAGACTTGCAAAAGTGCTGAATGTTGTGAGAGTTGGGACAAAAATCAAGCAAAATCTCTCCACAGAAACACTCAGACATGCCATTTGGAAGACCCCCCCTTGCCAAGTGTGCTTTTGCACTCTCCTTTTGTTCATCATAACTTTTGTTTATATCAGCCTCTACAAAGAGAATTTAGCAGAGGATTTACTGGCACACAATTTTTTTTTCCTAGTTTTCCCATGTGGCACATCCACCCACTGGGGTGTGCTTAGCAGGCGCCCAGCATCTCCTGATAAACTGAAGGGACATTTCCCTTCAGTGCCACGTGAGATAATGTCACTTTGACCCCATATGTTTCTTTCTTTCTGACTAAACGGCTGCTGCCTTGGTTTTGCTGTGCTTAATCTGAACTCAGTATAAGGCTGATGTGCTCGTTATGTTCTCACATTCCTTTATCTACAAAGCCAGGACCTGAAACAAAACACAGGCAATTCTGTGAGGGTGAACACAACTGTTTTGCATGCCTGGAAGAAATTGCTGTCTTACAGTTGTCTTACAGGTTTTTTCATTATATTAATGGGTAATCCCAGGCCAGCTGCATCTCAGCTCTTACACTAGATCAAGTTAGAGACTGAAAAGTAATGAAAAATCAGGCTGAAAGAGAACCTGCGTGTTTCAGGAGCTCAGGTCCTATTTTTCACAAGCAACCTGGGCTTTTAGCAGCCTAATTGCCATTTACTAGCAGCTGGACTAGCTCTTAATGCTCAGTTTTGCAGAGGAAAAAGCTAATTCTCTTTTAGCAAACAGCATGTGTCAGCTACAGCAAATGCAAAACTCAGACTTTGCTGTGTGTATCACCTGGTGCTTCTGAGAGCTCACAAAGGGCTAAACCCACCACCTGCCTGTGTGGAGGATGGTGGATTTTCTGCCAGGATATGGCTAACTTGCTTCTTAAGATGTTGTGTGAAGCATTGAAACCTTCTTTAGCAACTAAATAATTCAGAGAAATTTTGCTGAGAGGTCCCCTGTGGGGCTGTCAGCACCTCCCTTCGTGCATTTTGGTGAGATGGTGTGGCACAGAATGGCTTTATCCTCTCTGTCCAAGCATGTGGTGGAAGGGGACCAACAGCACACGACTCACAACTACCAGCTTTTATCAAGTGGGACTTGAAAGTGGGCTGAAGCACTGGCACATTTTTACAGCCCCCTTGACAGGCACCAGGGAGGAGGATTCTTACTGTCAGGACAGGTTGGAGCTCTTCCAGTATCCAAGGGCACAAAAACACCTCCTGCCTTTGCCACTGCCCCAAGCCTTTCAGCTGACTCCTCAGCAGAGGCTGGGTTAGAAAAGCACCAGTAACAGAGCAGTGCATGGACAAAGATCGTGTTTGGTATTTGTAGATGTCTCAGCTTTCCAGAGCCCTGCACTGGGCATGGCTGGAGCACCACTCTGACAGGCTTAGACAGCAGCCATGGACAAAGAAGTCAGTCTCCAATTGCTGTCATCTGTGGTGTGTCTCTTCCCAGTCATCTCCATGTGCTTTGAGTCTTGTAACTCTTGGGGGTGTCAAAGGTCTTGGCAACTTCTCTGCAGGCAGCAGTACTACCTGTGCAAGGAGCCACAGAGAAACACAAATTTCTAGATTGATTAAATATATAATGACACTTTAAAAAGTCTCTCTAATACTCTGGCTGCTTTGAGCCTGTAGGGGACAGAATTTCAAAGGAAATTTTCCGGCTTATCCCTTCTACTCAGCACTGGTGCACAGGGGAACTGGGTCTCAGTCATGTCCTTGTCATTTGGGGTTGACGTAATTTTCTTACCAAGGTTCTCCTGAGTGTCCTGTCTCGTTCCCAGCTGATGGTTCCCTTGGAGTAACCTACTCATGAGAGCCCAGACTGCAGGCTCAGATGTGGGCAGGGTTTCCCCTGCTCCGAGGATCAGCCCACTCTTTTCTGCTGTCTTAACTGAAGACGGAGTCACTCCACTGAACACGCAGAACGCCTTCAACAGATATTTTCAAAACCACACAGCTTCCTGCCTGGTGTTTTGGTAATTATTCAGAAATCACGTTAACACTAAAGTCATCAGCTTGTTTAAATGTACCTGTTTTCTTTTGATCTGTATATCCTTGCTCTGAAGCAAATGTGACCATGCTTTTCCCATCTTGGTTGCTCCTTCATTCCCAGGTTTCTACTGACCAGTGGGATGCTGCACAGCTAGGAGGACGCTTGTCCCTTCTTCATAGGTTTGCCTCCTATGGGTAAGGATGTAAAATCAATGTAAACTCTACAGGACCTCCTGGGCCTGAAGCCAGCTTCCATCCACATTCCTGCTGCAGAAGGCCTTCCATATATAAATCCAGACTCAAGTGCCTCCTCTCTGAGATGCTGAAGTGCTATTTTTGGGTGCTCTGGTAATGATTTTCTCTTTCAGCAAGTCAGAAAGCCGATGCCTTGATATTCTCCATTCTCCACACAGCATGTCTTACCTTTGGTGAATATTTGGGTGAGCTTGTCTACGCTTTTCCTTGTTATGACAGGACCTAGAACATCCTCCTCCTTCTTCTTTCTTTCTTTTTTTTTTTTTTTTAAACCATTTTCTTTTAATTCCAGGAGGGGTGCTTTCAAAGACT
>VZTJ01004286.1:4367001-4400558 GCA_013397795.1 Orthonyx spaldingii | reverse complement strand
TGGCGAGCGACTCCCCTGCGCGGAGCCTGGACGAGATCGACCTCTCGGCGCTGCGGGTGAGGCGCAGGGCCGGGGCTGGCGGGGAGGGATGCGGGAGCGGCACCCCCCCATCCATCCATGCATCCATCCATCCATGCATCCACCCATCCACCTATGCATGCATCCATCCGTCCATCCCTCCCCCGGTGGCGGGGAGACGGGGCTGGGGGGCCGCGGACTCTGTGTGTGTATGTGTGTGTGTGAGATGTGCGCCTGCACGTATGTAAATGCGGGCAGACAGCCGTGTGCGCGTGCATGTGCGTGCCCGCCGCCGCGTGTGCGCGCGTGTGTGTGCGCATCCACACGCGTGTGCGCCCGCACATGTGTGCGCCTGTCTGCGCCTCTGTGTGTGTGTGTGTGTGTGTCCGCGGCCGTGCCCCCGCAGGTGTGTCTGTCTGTCCGTGTGTGCGCACCAGCGTACGAGCCGCCGGGCGGGTCCCCCCGGATTCCCCCTGTCCGCTGTCACCGCCGGAGCCCCCCGCGCTCCGATCGCCCCCCGGGCAGCACGCGTGGGCGGGCGGACACGGAGGGACGGCGGGGCTGCGCCCCAGACCCCGCTGTCCCCGCTTTCCCGGCTCCGCAGCCTCTCTCCATCCCTCTCCATCCCTTTCCCGCTGTGTCCCTGCGCGCTGCCTCCTCCTCACCCCCCTGGAAAATGAAGCCCGGCTTGTACCCTTGAAATGTCAGACGTGTCAGCCTCGGCGTGGGCTGTGGCCTGATGTCCCCCCTGGTCCATTTTTCCTGTAACTTTCCTCCTTTTCCCCCTTTCTCCATCTTTCTGGCCGTAAGAACGGCTCGTTGGGAACGAGCATGGGGAGTCATTGAGAGAAACAGCATTTATGCGGGAGGCAGCAGCCAGGCTGCTCCTCGCAACCTGCTGGCATAGACAAATAAATAAAATTAAGCAGAATCCGCCGAAGACTTGAACAAGTGTATTTTAGAAATATTATTTGCTTCAGTGCAAGAAAAAAAAAAAAGAAGTCTATCTTTTTTCACTTGCCCTACTTTCTATCTGATGAGTTTCTGGTTGATTAATAGTGTAAATGATTGCTCAGCAATACACAGTGTAGATGATATTGGAGTGGGGGAACCATCTGCCTTAAAAACAGACCTGGAGCCGGTTTCCCCTCTTAGGTGGAAGGTGCCTTGGGAGAAAGGTTGCTGAAGCTGGTGGAGTTAATCCAGGAGAACAGTATAATTTGGGGGGGAGGGGGCCCTCTCCTTCTTCCCCGCCCTCTTTTTGTTTTAAATTTTTTTTAACATCTGTGTTGGGAAGTGTAGTTGAACTAGGGTACCATGTCTTTTTAAAACTGTATCCACACGTGCTTAGGGGTTTGTTTTTTTATTCTGTTTGTGGCTTTTTAACAGCAATGCACACCAGATACAGTCAGGGTTTTGTTTTCGCTTTAGGAGGAAATGTATATTCCCTCCCTCCCCCGAGACCCAGCGGCAGCGCCAGGACTGTGAGCAGAGCAGTGCTGGCATTTCAGGGTAACCAGAGACAAGGGGACCTGAAACCCCGACCCACAGCGGGGTGGGACAGCAAAGCCCTGCTCCCCTGCCCAGCCACTCTGCCAGCACGGGGCTTCTGCCACCCGGAGCTCTGTCCCCTCTCAGGGGGAGAGACCTGCCGTGGCACTTTCCTGTAAATGACGAGAGATGTGGTGGTTTGCAAGCGAGACAAGAATAGGTGCTTAATTTGCCAAGGAATAGATCTTCTTCTAAACTAAGCTCCTCTAGCACTTAGAATAATTGTTAAAGGTCGTAAATTCAGCAGAGAGGGCACGAAGCGTGAATCATTCCATGGGGTCTGAATCAGAAATCAATAGTAAATTTGCTGCCTGAGCACAAAACATGGCAGGGAGGAGTAATTTCCCGAGCCTTGCAAAATTTTTATATATTAGAAAAGAAGTGTCACATTGCTGCGGGTTTGTAGATGAGTCTGGGTGGTGGAGATGTTGCTCTTGCCCTGCTTGTGTGTTTAAAGGGGTGAGGGGTGGCTCTCTGAAATGCTGGGAGCAGGTAGTGACTCAAAAATCTGGCAAAGGGGATGATTTGTTCCCAGGAGCAGGGAAAGGAAACGCTCAGGACGCTTATCTCTGAATTTGAGTCACTGAAATGTTCCAGGAGGCTGAGGCTGATCAGCCATAGGCAAATGTGTGTAAGAAAGGTGGACCTTTGACTGCCAGTTTGCCTCGTCCCTTGCTTTGGCATCCCTCCTCCTGTCCCAGGGAAGGGAGGTGGATTTTCAGGATTGGCAGTGTGCTGTTGAAGGCTGAGTGTGGCACAAGCAGAACCCTGCACACCATCACTCATTTCAGTTTGCCACTGCCCATGGGCGTACAGGGTGGGATTTGTAGATCTGGGCTGGAAGATGACATAGGAGGTGGCAGGAGCTCCTGTTTTTGCCACACTGTGGAGTTTATTTTGGCCATGCAGTCAGGCTCCACCACAGCAGTGCATCTGCTTGACGTGCTGGCGGCTGGGCCAGGAACAAAGCACTGAATTCCAATTAAAATGCACGGCCTGGTGCATCGAGTAAGGGCACTTGGGGCTGGCTCCTGTTCTCTGTGACATGTTTCTGTCCATCACTGGGCACCGTGCTCATTGCCGTGGTACCCAGGAGTGCCCCTGTGGGTGCAGAGGGCTGAACGTGCCAGGCTAGGAAGGATTCTTAAACCAGAGATATTCCAGTGGTGGTGCTGGTAATGAGGATTGTTAATGTTGCAGAAAACTATGATTTAAAACAATGAGGCCATCGAACAGGTAGTGCTGCATATTATACTGACAAGGGGATAAGATAAATTACATTATAATGTTCTTTTGTATGGGCAGGGAGATATTTTTGCTAGTCCACTCAGTGTGTTGTAATAGCTGGATGACCTGGTAGTGTTATTAGCAGAATAATGATTAACACAGGCATTTGTACAGGCTGTTGACAGGCATGTTTGAGAAGCAGATTTTTGCAATAAAATGAGAATGAGTGTGAGGAGGGATGCAGTGGGCCATGGTCTCTGGTGGTAAATGCACAGCTGATCCCAATAGGAGAGAGCAGAAAGATGGGGCTGGGTTTGGTGGTTTTTCTCCTGCTTTTTTTTTTTTTCTGTTTGTCTCAGCGAATGCAGGAGCCTGTCATCTCTTGCTGAAGGCAGTGGCCTTGATCCTTCTCAAATATTCAGGTCAATAGCTTTTCCTCTGCTGCATCCATCTGCAGGGCTGGGCGTCTGGCTGATGTACCAGCAGTGGCAGTGGGCTCTTCTGCAGTAGCTGCCACAGCTGGATCTGAGTTGCTTTGCAAGATGTGTGGGAGGTTGTAAAAGATCTCAGGGAGGAAAACCTTTCCCAGGGAGCTGATAACCCCTTGGCTGGGACTGGCTTGGGGCCAGCAATCCCCCTGTTCACAGCTGCTTCTTGTCTCCTGGGCATAGGTCACCAGGCTCACCTGGGATGTGCAGCTTGGCTGAGGGTTTCCTGCAAGGCAGGGAGTTTAAAAAGAGCCTTTTTGGGGAACAAGCAATTGTTTTCTTCATGTACCTGGATGCTGCTTTTGTTTTGAACTCATTAACAAAATCCAAGCTTTTGTTATTTACTTTAGTGAAGTGCTGACCATGCTCTCTCTGGAAACTGCATCCTAAAATCGTTTTTTGTTTTGGAAAAGCCTGGCCTTTAATGCTCAGGCTTGGAGAGGAGACAGTGCAGAATTAAGGAGCCGGTGAGTATTAGCTGTTGCTGGGAAGAATTGGATGAAACCCAAAAATGTCACTACTCTTCCTTCAGCTTTGCTTTGTATAGAAGTGAAGTTTCAGTGGCCGTTTGTTTGCGTTAGATGATCACTGTCAATGAAGATAAAAGCTTGCATGGTAAAAACCCACAAAACTCAAATATGCTGGCATTGTCCTGTTTCTAGAACTTTGTCAGTTTATGGCATATTTCAGCATCATTAAAGATTTAGGAGGAGTTCTAATGGGGGATAAGCACTGCAAGCCACCACTCAGGAGCATTACTCTGGCAGCATTATTTTAGGTTTCTTCTTCCAGCACCTTTTAAAAAAAACCCCTGTAGCTCAACAGAATTTGGGCAGCTTTTGTAAAGGTCACCTTCCTAAATGGAAAGAGGAACAAACTTGACTAGAGATGACTTCCAGAGATTAAAAGAAAGACATGAAAAGCTTATTTTGCTGTGTTTTACGTGATAATGCTACCATGCAAAATTTGGGACAGATATTCAACAAATAAATATATATATTTACAGTTCCTGAGGAAAGGCACTTTCAAGAGTAATCCATCAGGGACTTACGTGTCCTCCTGCAGTGTAATTCAGTGCATGTGTTAGCTATGGACCGTGACAGTATCCATGTACTTTGTCTATTGTGGAGCCATTTGAATTCTAAACCATAAAACTTGGTAGCAGAATTCTGGTCTTTGAATCATAGAATGGTTTGGATTTGAAGGGTTCTCAAAGCTTATCTAGTTCCAAAACCCCTGCCATGGGCAGGGACACCTTCCACTGAACCAGTTTGCTCCAGTCCTTGTCCAACCTGGCCTTGAACAATTCCAGGGACGAGGCTGCCACAGCTTCTCTGGGTTTTATGCTGCAGTGCCTTGCTACCCTCTGAGAAAATATTTTATTCTTAATGTCTAATCTAAATATTTCCTCCAATTTAAATCATCCCAAGGGGATGGCAATGTCCAACTCCATTCCTTGAGCCATTGGTGCAAACGTGTATCCTCTGTGCACCTATGCGTGTTCTTGTGTGTGCTCATGAACAGTTACAACAGAAAAGGGTCTGTCTTCTGTCAAATCTTTTCTCTGGGGTTGATTGTGTTCTTTTCTCTGCCTTTTGGAGTTATGCAGCCCAGCTGCTGCTCTTCTGCAGTTATTGTTCACCACTGGTTACTCTTCCTCATCTTTGCAGTTCTTCCACAACAGCAGTGTATGGTGTTTTTGAAGGCATGGAGAGTTCTCTGTTTTCACTAGTGTTCCTTTGCTGGGTAGCCATAAAAATTAATAATTTGGAGTGAATTTATAGCAAAATATATGCTTGAGCAGGCTGAAGTTTGAGCACAAGCACTTTGTTGAATCAAACTTTGAAGCAACAAAGAGCATTTGATTGGTATGCATATTTAAAATAAAGGATCTGGTTTTAATCCCTGTGACAAGGAGTTAAAGGAGGTTTTTAACCTTGCTATGTGAAGGTAGTTTTTATCTGCCAGGCTTATAGATGTAGTGGTACAGTTTGTGTGGGGGTGAGGGAGGAAACAGTTTCCATTTGATTTGTATGTAAATCCCCATGGATGAATCACCCAGCTATGGAAAAGGTGTCCTTGGAAATCATCCTTCATGTGAGGCCAGGTCAGGCGAAAGCTGCAATCTCCTCCTGGGCTCAGGCTCTGAGCTGCTCCCTGCAAACCCTTGCCTGACTCCTCCTAATGCACCCTTTCCCTTTGCAAGGGTAATTATAGACACCAGTGGGAGTTCTGTGCCTCTGACCTGAAGACCAAGGATGGAGTATTGATCCCTGTCGCATTTCTTCATGCCTCATATATAAAGGGGGAGAATCCTGCAGGATTTCCCATGCTTCCCCTAGTAAAAAACTACCAACAGCCTAAAGGGTGCATGGTGTGGAGAAACAGCATTGGCAAAAACTGTTGTGCCTTGGGGTGTGGAGGGTGATGTTGAGGGCTCAGGATCTAGCACCTAAAGGCAGCTGCTTGCCTTGGGCTGCCAGGGGAGCACACGTGCTCTTTTCCCTTGCTGCCAGCTTCAGAAGAGACTGGGAGCCTCGTGGAGTGAAAGCCAGACCCGCATTCCCTCTCCCAGGGCTTTGGCTGATCCTCTCTCCCTGCTGGTGGCCTTTTTGGCCCTGACTGCTCTGCAGGTGTAGAGCCTCCATCATGAGGTTTCCATTTGCTGATGCTCAGGTGCCTTCTCTGTTACCTTTCACGCAGCCATTAAAGCAGGGTGCAGGGCAAAACCCCCCAGCCTAAGTCATTGATATCTCCGTTCAGTGAGAGGTGGTGTTTCCCACTTAGAAAGCCAGTAGCTTTAATTTCCTTCTCCCCAATCCCTTCCTCCTGTCCCGTTTTGTCACTTTGAACTGTGGCTGCACATTGAAACTGATGGTCAGTCTGCTCTGGGCTTAGGAAAACAATTTACATAAGTGAGATTTGATATTTTCCATGTAAATCGTTCATGATTTCTCAAGGAGTGTTGGCTATGAAACATGGTCCTTGGAAAACAGATACTCCCCCTCTCCCTGCATTCCTCCTCCATGGTTGTTTCTAGATGAGCCCTGTGAGGGGCTGAGCATCCCCTTCCTGCAGCAGGATGAGGATGCCCAGCACGTAGGCCCCCAGCCCTGGGGAGCTCCTGCAATGGCTCATTAGTGCAAGGAGAGGAAAAGCCACCAAGGTTGGAAAACACTGATAAGAAGTTTAGTTGGCACTCAGTTC
Source organism: Orthonyx spaldingii (assembly GCA_013397795.1). NCBI lineage: Eukaryota > Metazoa > Chordata > Aves > Passeriformes > Orthonychidae > Orthonyx > Orthonyx spaldingii. The sequence continues at coordinate 4,394,067 of VZTJ01004286.1, read as the reverse complement.
TGTGTCTCTGCATGCCCGATTTTTATTTTGTAATGGCCAATCAGAAAACCTTTCCCTTTGATCCAGAATGTCGCTTTTCCATGTTAATTTGCTGCAGCGCTTGCCAGAAGTTCAAGACTGTGTATGGATAGTAAATGATGGTAATCAGGTGGGCAGCACTGGAGTGGCCAGACTGGATACCAGCTCCTGCTCCCATCCGAGGGGAGCCTGCAGCATGTCCTGCCCCACACTCAGGTGCTGAGTTACCCTGGCCAGCAGAAGGTGTGTTCTTTGCTCTGCTGTAGGTAACCAGCTCTGCTCTGCCACAGGATATCTGCCAGATATTGATGGTTTCATGCAAACGCAATCCTCTGCCAGCCTGTGAGGCCTGGGCAGGTGATGTGGTCCCATCCTTCCTGTGGATGCACTCGGGTGAAAACAGCCCTGCCCCGTGGCAGGCACGGCCCCTGCCTGGTTTGTGCAGCTGTGAGCAGTGAGCTGCCCTTCTGAGCAAAGCCTGAGCCATGCAGGTTCAACATCCTCATGGTTCTGAGCGCTCCTGCTACAGGAAGGGTGGGTGTTTCTGCTTTTGTGAGTGCACGTGTGGTTTTCAGCTTCAAAGTGCACAAAACCTTTTGTTACAGTTCTTGCTTGTTCTCTCCAGCAGTGGCATTTCAGGGTGCAGAAAGTGTTGCTTTCAGAACAGTAAGTTGTTCTAAACTCAACGCTCTTTAAATGCCAGGGATATTGCCTCACATGCATATTCCTTCATAAGCTAAGAAAAAAAGTAAAACATTTATGTGGCTGACAGTTTCCCCTCCCCTTCCTTTTAAAAATTCCCTTTTCTCCTAATTTTGAAACTCAGCAGGAAAAAGCCTACTGCCAGCTGAGTCATGTGTTTAGTGCATGACAGAAGTGACTGTTTGGGATCATGCCCTTAATCTGCTGGATGGTGACTTTAGGATACATTGGAGGTGGTGGAGTCTTTGCTGAGGAAAAGATCGCACAGCTTGAACCTAATAAAATGTGTCTAATAACTGCTGTAGCATGCTATAGAAATACAAGAGATCAAAGCTTCAGAGGCATTTATTTTCATAATTTGTGGGTCAGATCCTTGCAGGACTAATTGGGTGCTGTTTGATGTCCAGGCAACAATAGAAATCTCCCTGTAAATCTGAATATATTTGCATTTTCCTTTTTCTTTCATACAAAAGCATAAAAGCTTAGTGTGATTTTGAGATAAACTGGCAAAAGTCAAGGCGCAGATCTCCTCCCTACCTCATTGCAGTCTTTCTTAGCTGTATTAAGAGAGTAGTGAGGCACTGGAACAGGTTGCCCAGAGAAATGGCAAATGATCCATGCATGTAAGTGTTCTGGGCCAGGTTGGATGGGGCTTGGAGCAACCTGGTCCAGTGGGTGGCATTCCTGCCCATGGTGGGGGATGAGCTTAAAGGTTCCTTCCAACCAAAAACTATTCTATGAATCTGTTACACTGAGGCCACATAGCTGATACAGTGACCAAAACAAATGTGCCTGTCTGCCAGATGTTGATTGTTTTAATTAACATGGATGCTTCAGGAGCACTAAGCCTCATGGCTTTTGCCTGCCATGCTACTGCTCCCCAAAATGTGAGCCAGGATGAAAACAGAGAATGAGCTGTGATGGTGCAGCTCAGTGAACCTCCCCAGCTGTGGCTCACTAGTTGAGATACTTGGGCATCTCTGCATTGTGGGTGGTCACCCCCAAAACACAGCAAGTCAGATATGCTATGGGCTTTGTGGGGCACTTACAAAATCGTTTTATTTATATGTATAAAAATAGTGTGGTTCTAACTGTTCCCTCTTGAGTGGAACAGGACAGCAGGGTGTGGCTATGAGTGGCACAGCTTGTGTCCCTGTACCTGGCACATCGACTTTCTTCAAAACACAGAATTCTCCAAGGTGCTCACTCAAGTGGGAGATGCCAAAACAGCCATGAAACATGGCTGTAAAGGAAGGTGCAGTGCCCTTAAACTTGTGGGGTTTGTGTTTTATGCTCCTGCTGAATACTCATGGTAGGTGTTTGGGGAAGGGGCTTCTCTGGTGTGTCTGCAGGTGCCACCATTTGGGGAGGAATGAAAGATGGGTGTGCAAGGCAAATGTTCTTGGAGAAAAACCAGAGGCCAAAGCAACCAAATGAAAAGGACTTTAAATGCATTTTCTGGCCATGCAGACAGGCTGTCTTCAGTGCAATAAATCTTCAGCCTTTATGTATTGATTAGCTTCAGTAAATAGTATGATGACTCTGCTCTTCCCATTTCTATTCTGTGGGGATTGGTGTGTTAGTATGGCTGAAGAGGCTATAATAGCTAAATGGGATTCCAGTAGTGAGAGCCGTTTACAAATGCTCTCCAAAGTGATCCTTGCAGCCAGTGTGACTGTGTTTGACTGCTGTAAATGTAAACAGAGTGCTCCACTGGTGACCAGGCTGGTAATGGCTGTGTTTTCTAATGGGCAAAACTGTGTTCTCTGAGCCAAGTGTCCTGCAGTGACTGTGCCCTGCCCTGGCAGGGATGCTGGCTGCTCCTGGTCCCCACAGGTTGGGGACATTCCATGGGAGGCGAGTGAAGAGGAGAGGCTGAAATATAGGGCTGTCTGGATAGAAAGTGGAAATGACTGAAAATGCCCCCTTTTACACCAGCCTGGAATAATTTCTTCGGTATTCATGTGATGGTGGGCATAGTTTGAAGTGATTTGGCTTGCTCAGCTTTGCCCCTGCTCTTGGAGCCAGGAATGTGATGTGGCAGCCTGAAGGTGGTTGTGTTTGAGCTCTGAGCAAGCCCCAGATCCCTGAGCATTTGCTACAGTAAAGCATAAACAGAGCAGGAAGATGGCAGGGACAGCAGCTCATTGTCCTTGTGGAGCAACAGTGGGAGGATGTATGGATGGATGGAGTGCTGCTTTAGCTTTGAGTTGCCATAGCTGAAAGCCCATCCAGTGGACTTTCCATTGGCATATCCATGTTTTGTGACAACCTGTAACAACACCGTGGTGAAAGAGCTCTTCCAGAGGGAGTTTGGACCATGAGCTGAAATCCCAGGTTGCTCTGGAGACAGTGGAAGGAAAGCTAGGATGGAGCAGATGTAAAATTAGCATAACAATACACCTTTAATTCAACTTGAAGGAAATAATTGAAGACTAGTTGTCACTTTACGTTTGTGACCTCTGCCAAGATGACTCACGCTGCAATATAATATGAGTCACTTGTTAATGATGGCCTGTTAAGGAGAAAGTGCCAAATCCCTGTAACTTCTTCACTGTGCACTGTAAAAGCCAGGATGGAGAAGGGTGTTCAGGATATTATTGCCTAGAAGTAATTGGTATTGAAGAGTGCTGAAACACCTTTACTTGGCTCTGGGGGACTCTGGCATGAACAGGCAAAGGCCCTGAGCAGAAAGGTTTGGCCTTGGTTTAAAAGAGGCACACAACACTGTGTACCTCTCCTCCCCAGCACTGCCTTGAGATGATGTTGCCCGAGGGTGGGGACCCTGATAACTTTCCTTCCTGCCAGATGGCTCAGCTGGCCAGAGAACAAGTGCCTGCTGGTGGGAGACAGGGGGGTAGGTGGGTGCTCAGGTGTGCAGAGGTCATGGAAGACCACGGCCACCTCTGCAGAACGTGGGCAGGGAGGTCTTGGCTACAGCCTAGCTGATGGGAGAGTGGGAAGGTAGAAATAAAATAACTGTGGGAAGGTTCCTGGGGCACCACCAATGCGGAGTCCTGGGCTGGAGAGCTGCAGCCAGGAGCCCGGGGGAGGGAGGTGAAGAGCTGCAGGCTGTGGCCCTGTGGTCCCGTGCCGTGAGGGCTTGGCCAGGCACAGCTTCCCCGTGAGCTCCTCGCCTCTGATGTGTGAGAAGTTTTTATGGCCTTAAGGAACTCATGGTGTTCCTCCAGCAACTGACTTGAGCACTCACCTGTTAATCATCTACTAGCTGTCTTAAATGCTTCCTCTTACTGAACTAGTGTTTTCCTCAATAAATGGGATTTCACAATCCACAGAAGAAATTGAGAGTGTGGTGTGAAGGTGCTTGTGACCAGGGGCAGGAGCTCACCAAGAACTGACCAGCTCCTGGGCTTGGAAAGGGGTTTCTCAATTGACAAAAGCCTCATGATTTTGTCTGTACTCAGGAAATTCTGTGAAGTGCTGACACACAAAGTTAACTTGAAAGAGGAGTATTTTTCTCTAGATCTCATAATTGTAGAGAAGCATGGAAAAAGGCCTTTCTGAAAGATCATAATCCAAAGGGCAAATAGAAGACTTAAGTAACTTATTGAAAATTCAGAAGAAAAAATGGCGATAAATGTGTGAGGCCTTGCCTGCCTTGTTCCCCGAGTGATAAAACAGCCAGAGATCCCTGAGCTACTTGTGCCATGCTTTCATTTTCCAGGTGAGAAACTGCCTTACCTCCACCATCCCTCACCTCTGCTGCTGTTCCAAGGTGTTTCTTGCCCTCTGGACTTTGCCTGTTGGCAGTCCATACTGGGTGAGTGTCCAGGCAGGATCCTGCTGCCTGAGGCAGCACCAGGGTGGGCACAAGGAGACAGGAGGGTGGTGGTGCAGGGCTGTGGAGGAAGATTGAGGTCTGAGGAGATGAGAAGCAATGGACCTGAAGGAAGAGAACTTTGCACTTGGATGTTCCTGTCAAGGCAGTCTAAGGCAACCAAAAGACATTGAATGTACGAGTTGGTTGCATTGCAGAAAATTGTGTGTAGGACCTTAGGAATAGCTCTCTCTGAGGGGTGGAGAAGTGTTACTTCCTGAGGAGCAACTGCCAGTGCAGTGGGACCCAGATCTTGAACACATCTGTGTTTTGTCTTGCTTGTTTGGTAATGATCATCCAGTTCTTTATCAAGTTCCCACCTTAGCCTAGTGCTCCTGCTGCTGTGGGAGCTCTCAGGAGCTCTCATCATGCCTCTTGCATAGGCAAAGGTTTATCATGAGATGCTGGAGGGACGCCTTGCAGGTGGGCAGACCATACTCCCCAAAAATGGAGCAGTGTGGTTGTCCAGTGAGAAGGGGCATAAGTTCAAAGCTGGTTTCTCAAGGCCCTTTCACAGTAAATCGTGGGTTTGTTTTTGCCTGTTGACGTGACCTCTTCCGCGGTGCTGGTGTAAAGGAAAGTGCCTGCACAGAGGAAATGTCCTCGAGAGAAGATGCAAAAGCTCTGCTCGTTATCAGAGACGAGTAAAACTGCTCCAAGCTAATATGGCTGCCTAAAAATAGAAGTGGTGTTAGGGGGAGGGACTGTCTTCTGTGTTCATTTGCCCTTGATTTTCGTGACATTTTGCTGCTCTATATTGTGTATCTTGTTCAGGAGACTGTGTGTCCTGGTCACACTGGAGTAATTCACAAGAATGTGTGCTTGTGTCAAAAAACATCATGAGGACGACTGAAGAGCTTATTAGGGGGTTAGCAGTTAACTGGCAGAATGCAGTTATTCAGGTTTATTCCCTCATCCTCCTGCTCCTCACAGGTTCACACCCTGTCCCTTGCTGTGATCTTGAAGCCTCCCCTGAAGAAGGGATGTGCCTGGCAGTGAAGCTCTGGGGTGGGATGGATCCCTGGTGCTGTGACGTGGTGGGAGCAGAGGACATAGGACATCCATAATGTGTGCACCTTGCCAGGGAAGACAGTCATGCCTCAGTTGAAGGTTGCAGCATCTGCTTTGCAGTTAAGGAAAAAAAGAAAAAGAAGAAAAAAGTTACTTATGAGACTTAATTACTGAGTTATTGTTATTCAGTATTTAAAGCCCAAGTTTCATAACTGCCTTGTGATATCAGCATTCATGTTCTTTGTCAGTATTATGCAAGCAGCTCACCTTGTGATCATGAAATACTGAAAAGTGCTTTCTAATGCTCACCCTCATTTCTCAATGAGTCCATAAAACCACTTCTGCTTTCTATTAATTATGGAACAATGGGACATTTTCCTCTTGAAAAGAGCTGAGGCTTTTTTATTTTTTCTTTAAGTTCTTGAGCCAGCTGTTCCTCTGAGACCTTTCTGTTCCATATGGCTAGACCAGAGTGGACGTATCTTCTGTCCTTCACTGCACTGTCTTTTGTAATTTGGGAGAAAGCAGGAGGTTTGTGGACCAATCCTAGGGGCAGAGGTCTTGCCCTACCGAAGCAGTTCCAGCTGGTGCTCGGCTGTTTCTGGCACTGGTGTGGTTGATGTGATCTGCCTTCAAGGTTAGCTGAGGCAGCTGGGAAAGACAGGAACAGATCCAGTGGGATGACTCTATTTCATTCCCAGAAGAGCTGAAATACTAGCTTGTTTGTTGATACTCAGTTGTTTTCCAAGTGAGAGTTTCTGTTTAACACCAGAAGAAGCCCTTTCTGGACCCCTTCAGGAGCTGTGCTGTAAGCAAGACCCTGGGAGTGCAGCTCTGGTCTCAGCTGTGGGAGCATCTGTGCTGTGTCTGGATTTTCTCCTCCTCCACATCCAGATTTTGCAGAACACTGAAAGTAGACTTCTAGTTTTCCTCCTGCTCAGTCCAGTCCTGCCGCTCAGTGGCATCCAGAGAAAGGGTGGGACAGGGAAGGTGATTCTGTTCTGTGGGGGTTGCCTGTGAGGTGGTTCTGCAGGTGCCTCACCAGAGGTGGTGGGATCTGTTGATAGTGCTGGGAGAATCTTGAAAGATTTCCTTGATTGAAGAGATGCAGAATTTAATCTTTCCTCTGAGCTTTCTCAAGAAAAAGGAAATTGTTCTTTTTTCCCTTCCGTCTAGGGGGAAAGGGTTCAAATGTTTCTCTAAGCACGGATGTGGAGTGTGCTGAGCATGCTGAAGAGGATGTGTCTCCAGGCTCCCTGGCCAGTGCTGCTTCTCCACTCCTTCAGACTTTTCCTTAGGTACACACCTGGAGATCCATAACTCTTTTCACATGCTAATGAGGACTTTATAGATAAGATCCTCTGTGGAAAGGAATGCTAGCAGAGTCTCACAGCAGGGAAAATCAAGGTGAGGAGGGTTCAAGCATCTTCCTTAGATTCACTTATAAGCCATGCAGCCCTGGCAGAGCTCAGAATAGAATTCAAACCCTTTGGCGTCTCATCCCGTGTTGTAGCCATTAAACTATGCTCTCCTAAGATTAGATAACCTGTGGTTTTAGTGTCTGCAAGACTTGATGAGCAAATTCCTTTGGACAAATGTTTTTCTTGTATACTTGCCAACACAGAGTGATGTTTGGGACATGAGGGAAGGGAAATAACTTGCAGGCGTCAATTTTCAGGAGATGAATCAGATGAAGAGATAATGCCCAACAGGTTAGAGCTCTTGGAAGGACTCAGTGGTGAGGATCACATTCTGTGTCTCTGGTTTAGACTAAGTGATATGGGGAACCCAGGCTGCAACTGCCAGCAGCTTACCACAAGTTTGAATATTACTGAACTGTCTGGATCTCTGGCAGTGATGGGATATGGCACTGGAGTTTGGGCCTTGGGATAGATGCTAAAGGGATTGTAGTAGCATAGTACTTGGTGTTACCCTGAACAAAAAGTCCATCCTGGCTTTAGATTGCTTGCAGTCTGGGGAAGCTGATAGCTGAGTTGGTTTCCCTGCATAATTAATTATTCCTTTTCAACACATCAGGTCTTCAGAGAAGGAAAGGATTGCAAAAGCATCTTGCTCTTGTAGTAGTTTGTCTTCCTTGCTGTAGCCTGGGGCTGTAAGGTGGGCCAGAGCTCAGCTGAGCACACACCGCATTTGGCTTACAATGAAACTGCAGCATCTCCCTTCCCTTCTGGCCAGGAGAGAAGGTGATGGGCCAGCTGGGTCTGCAAGGAGGGATGAGGTGATGCTTTGTGAGGATTTAGGGTGGCCTAGCAGAGTTTGTTGTACTGTTTGTTTTGCTTTCTGAGGCGGTGTGTTGTTGCTGAAACACGTGGATTTGATTTCTGGTTATGAGCATCCTTATCTGCTTCTGTAGCCATTAGCTCTCTGTCTTGCCCATGTGGGAAGCTGTAAGTTACTTCATCTGATAAGGCTTCTCTTATCTGTTCTGCTGTTTATTGTGTAGAATTGAAATTACTCTAGGAACTATAAAAAAGAGGATGGAGCCTGGGAATTGCAGCTGAGCAGTTGTGTTTCTCTTCCCTGCACAGACCAACAAGATGTCAATAGAAAGTATGAATGTCTCCATGCTTCAAGCCAAAGCTGAGTTCTTGGTCACGTGTTATGCCTAGAACAAAACATATGTCCTGAGATTTCCTTTCCTTCCTTGCTTCGTGCAGCATCATCAGAACACCCCATTTGACCTTTTAAACTCATCAGCCTGGTTGTGAAATATTCAGTGAAGCTTGGGCTGAGTCTGCATCACTGTCAGTGGGTTGCATCCTTTTGGAGTGGCTTTGATCTTGCTTACTCCATGCTGAGTAATTTACACTCCTCTCACATGAGCTGCAGCTTCAATGGATGTGCCGCCCTCTGAGAGTCTGGCCCTTGCAGGCTCTCTGTTTCTCCTAATTGTAAGCATTTAAATGGTATTAAAGCTGCTTATCCCAGTCTTGTGCTTTTTTAGAGTCATTAACACCTCTGCAAAGAAAGTGTAAAACTCCAGTAAAGTCAGCTGGTGGCACTTTGCAGTGGTTTGAATGGTTCTAGAAGGAGCAGAGGGCTGGACTTGCCGTGTTGAGGAGGGTGTTTGGGAAGGGTGCTGGTGGTGGTGCAGTGCCCACGGGTGGGGAGTACCCAGGCATGGTGGGTTCACCCTTGGAAGATGGTGTTCCCCTTCAGCCTGGGGTCAGGGCTCCTTTCTGGGTGTGAGAACAGGCACCTCAAGCTTTTGTTGAGTTCCTCCCTCACCACGATTCCCTAGAGGCCAGAAACATCCTTCTCTCCCCGTTTACTGTGTCTCATTTAAGGGCATGTCTCAAATGGTGTCAGCAATTTTCTATTCTGTTACCTTTACAAGAGGGTGTTGGTGTTCGAGGGTGATCCCACCAGGAAGTCATTCAAAAAACCCAAAGTTGGCTTTGTTCTTCACCTTGTAGGTGCAGCAACAGTGCCACTGTGGTCTGATCTGCCTCGTGGCCATGGAGAAGTCCCACTCCTGCTCTCATTGCTTGGTCTGTTGAGCCAGTTGAGCTCTGCACTAATTAACAGGAAATTGTTATGACTAACGTTAGGCTGGTAGGAAAAACTAATAGGGGTGAATAATAGCACAAGATACATGGAAATCAACGTTTTTCTCCTTGGAGGCTGTAGATGTAATCCACTTAATATTCTGTGGAACACAAGATTAATATTCTTCAGCATAATATATGTGAGGGCTTTTCTTTTCAGTTTGCTGGCAGAGGCATTGCTGCATTGCTAAAGCTGAGGGCAGGGGATTAGGAGCGGGGGAGGGATGCTGACCCAACTTCCAGAGGATTCAGAAACAGCAAAATCTGGCTAGAGGAGATTAAACTTCTTCCTTGCTGGCAGGACTTTTCTGCAAGAAGTGTGGCTCACACTGGGATAGCCCCTGTTGAAGCTTGGTAGGGTGTCTTTCAACTCTCTGGATGCCTAAATTATTGGGGAATAGATCTGATTTCCTTGGACTGTGTGGTGTGACTCTGTTGGTGGGCTCCCAGTGCAGAGCTGGCGCCTGCAGAGTGTGGAAACCTGCTCCAGCCTTGCACTTGTCCTCCTTCACAACATTGTTTTGCCATGATTTAAACTCGTAGAACTGCTAAGCTTCGTAGAGGTTCCTTTAAGATAATAATAAAGCAAACCCCCTGTTCTCTTTCTTTCACAGGGTGGAAAGAATGCAGTGAGTTGCCAAGCTTAAAGAGGAGTAGATACAGCAGAAATAAATAAATCCAGACAATTTATTTTAAGTTGATTAATCTGATATGTTCATAGTTGTCTAAAATAAAATCTAGCCCCAGAGAGTTTAGCAAATCAAATAACAATAATGGCAATTAATTTAGAAGCAGTTACTAATGTTGCTCATCCCCTTTTCAGATCCCTAAACACACATGATTAATCTCACATCTTATGACTGTGGGCCAAATCCTTGTGGGGTTGTGCAGTGTCTCTCTTGGGTTGGAGAAGGTGGGCCTGAAGAGCTGACTCCATTCCTGAGTTATGGGGAAGGACTGTGGGCAGCCTGATATGAGTGGCTGGTGAATGCTGGCACTTTGTGCCTCCAGGAGGGTTTGGTCTGATTTTTCAGTTGAAATTGCAATTATTGTGGGCTTCCCCACCTGCTTTGTTTTCCTGTTTTGTACTGGTCTTCAGCAGGCTGGTCCCTGTGCTCTTGCAGGGCTTGCTTAGCTGCTGTGTTCATGTTTATATTAATGTTCCTAGCCTGCTTGTGTGAACTAATAAAAAATCCTGGAGCTCTGCAAAAAGCCAGATAATGTCACAGCTGGTTCCAGGGACCAGAGCTAGCAGAGAGCTCCCAAGGCAGGGAGGTGTCACAGGGCTGCAGTTTGACAAGGAGCACAACCGATCCCGTAAAGCAAAATGTGGTGGTTGGGTTTATGGGATATTGAGGTGACATCCTGGGATGTCTGGGAAAAAGGTCCCTCCACTTTGTCTCATTCAAAGTGCTGTTGTCATGCTTATATCAAGTGAACTAAACTAAATAATCTGTGCCCCCCCTAGTGAGTTTAGTAATTGAGGGCACTGGGGTTTGAAATAAAAAGCATCTCACTGAACTTCTGAGAGTGTTTCACAATGTAGGAAGTCACTAAGAAATACAGAAGACTTGCTATAGGAAGTAGTTTACACCCTGGCAAAAAAATTCTTTCAAATCACTTCAGCAACAGTGGATCAATCCTGACTTTTAAGCTGTTTTTTTGGCATGCATCAGGCAGGAGCTTGCTTTTTGCTGTGGGACCTTGTTTTCCACCCAGTTTGAATGTCTGTCATAACCAACCTTTCAGACTGCTTGCCAGGTCTGGCATCAGTGGAGACAGATTGTGAAATGTAGGGAAAAAGGTAAGAAGCCTTCCTTTCCCCTTCCCCACAACTTGTTAACTCTTGGGTTAGATATGTATTTCTAGATTGAAATGTGCAAATTAACATATATTTTATAATCTTTTAAGTAATGTTGCTGTTTTGTCAAGACAATTCAATGTAAAACTGAGTTTATAGTACGTGGGTTTGGCAGCTTGTTGATACAGTTGTGGTGTTTGGGTTTTTTTACAGTCAGTCCTGCAGAGTTCTGCTCAATAATTTGAAGTGATTTGTTACCCATATTGTCCTTTCTTGAAACTGCTGCCACTGGAGAGTTACCTGCCTTTCTTGCTAACCAGCCCTTGTAGAGCCAAGCGTGAGGAGCTGATGACAAGTGACAGGCTGTGGGTAAACTCTTTGAAAAGCACCAAACCAGCAGATAACTCCATCTCCAGATGATCTGTGAAAACTGGGCTGATGTGAGAAACTCTTGACTGAATCCAGCAGGGAGCTGGTGTTTCTCCAGGCCTGGATATAGGGACAAGAAAATATTGGAAAGTAATGGCACAGGCTTTAATCTGGGATGCAGGGATTTCTGGAATGCATGCCTACCTGCCCGGCCTGTGTGTTGGTTGTTGCACAGATCCCTGCTGTTGAAGGCTGTAGTCTATGGGTTGTTGATGCTACAACCCTTTCATCCCTGGCAACTTTTCAGGTCAGCTCAGCCCGCAACCATAACTGAAAAATAGACGTAGAGGTACAAAACCATCCTAGTTTGAAAAAGCAAAAGGTTTTAAGATTGCTTTTCTTTCCTTGCTCCAAAATGCATCTGGGAGTGAGATGTTCTCCTGTTTCGAGGCATCTCTCTACAACTCTCACTGCAAGGAGGGAGCAAGGCTGTCATTTCTTGACAAAGGTGATTCCATATGGTGACCCCAACAGCCTCCTGCAAGGGCTGCAGAAGCTGGAGTGTCCAGCAGTGACTTGGGAAGGTGCAGAGTGGCTTCTGTCACCCCTGCAGACACACACAGGTGAAGCCACAAGTGTGACCTGCAGATGGAGACTGAATGTTTGCCTGCGTGTGAGAGGGTGCTCCCTGCTCTTGGCGTGAGCTTGGCAGCAGCCCAGCTTTACACAGTGCATCTTCAGGAGTGGGATGTTGAGAGGCTGTAGTTCCCAAAACAGCTGCCTTGGTAAGTAATTAAACCAACTCCTCTGAGACCCCATAAAGCTTTGACAGCGTTTAGTGGTAGGTAACGATTTCAGTTTGACGCAAACATTTGCTGGCCAAGGTTGAAACTCTCTGTTTCTCAGAGGGATGAGATCTAAACATTTAGGAATAATATCTTATTGGTCTGAAACTACACAAGTGACTTCCAGCGAGGAAAGTGTCCAGCTGCTGTGCTCTAATTGATGTCTGCATCTGAAGAAGTGTGGTACAATACTGGTAGTGACTTTAGATCTTCTGGGGACTATAGATATGATTTATAATTGGCACTGCAGCTTTTTAGAGACACTGAGCTTAGCCAAGCCTTTTATATATTGCCCCGTTGAAGTTGTGTGCTTGAATTAGGCACATGTTGAAGGGGTTGATGGCACTGAGGCTGCATTCATCTAGCAAGGCATTGAAAACCTCGGGATTCACTTAGCAGTCCTGCTTTTGCTGATGCTTCTGGTCTGATTGGCTTCTGGCTCTCCTGAATGAACAGTCTTCTGTGAACTGGAAGGTGGGTTTGTCATACAGCTGCAAACGATTCGTGGAGTCTGTCCTGGTGATCTGTGGAATGTGCTGTAGAGCTTTAAAAATGTGAGAGGACTGGCTGCTTTGGAGGGAAAGTAACTTGGAATGAAGAATAAATACAATTGTGTTGTCTTGAGGGTTATTGAGTATTTCAGCATTTCTTACCATGCTGGGACTCACGGAGGCCATGTGTTCATCTGCATTAGCCTCAAGTCAAAACTCGCTGCCTCTTGAATGACATGAGGAAAGATGGAGTCAACATGTTGCTAATGATGCTTTTGAAGGAGTGGAAAGGAGGCTTGGACCCTCCTTGTTTTGATTCATGTAAATGTGTAGCCTGTGGATGGCTTTTCCTTGGACTGGACTGCTCTGACATGCAATGTTGAAGGAAGATTAATTTTATATAGGTCATCATTGTCTTCTTCACTACTGGAGAAGACTTCTCGACTACTGGGCTGCAGGACCCACCATTTGCAGTGCTACAACTGCATCGTTTTGGTTGGAAAAAACCTTTTTTTTCCAGGTCTGTATGTGTGTTCCTTACAGGCTTGGAGCTCCCACATTTCATATTTGTGGAGAGGGTACAGAATGGCTGCTTTTTCTTTTGACGTGCTAGGAAGGAGAAACTAGGTCAGAAGAACTCTAATTTTGTGTGTGCAAGTGTGAGTCTGTGAGCAGGAAATCTGGAATAGTCAGTTTACTGTAGCTTCAGTGGCTTGGCCTCTGCAGGACCAAGTGGAAATGAAGTATGTGCAAAGGGGATTTTGTATTTTTCTTCCCTTAGCACTGGTGTTGGCTATTCCTTTGCTGGCTGGGAGCTACAAATCCACACTTACATCCTAAATTGAACAGGTAATAGTTGAAGAAGTAATACAGTTTTATTGACTGAAAAACCCAATGTGGTGATTAGTTCTTATTTAATTTTGCTGCTGCCAACTATTGGCAGGTCTTAACATTCTGGAAAGGAAAGAGACGCTCACATGGTGACTGGAGCTTTATGGCAGTGAGAAGCTGGGGAGGAGAGTGTGGGAGACCTGGGAGAGTGGTTTTATGATTTAGGAAGGGGGAATGGACAGGGCACAGATGTGGCTCTCAATAGGGCCTGGAAGAGCATCTCCTGGTGAGATACTGCAGAGGAGTGGTTCAAATAGATTTGTAAGCAGTCTTTTCAGCTGTCCAGGTGAGAAATTTTTCTTCTGTTAATAAATTAGCCTTGAGAGCAGTTTTTCTTACGCTGTGTGGTAATGCTATTTCTTGACTAACGTCTTCTTTTAAGTTACAGAGCTGGGTGTTTGGGGGTGAGGGAGGACAAACTGCTTCTTCAAAATGAAAACAAAGCCCTCGGGGAGTTCATTATTACTCTTCCAAGTAGAGCAGCTTGTATTGCTTGAGTAGGCAGGAGGTGCAGTGGTAGATGCCATTGATGATAGCTTGTTTTGTGAGTCTCTGGATGGGTGGGCGAAGGAGGGGAAGGTACCAAAGCTAGCAGGAGAAGGTGTGAGATTAAACAATCCCTGTGAGGGCTGAGTAGCATCCAGTAGTCCAGCATGGTTCTACTTCGTTGGTTGGCTTTTATCTCAAAAATACCTGTGCAGCCTTTTGAGGCTTTTTGCACTGCTTTAATTAATGGGCAGGCTTAGGGCTATGTCTGTGTGATTGAAACTTGAAAAAGTCATGTCCCCAGCCTATTTTTTAGAAAGTTCCCAGTTAATCAGTATTTTGTTGTCTTGGCCTCTGCCTTCCTGCTTTGTTTGCTGCTGTCTGCAGCTACATTAACAATCCTCTCCTGGCTTGTGCAGTCCATCTTCATATTACTCACAGGGCTGTTAACTAGAAGTGCCTTGGAGATGAAAACAGCCAGCTGATTACTAAAAAGCAGCTGTGTCTTCAAGTGCTCTTCAAACCCCTCTATTTTTCTCTGAACTGTGTGTCATTTGGGGTAACTTCCCCAAGGTGATCCAGACCTTGTTTTGTCAAACTGTACAAGTGCTTCAATTCCTGCTGTAGAAGCCAGTTCACAAAGTACTGAAAAATGAATGAACTGATGTGCCTTCAGAAGGAAAGCAGGGCACTTTGTAGAACTTGAGGTTATTCAGGTCCTGATGCCTGGGAGATGCACGGCTGTTGACAGAGCTTCTAGAACTTGAGAGGTGGCTTCACAGAGTGTGGCCCAGCCCAGGCATTTGGCCTTGGGGAAATGAAATCAGGGCAGGTGTGTGGTGTCAGAACTCAAGGCTTCATCCTTGTACTCGTTCCTTGCAGTGATGCTTTGCACAATCAGGAATGTTCCCCTGATGACAGTTTTGCCTATTGAACTCTACTGCTGAAAGGCTTTTCTCTCTCCTGCATTCCTTGCAAAACCTTTCTCACATTCTGAATCAATGATCTTCCTCTTCTGGTTGGAAGACTCAACTTTCTCCAGGCAGTTGACACCTCAGGACATCCACTTGGGTTGAGAGTGCTGCCATGCCACTCTGTGTGATGCCGGGTGGGATTACGGCTCTCCTGGGCTGTCTGGGTGCCATGGCATTGCCATTCATTTACAAGAGCCAACTTTTTGGCAAGAACGACCCTCTGGTGCTTCCCAGTGCCAAAATTTCTCCTTGTGACTGCCAGGACTTGTCTGGGCAGAGGCACCTGCACACAGACAGAGCTCCCTGGGTCTCGTATTGAGGGTGGTGAGTAAATGGCTTTGTGAGCCTGCTTTGGTTTTTGTGGGATCTCCCGTTGAGGCTGTTTTATTATGGAAGTGTAAAGCAGAGGCTCGTAATATCCTGATGCTTGGGAGCATTAGTTGCACAGGCTTTATATCTTGGTGGAGATTAAAAAAACTGATGCCATGGAGCTGCTTTAGCTGATTCGTGCCTGGGGATGCTCCTCTGTTACTGATCCGTAACTGCGCTGCCTCCAGTTCCACGGTGCGTTTTCCTTCTCTAGGGTTATAACATTTGCTTAATGACTGACTAGCTCCATGATTTTTGGCTGGAAGTTGTCATTAGCTGCTGGAATTGGGGGACTAAGTGCACAATGATTACAGAGGCTCCAATCTCTGATTTCCCCTCCTGTGCATCCACAGCAATCGTGGTTTAATTGGTATGCCCCTGGGTTCCCCTCTGCTGAGCATCTTTCCACTGTCTCCTCATGTAACCCTTCCTGTTACATCCCTTTTGTGTGGGCTAGAAGGGAGAAAAATGAGTCTTCTCCAAGGAAAACAAGCAGATTTGGTGTACAGGCTGTTTATAAATATTTCTTGTGTTTATGGACACCTGCATGGCCATATTTAAAGACAGCTGCCTTGTGTTGTGCTCACTCAGCAGTCACCGTAGCCAACACCTATACACACCTGCAGCCCTTGGCCCGTACTTGACTTAGCCCTGGGTGTGGATATTGCTCTCTGAATTGTCTCCTCAAGCAAAGTGTTGGTTCTTTTGTGCCTTGGACTTGTTGAGATGTAATGGTGTAGGCAGGGACATCTTTCAGCTTTAGTTCTGTGGGGTCTGAGGTCAGCAGAAGGGAGCAGTTGTAACCAGGAACCCGTGAGCTCCACTGTGTGCTGCACGCTGATAAGTCTTCAAAAGGGAGGCCTGCTCTGCTACTGAAATTTGAATACATCCTGCTTTATCATTCACATACAGAAGTCCCTTTTCTGATAATGCACCAGTTTCAAATACACTGTTTATTGAAATAAAGTGGAGTTTTTTTCCTCCTTACCCATGATATTGCCAGAAAGGATGATGCTTCTGTATTTTTCTGTGTCTTGGACTGGTTTTATTCACTGAAACTTTAGTACCACTGATTTTCCTCAGAGATTAGTAGAAACATGATGATTTCCCACTTGAATTTGAGCCTGTCCTGGCTGCAGCTGTGGCAGCATGATCATATCCTGGCTCAAGAGAGCTCAGGTCCCAACCAATCTCTGCCTGGAGGAACACTGGGTCTGCACAGCTCTTGCCACAGGTGCTGCTCTGTGAAATGTTTCCCATCCCATGAGCAGCTGAAAAGTCCTGTTGAGTGTTTTGGTGCTTTATGGAGTGCATACTTTGTGGAGAGCCTGAGTTTGTGCCTGTGCCTTCTGGCAGAAGTTTTGAGTAGCAGGGAGGAGGGAGGGACCCTACCTTTGTTTAAGGGCTCTTGGCAAAGTCCTGGTGCTACTACAACTCTACAAATCCTTTTCTAGTTGGAGTGAAGCTGACCTAGAGCTGAAAATTATATGTGGGTTTGTCTTAAATGCTGTCTCTCTCCACCCCATTTTAAACAATGCACCTTCTTTGCCTAAACTTAACAGCTCACCTCATTTTTTCCTTTTATTTGTGGGCTTGTTACTCAATGCAGATGTTTTCAGTTACAAGAAATACAATAGTTCCTGTGAAGGCATTCTGGGGTGTGAGAAAGAGGGGGCTGCAGCAGCCTTGCCATCTGTGTGTCCCTCCTGGATCGGGGAGAGGGCATCAGCAGAAGGTGGTAGGTGCCAGGCTGGAAGCAGCCGTGTGGGATGAGCTTTGCAGCCACCCCCAGCCAAGCGCAGCCCGGCGCTGCTGTGAGCCCTGATCTGCAGCACAGGCTATATTTGGTCTGAGATTATTCCCTGCTTGGCCTGGATTGGTCCTGGTCGAGGCTCTGCAGGGTGGATTTCTTTTTCCCCTGGCTAACATCACCCATGCTGTGTGCCTCTCTATTTTTCTCCCTCGCTGCCCATTCCAGCCTGCCCAAGCTGCTGCTGCTGCTCTCTGGTACCCTCCTGAAGCATCTCAGCAGGGGCTCTGTGGGATGTGCAGGATGTGCCCCTGGAACCGGGGACAGCCTATTCCCCAGCTGCCATTAAGATGCAAATCTCTTTTCTGTGTATGAATCTGTCCATGGGAGGCCAGTGGGAAGCAGGGTTTTTTTTTTTCCTTGCCCGATCCATCCTTTGCTGTGTATTTTCTGGAAAGGCCATTAATAGCAGATTATTCCTGGATTCTAATGGTGGCTGTTGGTTAGAAGCTTTTCCCTTTGACTGCCTGCTGCATGGGAGGAAGGCTGAGGAGGGCAGCGTGGCTGGGAGGAGAGATCAGCCCGCTCTGCTCCCTGACACTGCTGGTGCTCCCAGCGTGTTGTCTGTGCTGAGGTGGAGCTGCCTGTGGCAGCAGTCAGGGGAGCAGTGTCACTCCTGGCTGTGCTGAGAGATGCCCAGTTACCTTGGCAATGCTGCTGGAAAAATGCAGGGAGAAAACAGGATGGAGAGGGGACATTGCAGCAGAGAAACTGCTTGGCTGGTGGGAGCTGGAGTGGAAGGTGTGGGTGGTGGGAGCGATGGGGGAGAGCCCTCCTGGCACAGAGCTGCCCCTGGCTGGCACAAAGCTGCCCTGGGCACAGTGGCAGCAGAGGCAGGTGTGGGGCTGGCAGGTCTACAAACGAGTGATGGATGGACTCAGGCAAACCTGTTGGAGCCACAAGTGTGACGTTTGCACACGTTAGAGCAGTAGGATGGTGGGAGGGGATGCTCTTTAGTTTGAGGATTTGTGGAAAGAGGTTGGCAAACATATTGCAAAAAGGAGTTCTTTTTATCAGAAATGGCCAGCTGCATCCCTGGATGTTTCTCCAAACCTCCTAAGCATATGCCCTAGGCATGGCTTTCTTCTGCCTTAATCTCCTAGTGAATATTCAAAAATAGATATACTTGTAGCACTGGAAAAGCCTCTTTCAGAGTTGTTTCAGCACTGCAGAGAACAACCCTTAGGAAAGAAACTCAAAAAATAAACAGCAGCTGCTGCCATGTTTCCCCCTCCCCCGCCTCCTCACCCAGTGTGGAAACCTGGTGTCGGTTCCCTTTCCCATCCTTTCCTGGCGTTTCCCTGCCTGGTACCAAGGCAGCAAAACCCACAGGCTATCCACACCCTGCTGAGATGCTGCATACTGGAAACTTGTAGTGCTGCAGCTTCATCTGTGTCCAGATGAAGGTGTGTGTGCACCAGGGCAGGTGTGTCCTCGGTGGTCTCCAAGCCTCCTCCAGCACAGCTTCCCTGTGCAGATTGTCCCACTGAAGGCTGAGTGGGGTTCCCACCCTGGAATACCCCGGGGCTTCCCAGGCAGCCTGAGGAAGCTGCTTGTATATGATGGAGGAACAGGCAGAAGGGGGATGTGACATTTCTGAATGATCAGAGGGGTTGTTGTGACCCTGTCACGGAGCTGTGCCGAACCCCGGCAGCTCCAGAGCAGCACATGTTTCTGGCTGGGTGGAAAGTCACATCAAGACTCAGATTAATTTACTTCTGTGGCATTATTACTGGGTTGAACCTTGCTTCTCAGCTGCTCACAAAGATCCAGTGTTTGACTTTTGGACCCAGAAGCATCTCGAATTCATGTGGCTTTGTAATGAATGAAACTTCTGTGTCCATAATGGGGTGGTGAGTGTCCATCTCCTCTCTCCTCAGGAGTGCTGCAGGCTGATCCTCCTTGGCCTGTTGGAGCTGTTAATTGACCTGTCTGCATCCCCTCGGGTCGCAGCTGGTGTCCCTGGGGTCACTGACATGCCAAGTGACTCAAAACCCAGCAGGGAGGATGAGGATGGGTGGTGGTGTGGGAGGCAAGGTCACTCCTTGGCTGGGCAGTCACAGGGACACACAAACCTTTGGGATGTCAGGATGCCTCCACATCCACCGTCCTCCAGGGGGATTGTGCTCTCCAAAATTGGAGTGATGAGTACAGGAAAAGGAGGAGGAGCGGGAGAGTATAAATAAAGCTTCTGGAAGGGGAAAACCCACTGAGAGGAGAGAATACCAGCGCTGGTTATTCTTTGTTTCTTTCCCCACCCTCCCTCGTACCTCACTGCTCGTATGGTCTCTGGACTGTGCTGGCAGGTGCACGTGTGTGTGCGACTGCACTTCCCCTGGCTCAGCACATGCCAAGCAGAGGGGGATCTGGGGACAGGGTTTGGGGCTTTGTTGCCACCCTCACAAGGTGTTGTGTCCTCATATGGCATTGCCCTAGATCCGCTCATCCCAACTGACAAACTGGGATGACAAGCCAGGATGCACCAAACCAAAAATGGCCTTTAGACCAAGCCACACTAATGCTGCTGACCTCAGGAATAGACCTGGAAACCCCTGCTTTGAGCCCCAGAATGACATCCTGCCAGTTAGCTCGTTTTATTCCAATGCTGATGCATAAGAAAAATCCAAGTTTTAATAGCAAATGTTTGCTGTGGCATTTAAAGCATATACTGAGTGTTCATACACTGAGCAGATGACAGTCAAATGGATGGATGCTCACTCACAGGCACCTGCCTGGCATCTCCCAGCCCAGGTGCTGGTGATGGGCAGCACTGGGCAGGTCTGTGCTGCCCACACTGCTGGGGCTGCTCACACAGGGCCATCACTGGGACAGTGCAGCATTTCTGCTCATTGTCCCTGTAATTCCCATCCCTGGTCTGCCTGTAAACCTTAAACCCCTCAAAAGACTTGTCAGAGAAATGTTGCTCTTCCTTGAATGTTCATTTTTTCAGAATTCATTTTTTTGCTTATTTAATTTTTTTTCTCTTTTCTCCTAGGATCCTGCAGGAATCTTTGAATTGGTGGAGCTTGTTGGCAATGGTACCTATGGGCAGGTCTATAAGGTAAGGGTTCCAGCTGAAGTGAGCCTGTTTGCCTTGGCTGTGTGGTGAACATGGAGCATCCCAGCACATCACCTTGATTAGGCTTTGACCATTTCAAACCTGACAAGAAGCCTTGCTGAACTCTGGCCTTTTGGTCTTGTGTGCGAGTACCGTGTAGCACACAGAGCTCTTATAATAAGCAATTCACATTTATTCTGAGACTGTCACAAGAAAATGAATTGCCTTTTTTTTTTCCCACCTTCCCCCCCCCCCAGTTGCTTTTTATTGATTAGATGATGAGGAGGGAGTGAAAAGTCTGTGCTTTAATAGCTAAATCTTGATCTTTTCTAAGAGCTGAGTTTACGGCTGCAATAGGCTGCCAGATGAGTTTGCTACAGTCTAGTGCTCTGCTTGCACACGGGCTGGCTGCCGTCCTTTCCACTGGCAGAAACCTGCTACAGCATTAAAACCACTATTAAAATGTTTTTATTAAAGTGCCTGTTACAGTCAGTAGGCTTGCTTTAAATTTTTGTAAACATCTAGAAGCAGCAATCCAAATGAGAACAGTGAAGGGGCTGTGGAGAGCAGGATTTTAAAACCATGAACTTCTTTACAAGAATATCTAAAATGCCCACCTCTGCTATGTTATATTACCTGTCCCAAACACATCTTAAACACAATACCCCCACTGCTGGGGGATTTCCAGATTTTGTTATCGTGGTGGGGTCTTTTTATGGACAATTCTTGTGCATTTGGGGTGGGGTTGAATTATTTCAAAGTCTGGGGTTATCTGTGCTTGTATATGGTGGGGAGATGTTTCTTGTCATCGTTACATGAGGAATTTGCCAACTATTTTGGTTCTGCTGGGAATCAGTACCTCCCCTGGGCCTTATTCTCCAAGAAACTCCTGTATGTGTGGGCACAAGTGCTGTGTACACGTGTACTCATGCATGTGTGGGCACACAGAGATCCTGTTTACCCGTCGTGCCCATGTTTCATTTTGACTATAGAAAGGAATATACTCATGTGCTCCTACTCTGTGGCTTTGGAGACACAGCTCTTGCCTGTCGTGCTCTATAAGACAGCAAGCTGCCCCTGCTGAAGAGAATGGTGTTTAAAGAGCCAAGGTTCCCCCATCCTCCTGCTGCTGTAGACTAATCCTGTTAGTAGAAGGATCAAGGGATTGAAGTGAACCAAAGATGAACTGGAACCTCTGCAATTTTAAATGTGTGAGTTTTTGAACTGGAATAGATTTTTTAAAAAAATAACAAAAACAAAGGAAGAAATGTCCCACCCCAAAGCTGTTCTTATCAAAGTTGTATTCCAGGGAGCCTTCCCCTCTGGTATTCATTGTTTTCCCACCATGTGCTCCCTGCCACGGGAGCTCCCTTCTGAACTGTTTTTCTTCTCTGCTGCTAAAATAACGGTGCAAGGTGACCTAATTTTAACTGGTTCATATTTCTAACAATCCGTGGAAACTATGTGCCTGTAACGGCCTTTTCAAAGCCTCATGTGTTTGTGGAGAGCAGAAGAGGGAAATAAGCTGGTGCTGCTGGTTGTGTGGCTCAGCTGATCGGGTTTCCTCTTGCTGGGTTCGATTCTTTCGGTGAGTCTGTGTGTTACCTCGGAGGGGAAGAAAACCACCCAGAAATGTCCCAAGTGTAGGCTGAACGTTACTGTGTTCCTTTTTCCCATGCTGTACGAGGGGAAAATCCTCCTCCTAACTGTTTTTAACTTACTGGAGTAACCGGATTGTCCTCGGTGTGATTCACTTTGTGCCGGTGCCAGACGGGATGGTGACGGGGGTGGAGGGGAGAACGTTGCTGTCCAAACCAAATTAGTAAGTATTGAGGTATGAGCTCAGGCTAAGCCTGACTTCACAGCTCACTTAAACTGAAGTCCTGGAGAAGCACAGGCTCTGTAAACAAAAGGAGACTTTGATATAAAACATACATAACTGTTTATGGTGTCCCACCCTAAAACCCAGCACGGAAATAAGATCTCTGCGATTCTTTTCCTCCAGATACCACCGCTGTATTTATCTCTTGCAGCAAAACAAATGGATCAACTTTCAAGACACACAGACCTTCTGGCTCCATTCTAAATCAGCCTTTAGAAGTGATCCATACCTAGGAGCAGCGTCCTCTGTAATTAGATGGTTGTTCCACTGGCATTTCCAAACCCCTCTCAGGCAGGGCTGGACTGTTCACAGAATCATTTCGTTTGGAAAAGGTCTTTACAATTGAGTCCAGACAGTAACCCAGCATTCCCAAGCCCACCACTAAACCATATCCCTAAGTGCCACATCTACACATCTGTTAAATCCCTGCCGGGATGGTGACCCACCCTTCTGTGCTTTGTTACCTGAGGTGCACCATTGCTGCCCTCCCAGAGGCTGTGTGCCCCTCTGGTGGTGTTTTTAGGTTCTGGTGCCTGCTCTGCTGCTGGCTGCCAGCCTGAGATCTGCAGGTCCAACCCCTGTGCTCTCAGCCAAGAGTAGTCACCTGGTGAGCCTCACCCCCCTCTTCTCATGGCTAGTCCCTCTCTGAAGCAAGAAAAGCAACGTTCCTGTTGGGAAGAGGCAGAAGTGAGATGTTTGTTCCAGGCAGGGGATAACGTTTTATGTCTCTGTGGTCCAAGACTGCTAGAATAGGACTGCAGCCCTGATGTTCCCCATAGAAAACCTGGTTTAGCAGCCAGGTCTAACACTGCTGCATGGCCATATTTGTGTTGGAGACTACAGGTGTCCTGGTGGTAACCAGCTGGTCTGCCCAGGACCTGGAGGGATGTGCAAGGTGCAAAATTCCCATTGATCCCGTGGGATAAAGGGCGTGGTTATGTTGTTCTGACAGCTGAACAATCTCACAGCCCAGCAGATTGGGGAGCCTGAGAGGTGTCTGGGAGTACCACAGTAAGAGGAGCCCTCGGAGAGCAGGGATTCATGGAGCCAGCCTCAGGATCTGCTGCGTTGGAGAGGTTGGGGAGCCCCTGCCATACCATGTGCCTTCTCCTTGCTCATAGGAGGAGTTGTGTTGGCCAAGCCTTGAGAGCACCTTGAGGGCTCCCAGAAGGAGGGCACCCACTGCCAGAGAGTGTGCACTGGGATGCAGCTGCTGCTGCTTTGATCCTGCTTTCTGGGTCATGGTTTGAAGATCCCTTTCAGGTGGTTCACAGTGCTTCTGTGAATCAAAGCCTTGTTCTCTGAGCCTTGTGCTCGAGGCAAAGGCAACTGGTTCAGTTTGACCTCTGTATTTTCAAGTAAAGGTCTTTCTTTGCTCAGGACAACAGTTTAAAATATCCCCTTGGTTCTTCCCAGCTCTGGCCATACCCCAGTGACACCTGGGCGCTGCAGGAGCCCTGGGCAGTGACCTGCTCTGCTCTCACTTCTCTAACCCCAACCACAAGCTCTCTGCTTTGGAAAAATGCAGAGAGAAATAACATTCCTTGTTCACTGCTTAACAATCTCTTGTGAATAGCTTGATTTTTGTTTTAATGAGGGACTGCACTGGTGGTGATTTATCTCTCTAACTGAATGGGAAGCTTTTCTTTATTTTCTAATAATCCTGCATCTAATGTTAACAGATTGTAAACTGGTTTTGATGAAAGACTGAGGACTTGCTAGTTTCTGTGCCAGACATTGTTGCAGTAGTGAAATTTTTGTGTCCTTGGATTTTATTTTTGTTATAGGTGTTTAAGGAAATGACTATCAGAAATACAGTGAGTTGGACTTGGGAGTTGAGCCTTTGCGTCACTGGTTTTTAGCTGATGGCTGAAAGGAAAACTCTAAACACAAAACTCACTAAGACCCTTCAGAGCGTTATCTAAACTGTGAGGAAATGCTGCTTTTATGTCCCAGAACATTATTATTACTGTTTATTTCTACTCTGCATGAGAGCAAACAAATACTTGTTGAAATACTGTGTGTGCTTGGATTGCCTGGATAGATCAGGGCCACAACCAGTGGGGTGTCCAGCACCAATAAATACATGAGTTCAAAGTAAAAGGACACTGGGTTACTCAGAAATATCTGTCCAAGAGATGGTTGCAAAGCTTGGGGACACATGCAGTGGGCTACTTATTGTTCACTGAGTAAGTAGAAAACTAAATCAATCTCCCAGTGGTTTTATGGACATAGCCATGGCCATTCAGACAGTGGCCCTTGGATGATGTCAG
Organism: Orthonyx spaldingii; assembly: GCA_013397795.1. NCBI lineage: Eukaryota > Metazoa > Chordata > Aves > Passeriformes > Orthonychidae > Orthonyx > Orthonyx spaldingii. The sequence continues at coordinate 4,369,680 of VZTJ01004286.1, read as the reverse complement.
CCAAGAAGGATTTTGTTGCAAGCCTTTGCAGTAGTGTGAAAAAAATCAGGAAATAGATCAGATGGTAACCTTTGTACCGCTCATCTTGTGTATTTTACAACATTGAAGTGAATGATGTTGAGATTACATCCTCACGTGCTTCCCAGCTGTACCAGGAGGACAGCAGTCATTAATGCCAAGTGCTGCTTTGCCTTGTGCCCTGGGGATGTGGCTCTCCATTTACAGCTTCAGCAAGGTTTTACTTTACAGGGTGCAAGATAGAGTGTGTGGGCACCTCTGTAACTGCACAATAACTATTGATTGTTTAATTATCTGGTAAATGCCGTATAATCACTGAGCTATTACGCAGCAATAGTCTGTGCTCTAATTTAGAGCGTGTGGGTTCCACGTGCCACCAGTGTCAGCTGTGGCCCTTCAAGGAGCTCCTTTACCATCAGCACGTGATGGGGCAGGGCAGGGGAATCACCCCTTGGAACCACCCCAGGGCAGGTGCAGCATCTCTGCAGGTTCCTGGCTGCCCACAGGCTGTCCATGTCCTCTGCCAGCCCAAGTGAGGCAGCTGTTTGAAGAGAATGTGGTTTTTGCAATTGCTCTTTGTTGTACTTTGTGTGTCTGTCTGTTTGGGTTACAATACACAGGGGTAAAGGTTGAAGAAATGAGTCCCAAGGTCTTTAGCCAGGACTTACTAATTGCCCAGCTGGTATTTGCCAGAAGCCAGGGCCAATCCACCTGGAGGCAAATGCCCAGGTTTGACCCAGTAGATGGAGACACTGAGGTATGCAGGTATTAGAAAGTGAATAAAATATTTGAAATCCAAGGTCACCTGTTGCTGGAGAGCTGGGAGCAGCAGGATTGCTGGGACAATTTGGTCCCTGAGATAAAGCTGTGGGAATGTCCCAGGCACAAGCCTGTGTTTGATAATGTTGCCCTTGAGTTTGCATATGCCAGAGGAGGAGGGATAATGTGTGTCCTGTGCTCCTGGGTGCTGTTTGTGCACTCCATGTACAGTGGCATCCTTCCTCCTGGCATCCCCCAGGCATTCCACCAGTGCAGACTGGTGGGGTAGCAGGTAAATACCCTAGAGAAAGGCTTTTAGAAGATTCTTTTTACCTTTAACTTATTTTTGACGGTGGACTTGAGAAAATAGAGTGGGGTCTGTGCCGTGTTTAACTTGCCTGACATCTGTCTCAGTCTGGCTGCTGCTGATCAAATGCTGGGTCCTTGCATCAGCCCTGGTGAGAACAGAAACTCCACAGGTTCCTGGGTCATTATTAGGAGTTCAGATAATTAGCCTGAGTCAAGAATGACAGTAATTGTTTTTAATCATCAGTTGGTTCATTGTCTCCCTTTCTGAAAGGCTGATGGTCAATAGCTCAATAATTAATCACTGTTGCTTTATCTGTGTGGAAGAAGCTGCCATGCTGCACACAATTAATATTTCCTGGGGATTGTTGCTGTAAAGAATCAACTGTAGTTTACATACACAGCTTTTATAGCTGCAGACTGACTGCTGTGCCTTGCTTGCGAGGCCAGACTGAATGTGTGCACACCAGTGCCTGCAGACCAGGTCCTGCTGCCAGCCACCCTTGTCCCAACACCTGGCCTATGGTGCTGGATACTGGGTGCTGGTCCTGAGCACACCAAGGGCACCTGGTGCCCCTGTTCACATGCTGCTGAAGGAATTCAGAGCAGCTCTAACCCTAGACAGCCAGCTATTGCATTTGAAGGTGCACTGTGAGCATTTCTCTTCTCTCACCTTCTTGTTTCTCAGATGAACTGTGATATTGGGTGTGACTTGAGCCGCATTGGTGGTTCTGGTGTTCTGTCCTCAGCTTTGGGTCCTTCTTTGCATTTTCAAACTCTTCAGAGGTGGCTTTTGCTGCAGGGCAGGGCAGGCTGAGTGTAACCAGACGTGTGTGAATGTGTGTATTCATCCCTTCTCATGCTCTGGGGTTGGTCCTTCTGGTTTGGGAAGCTTCCTGGCTTTTCCTTCAGTTTGGTGCTGCACTGAGAGCCTGCTCCAAGGGACTGAGGCAGGGAAGCACTTTGTATCTGCACCCCCTGCCGTGTCCCGGGCTCTTCCTTTCACTGGGATGCTCTTGGTGTTGGCTGGACCGCTCACATCCACATCCAGACACAGACCCCTGTGGGCGGGCACTGGCCGTTTGTCACCTTCGAGGTCGGGGATGGTCTGTGTGAGTGTGAATGGATTTACAAGACTTCCAAGCTGCTTTATAATCCTTCTGTATTAAATATTAAGCCATTGTTTCCGCTGGGATGGCTCTGTGTGCAGGCAGAGAGGGTGGCGGTGCTGCCGTGTGGGGATGCTCACCAGGGCTGGGGTCTCCACTGCTTCCACAGCCACCAGCTCACAGGTGGTGCTGCCCTTTTATCAGCTCTTACTGGGTTCAGGAAGGGGCTGGGCTGGAGTACTGGTGTGTGATAACTCCTGTAGCCTTATCAGAAGGAAAACGGGCGACCTCAATTTTATCAGCTTCCCCACGATGTTATAGTAGCTCTGAAGAAGAAGGTCCTTTCCGTGCTGACTCAAATGGAGTGTGTGTGTTTCTGAAACACAGATTTGTTTTTGCCATGCAGGCAAGGAAGTCTGAAGTGAAAAATGCTTAAAATGATGCTTCATTCTTACCAAAAAAAAAAAAACAAGAAAAACGTTTTGTT
>VZTJ01004286.1:4257698-4366995 GCA_013397795.1 Orthonyx spaldingii | reverse complement strand
TTGTTACCAGAGCAACTGGTACATCTTGTGCTGCTTCATTTCCCTGAAACACAGAGCGAGCCCTCAGCCCTCCCTCCCCCCCCAAGAAACCAGCCCCCACACACCCACGCACCAATATGTCACATTAGCTTTGCTGCTTTCTGAATAATATAAGGGAAAGGTGCTTTTTCAGTCCTAAAGAATGCAGGTTATAAAAGGTGATTGAAAATGTTTCTGTATTGCCTCCCTTTTAGTCTCTGTTCCCTTTCCCTCCCTGCCGAGTTTATGAAGGGAAGGGGCAGGGTGAAGGTCAGGAGCAGACTAATGAGTCTGTGGAGTGACATTTGTCCAGTATCCTTTCCATTGCTGGATGCTCTGATTCTGTAAATACTGCACAGTTTTGCAGGACAAAAAAAATATCTGCAATGTCTTAGCGTTAAAAAAGCTCTTTTGAAGATGCCAAGTGAAGTCAGTGGGGCTGCAAAGGATGGGGAGTGTGGCAGTGGGTCTTGCAGTGCTGTTTGTGTGGGTGCCTGGCATGGACAGGGACAGAGGGAGAGCCCTCTCCTTGACTTGTGGGCATTAGAAGGTGCTTTGCAGATGATAGGAACAAGCACCATGTCCAGTGCCACCTTCTCCTATCCCATGGGAATGGCTGGACTGGGAACTGAGACTTGACGTTTCTCAAGGCTTTTGTGAGGACACCAAAAAAAAGTGAGAGGTGTGGTTGCAGCGTGGGGGAGGTGTTTAGAAAAGAACCAGCTTTCAGAATTGTGGTTATTGCATGGGAAACCATCACACTCTGTTTTGGGAGGGTTGGCTTCTTGTCTGCTGAAGCTCCCATTGCTCTGCTCACTGTAGTGTCTTAGCAGCAGTATTTCACAAGGGTGTGGCTGGTGGGTGAGGTGTGGGTGCTGTAAGGCTCGGGTTGGTTACAAAAAGCATTTTCTGTAAGGTTATATCCCTCGGAAGGTAACCCTGGGCTGCAGGGCAGAGGTGAGGAGCTTCTTGCTCTCAGAAGAAGCTGGTACCTGCTGCTTTTTGCAATTGTAAACTTAGATACTTTATTTAAGAAGTAGCAGGCTCTTCAGTGAATTGGAGCCTGGTGCAGTGCACAGGGAGCCTGAGGCCGGGTCCTTGCTGCTGTGGACTTCTCCAGTGACCTTTGCTAAATGACTCCTCTCTTCTCCTTTCCCATCCTTGTCCTTACCCCTTTCCACATAGAAACAGAGCAATGCTGCGGTGGTCTGGGGGGGCAGAGCTGGGAGCTGCTGGGTGGTGCCAGCACTGGAAATGGATCTATGAGGCAATGGGAAGGGATAGGTGTCCCTCACCAACATTTTGGAAACAAAAGGCTGGGAGCGAGGCTGATTCCCAGAGGAGCAAGTAGAGCAGCTGCTACTAGGTCAGCTGAGGAAAACAACCGAGAGAAGCACAGAAAAGTAGGTTTTGGAACTGGGAGGTGTTTTGTTCCTCCCAGCTCTGAAGGTGCCACTCTCAGCTAGGAAGGCACTTTTTAGAAAGCTTAGAGAAGGGGATGGGAGGAGCAGCAGGCTGTAAACGTTGGGCCAGGCTGTGGATTTGAAGCATTTGTGAATGCTGCGGTGTTTGTCTTCAGAGATGTTTCTTGCTTGTCATTTTTTTATGTCATTCCAAATTTTGATGCAGCGTGACTTGTGGCTGACCCTGAGGACCTGGAGGCAAGCGATGCCTGCGGGGAGCCGGCTGGAGCTCTGCAGCTTCTCCTGGTTATGCTTTGAAGGCTCACTGCAGAGAGAATGGTGTCTCTCTTGAAATCTGCCGTTTATTCTTAGGTTTACCTGGGAAGCCCTTTACACTAATTACCTAAAGATGGAAAGTGCCAAGCAAACACAGCCTGCTTCCAAATGTTGTGGGATTTTTTCCTCTTCTTGCATAAGAATGGCAGATTGGCATAAATTTCTTTTTGTTTTGTTTAAGTCTTCACATTTTTTTGTGTGTCTTTAGGTGTCTTAAATTCTTGCATTGAAATGTGCACATGGGAGTGTGTGGCTAGAAGCCCAGCTCCATCCTCACGTCCCCTTGTCCCCCAGCCCATCTCGGCTCATGTGTAGGTGGCTGGGAAGGAGGTCATTTTGGGCTGCAGACAGTGCTGCAGTCAGCTGGAGAGGGATGTGGGGGAACCTGAGCCTTTGTTAGCACAAGGGGTGGTGATCCAGCCCAGAGAGTCCTGCCAGGTGCCACAGCCACCTCTCCCTGTGCCCAGTGCTCGCCCTTGGGTGTGGAACATCCCAGCCCATGTCCTTACACAGTCAACTGCCTTGGGCTGGGCTACAGACCCATGCACTGATGTCCCAGGGATTGCTGGTATTCTCAGACTGCCCTCCCCAAAGCTTTTTTACTCCCCACTGCAGCAGGGCAGTGCTCTTAAAGAAGTGTTAGTAAATGCTCCTTTTTCATGTGTCGCCTTGGTTTTCCCAGCAGAGAGGTTGTGATGGGATGTATCCAGGAGACTCAGAAGTGGCCCACAGATCTGCAAGAGAATGAGAAATTTAAGTGCTGGATTGGAGCTGATGGGCTTTCTCTTGGTGTGAATCTCTGATTTATTGGGGTGGTTGGACCTGGGGGCTTTAGGAACCTCCTGGGTTGTTGGACTGCTTCAGTTGCGGGGTTGGAGGGTTTCACCAGGAGTCACTGAGTGTCAGCAGGAGGAGCACCCCAGAGTGGAAGGGATGCTGCTTTGCTCCAGTTTCTAATATTTACAGAGATGTTTGTGACCCGTAGAAGTGAGATTCCAAAAGGAATAGCCTTCTGCACACATTTTTTTTTTCTTTAACCCCACTGTAAAGCAGAACCTAATAAAGAAAGATACTTGAAATAACCTGGGCATGCGGGGGCAAAAAGGGACAGGGAGGCAACCCAGCCCATTACGTTTAAAAATGGGAGCCATGAAAGGGAGTGAGTTGTATAAAGGACAGAATTGGGTGTCAGATGTGTGTGGCTAATTTTACAAAGCTGCCCACAGGCCTGGTCTGGAAGCTGTGCTGGCTTTATGAGCTCTCCATGGGCACTGAGGATGGAGAGGCAGAAGCACCTTGGCTGGGGAAGACCCATTTGTGTGAAGTGCTTCTGTCAGTGGAGGAGATGCTCCACCTGGGCTGCAGGGAACAGGTGATGGTCCTGTCTCATCTCATTTCAGTGGATGTGGCCTTAGCTTGATGTAAGTAATTTTTTCCCAGTTAGTGCTGAGTGGAGATACTATTTCAATAAGTCTGGTTTATAATAAATAAATTTTGTTAGCTCCTTACAGTTCTTCTGCTCCCTCGAGAAATGGTTATTAACAGGGTCAGTGTGGAAAAACGTATTTTATGTTTGCCTGCATGGTATCTAGAGCAAATGAGGCCAGGATTATACAGTAAAAGAGCTACATTAAAAAAAACCCAAAAAAACTCATGGATGCCTAATTATTAATCAGAAGGTGTGATTCGTGCCTCACAGGTTGGTGTTGTGTTTTCCTTGAAATAACTCTTGGTGTGTGAACTACAGAGTGGTTCCTCCATCTGGACAAGCAGTCCTGGGGTGTGCAAGGATTCCTGGTGGGGGCCTTAAGTTTGGGATGGGAATCTGTGACACTGATCTCTCAGCTGAGCTCCTCCTCCAGAACCCCTGTTGTAATGGTAAGTAGCAGTAAGCCAAATGGAGGGTTGGAAAGGAAAGTTAGGAATTCCTTCCAGGCCTCTGCTCCCTATCCTTAACTTTCCTGATGATGGTGTAATGACCAGGGCATTGGGCTGGTGGGGCTGTGTGCTTGCATTGAGGTCAGTGTCCTGTGTGGCAGTGTTGATTTGCATTTAAAAAGCCCCTCATGTATGGCGACTGTTGCTGAGGAAAGGTTGAACATGTCAATCTCGATGGCAAAGGAAACAGATTTGCTGGGAGACACCACCAGCTCTTCTGCCCTGGTCAACAGAGTGAGGATATGGACAGGGAGCCATTTCATCCTTCCAGCTTAACTCTTTTCTTCTTGCTTTGCATCCCTTTTGAAAAGACAGGAGGTTTCCACTCCAGCATATCTTTCAATTGCTAAATCTTTATGCCAATACTTTCCTTGGCGTTGCAATTTCTCCCTGAGCAAAACCATTATTTGAGAATAAGATGCCTCATTCAGTACCTAACCTGAGCATTCAGAAGTCTCCAGCCAACCTCCCCCCCTCCCCACCTGGGACATAAAAACCTCTTCAGAGTTTGAAACTCTCACGGACAACACAAAGGGCTGGAAATGCATCTTTGTTTTACAGAGGTATAAATTCAATATAAGCAGTGTTAAGGGCTTAGGAAAAAGTGCAGATTCCACTGGACTTGCCATTAGTCTCTTGGTTTTTTTAGAGCAATTATGGCTGTAGCTGAAGTGGGCAGCACCAGTGGAAATGCCTTTGCGTTCCTGGGCTTCAGAGATTTTCCCTTTCACACTTTAATTCAGCAGGTCCAGGATCGAGGCCAAACCTTTTCTTTTCTGCATAACTAATAGAAAGACAGCTAGTTCAGCAGAATTTCTGTAAATAGCCTGTTCCAGATGAATTGTGTATGTGAATGCCAATAGGGCTAACATGAGGGATAGTTTGCCAAAGAAAATGGAAATCTTGTGTTAGAGAAACAGGCTTCTGAAACGCAATGTCAGATTACATTTTTGGGCTCTGCAGAAACATTGTTTGCTGCAGTCATGGAACTGCCCAAAATGCAGAAGTCTTGATCCGTGGCACTGAAGGGCAGCATCCAGTGGGTGAGTCCTGGTCATACAGAAAACACTCAGCACCAGCTGAAAATTCTGCAGCAGCCCAGTGGTGAGCTGGGCGCTTGAACACCTGCTCAAAAGACTAATTTGGCATTTTTAATGTTTTTTTAACTGACAAAAGCCAGCATTTCTTGGGATAGTCATGGTGTTGTTTGGAGGTACTCTGCCTTTAGCATCCACACCAGTCTGGGGGCTAGGGAGGTGGTGGGCATCACAGGGAGGTCACTCAGCTGGGCAGTGGTCCAGGGCATGGCTGTCCCCCAGCAGTGATGCTGTCCATGGAGTTCAGCCCCCAGAGGAGCAGCTGGATTTGAGGTCTGTCACTGTCCAGCCTTTAAAAGCCACCATGGATGGGGTACATTTTTCCTTCATGCTGCCTGCCGTGTAGCTCCTGGGACTGCAGCTGGATTTGCAGACGTGCTGCTGTGCTGGCGTGCTGGACTGTGCAGGCACAGGAGAGCCAGGTTACAGCTTTCTGCTTTAGGAAGGGCAGGGACAGGCTGGTTCTGAAGCCATTCATGTGTGTGTCTTTGGCCTGGGTTGACTTGGGCTCTGTGAATCATTGGCATTTAGCTTTGTGCAGAGAAAGCACAACACATTTTTCACCCAGGTTAAGCACTACAGCACCACCTCCAGCTTCCAGCCTTTTGCTCCCTTAGGGCTGTCCTGGGGGTTTGGTTTGGTTTTGGTCTTTTGGTTTTGTTTTGCATCTGCCCATATTAGCTAAAACTTGGCATGGCCAAGGAAATTTGATGCTTTTCTCATGCTGTTCCACAGCAAATACAGGATTGCAGAGCAGTGCCAGCAGCTGCAGAGGGCACCTAGCAGGGGATTAGCCAAAGGGCTGACAGAGAGCACAGTTTTGGGCTAGGCCATGTGACTAAGATGACCCTTCTTCCTCCAAATCTGCCGTCTTTCTTCTAGAAAGAGCCCTGAGCCTGTGATACAGTGCCTGGGGTTGTGTTTATCGAGGACTCTGCATATCACCAGTGGATTTAAATACAGTGGGGGCAGTGTGTGAGCCCTGTCCCTCAGCTGGCTGAGCCCCTGGCAGTGGGATGTCCCTGCCAGTGAGGGTCCAAGGAGCCCCAGCCAGCTGTGAGGGCATCCCGCATCCCTCAGGAGGGGATGCAGCTCCTAGCTTAGCCACAGCAGTGTGTGCCTTTGCCTCTGCTAATTACTGCCTCCAGCACTATTCCGGTGCTAGGGAATGTTCCTTGGGCTGTGGGAGCCCACAGCTGGGTTGGCATGGGGAGAAATCCAGTGACAGGGAAAGCAAATGCTCTTGAAAGCTCCAGCAAACGCTCCCAGCGTTGGGTTTTCTTCTTCCCTCGTTGGTGACCGTCTACAACCTGTTTGGGAAGGCACTTGAAAAGAAATAAGGTAATTACATAATCTAATAACAGATGTGAGAGTGCCATTCTAAGCACACCAGCAGTGTGGAGGAGCTGGGGCTGTGGAACGTGACTTGTCTTGCATGGCAGAGATTAATCACGTCGACTCCTGGGAGACAGGTCTGCTGGAGGGGTGGTTGTGTTGGATGCACTCTTCATATCGCTCAAATTAGGCTGTGTACAAGAACTAATAAAAACAGGAGAAAAGAATTCCAGCAGAAGGGATCAATAACTCGAAAGCGTTTTAATTCAAAATTAGAAAAATGAGAACAGTTATGGGCAAGGAGAGTGTGTTAATAAAGGAAAACGAGTATTTGTTACTGCTGGTGTGAAATGAGATAATTTAAGAGATGTTCTAAGTGCCTTTTGCCACAGTTAATGCCTTTTGTTAGGTTTCCAAGCAAAATGGAGCCTGCAACTTTCAATTTCAGGGTTCTCAGATGATCAAAATACCGTGGGGCAGCCTGATCATCTCATGCTTTACTGGAATGAGGTCATCAATAACTTTTGCCTGGGTGTGATTTACACAGTTGTCAGTGTCTGAATTGCCATAATATGTCTCTGCCCAGGAAAAATGCTGCATTTGGAGGGGGAGAAAAAAACAACAAAGCAGAAGCTCTTTGGGTAGCTGGTTCACTGCTAATAATGGATACAGAAAAGTGATTACTTGTGATCCATTCAAATAGAAAAGCTCAGCCTCTAAAGCTGGAGGCCTGGAAGCTGTTACAAGGTCAAGGAGTGTCCTTTAGGGAGAAATAGGTGGCAAATACTGTCAGTGGCAGATAACACATCTGCAGCATCATGAAAAGTACATCTGAAATTAAGATTAAAGGTGCTTTGCACTCGTATGGAGAGGGGAAAAGAGAAGATAGAGATGAAATCAGAAAAAAGAGGATTAGCTTCTGGTGGGTGACAAGCGATAGCTCTGGACAGGGAGAGATTTAAGCAGCAAAGTGCTCAGTAGCCCAGGAAATTATCAAAGGTTTCTGCAGCTGCTTGCAACTGATGGTCTTCAAGAGCCTGAATTCTTTGTGTTTGAACCTTTCTCTCACCCCAAGCCTGTGTGTGTACGTGCACATGCAAAATCTCATCTGCAGCCCTGTATGTCAGGCTGGGAATGCAAAAACCAGAGGCCCTGGTCCTCCTCACTTGCAGGAGGATTTGCAAGGCTTTAATTTGAGATGCCTCAGTTGACACTGAGGCAAAAGGGGACCTGACCTGCAGCTATGCTGGTAGACCTCATTCTTTTGTTGACTTACACTGCAGGTCAGGGCACCAAGAGCTTCTAAAAATGAACTCGTTGTGTCTTGGCAGATGTTTTCAAGTCTCTGCTTTCATAAATGGGGCTGGGAAGCTTTGCTGAAGGTCCTGCAGGAGAAACAGGATCTCTTGACTGATGGAGATGAGCCAAAATTAGCTTATTTTGAAGTGCCGAAGAGGATGGCACGAAGTTTTGTCAGCCCCACAATGCTGAGAAACCCCAGTTTAAGAAAATAAGTTTTGGATACAACCTCTATGAGGAGCAGAAGGACTTTGACCCTTTATAACCATGGCAGTGGCTTCACAGGTAGAAAATTTGGACTCATATTTCCAAAGGAAATCCCAAAGGAAGATGCTTCCTCTGAAGCAGAATGAGCAAGGTCCAAGGGATCAAATGTGCTTTTCCTGCACCTTGGGAAAACACCACAGCCAACCAAAACCTATGGGTTTTCCATTCAAACTGGACCCTTCAGTGCAAATCTTATTTTTGCAAAATCTTAAAAATGTTTGGGATTTATTCCATAGTGGGGAAAAGGGTGTGTTTGCAAATCTCAGGCATTTAGGGGAACAGTGTTGGTGTCCTGGTGGTGATCAGTGGTGCCCAGGGCTGCTGGTCTGCGGGTCTGCTTGCTTCCTCTGTGGCAAGATGCTCACTGACATCCAGATTATCAGGTCCATAAATACCCAGGCATCTGGGAGGCCTTCCTGGTGTCTGGTCCATAGCTGACCTTTCATTTTGCTGGCAGAAAACAAAGATTAGCCTTGAGATCAGCAGACTACAGTGAAGATTGCACATCCATGCTGCAGGATAAAAACAGAAACTGGAAAGGGGGAATATCATATCTATTAAAGATCATCCACGTACTATTAATGTACCAGTGACCAGGCCTCTACCTGCATAAAAAACTTGGGTCTGAACTACAGCCTCCCACGTTTGTGTCCTTCTTGTACATGTGTGGACCTTGCCTTCTCCATTTTCTCATGTGTCCAGATCAGTCTTATCAAAGGAGCATAGTGTTTAATCCAAGGCAAGCATCAGAAGAATAAACTACTTTGGTTTTCATAGTCTGGTACAAAATTCTTTCTGCATTTCTTGGCACTTAGTTATTAATGAGGCATTTGTTCTATTTGCTTAAAAACCTCCCAGCAGCCAGCATGTGTGTGCTATGCAAATTATTTGTGGTCTGGTTAAATACTGTTTTACTAGGAAGGGGAATAACTGAAATTAGTAGAGGAAAATACGTAACATTAACCCTCTGTAGGTTGTTCCCTTGTTAATTATTTTGGTGATTTGGCTCTTGAACTGAGTGTGCCGCTGTTGTAAATGGCAATCTGGGACCTGGGCTTGAATAATCATGTACCCCCAAGTGCTTACTTTGTGTGGCAGTGGTCCAAAAAACTGCCAGCATCCTAATTAACACACTTTTTCAATGGACAATATTAATATTCATACTATTATACTGTAAAATGAGTAATTTGAATAGACAGAACGCCTTGCACTCTCTTGATCTCTTGTGGATTAACCTACAAAAGGCCACTGGCACTCATCCTTTCAGGCCTTAATGGGTACAAAGGCTCCTAATAAAACTGTTTGGAGCAGAGGCACCTAGAAATGTGTAGCAAATACAGTGCATCTGGTAGGGATGGTGATAATTTGTTAGAGTGGTGAAGGGAAATGGTTGTAATAGATGAGCACCTCCAAATGATGGAGGAGTGAGGCAGCTCTCGGGGGTGAGTGGCCCCACACCATCCATCTAAATGATGTTAGCCTGGCAGCAGTGATGCAGGAGTTCCCTGGTGCTTAGAGGGAAATAGTACTGAGGGGGAGAAAGCAGATAGATGTCGGACTGGAAAACAAAAGACTCACAAGGCTGGTTTGTTTTATTGATGCCCACCATTACAGGCTACCACAAGATCTACTACTGAGTTTAGCAAAAGGAATGGAAGTGCAGAGAATGCTGTGAAAGAAAAGGGATTCACCCAGGGGGAAAAGCAGAGGTGCAGCTGAAGCAGGAAACACTGGATTTAGCAAAGAGTTTGAGGTGTGAGGATTGTGGGGTATGTTTGGGTAAGCCCAAGTCAGTTACTGAAGTATCCAGGTTACTCCATTCACCTGAGATATGTGCCCTGTGTGTGCACAAACCATCCTATAGCAGATACCCTCTGCCTCTCCCAAAGTCTGACTGACCTTGAGTCCTCAAACAAAAACTGGCTTCGAGGTCAGTATTGAGGGAAAGCTGCTGCTGAAAAAACCAGCCGAGTCTCAGCACATCTTTGGTTCAGCACTCAGTGCAGAGAAGGCTGTTTGTTAGCTGGGGGAATGAACTTTGCAGTTGCTCCATCCTCTAAAGAGCCCTTGCTGCTGCAAAGAGTGCCAAGGAAGGAGGTCCTTTCAGTAGCTGCAGACTTGGCTGTGGTCCCTGCAGGACCTGGGGTCCTGCAGAGAAGCTGGTCTGTCTTCAGCAGCAGAGGAGAAAACCTGTGTGAGTGCAGAATTGATGACAACAAATTTGACTGGCTCGGCGCAGGAACGAGATCACTTTTAGCAGCATCAGGGGAGACTTTGAAGAATGGATAAAAGGGAGCTGAGTGAGAGGGCAGCTGTGGACACAGATTACCTGGACCCAGGATAGTTTTTGGTGGCGTCACACACAATCTGTGCATTCCCAGGGCCTGGCACCGGCCGTGGTCTCTTGTGGAGGATGCAGACACACCTTAGATCTCAACAAGCAGAAGGCATCTGTGAAGAGCAGTGTTTTTCTGCACAGGAAGGTGACTGTGTAGTTACAGGGTTCACTGTTTAAACTGATTTAGTTTGCTTTGTATATGGGCAGCTTTGGCTTTTGAATGAAAACTTAACCATGGAAACTGTAGCCCCCAGTCAGAGCAGCCAAGCCCTTTCTGCTGAGCCTGGCCTGACTCTGCTCTGCTGGTGGCATTGTGCTGTCTGTCTGTGGCCTCTGCAAGCTGTTGGAATGGGGCAAATCTCTTTTCCTGAAGGTAACTCACCAGCCCCTCTGCCAGCAGCCAAGATGGGGACACAAGACTGAATTACCCAGCTGACTTTAGGGGCTGCCTTCCCTCTGGGGGTAAGACCTGAAGCATTTGTGTGTGCCCGCCCAGGCTGCAGCCCTTCTCTGGTCCAAGATGGGTGGCATCTCCTCTTCTCCGACAGCTTCAAATACCTCTTTCTATGGTCTGTTCAGAATGAACTCTTACTTTTGGTACCACCTGTGGGCTCTTTCCATAACCTGGGTTATGGTGGATCCCATGCAAACACTGAACATGGATGGTTTACACTCCACTGCCCACTCAAACCCCGGCACATTTGTGCATCCAGCCAGAACCAATAACCAGTGGCCATGTTAGCTATCACTTGGTGCATCGTGTTCCAGCTGGAGCACATCCCCATCCTTCATCTTCATTAAATATCATCCTGAGAAATGGACTTGCAGCCCAAATATCTGCACTGACCTCTGGTACCTGGAGAGCAGCTCCGTGGATCTCTTCCCATCAAATTCTGGCACATTCCTGTAGATATCAGCAGGACTGCCACTTAATCTTTCTGGCTCTATTAACTCAGTTTAATATTAATTATTATAGATTTTACTTTATTTTTTAAGATGGAAGGAGACAAGAAGAATCTCTGGGTGTGCCAGAGATTACTTGAATCTCTAAAGGACCCACTGGAAAGATTGGGGACATCCCGTTAGCCAGGAGCTCATGGCAAAATTAGAGGCTTTTAGAGCCCAGGTCAGTGTTGTGAATTAAACACTGAAAACCTGTTTTGTTATTGCAGCTTTATATGAACCAGCAAACCTCCTACAAGGAGTTTCTGACTAAGTGAGTGGAAAATAAAAGTCCATATCCCAGATGCTTCTCCACTGTGGCCGTGGGGCTGGCTGGGGCTGGGGCTGGCAGGTTCCCCGTCGGCCCCGGCTTTCGCCCTCTGCATCTCCCTCCCTTGAGCAGAAGATATTTTGGTGAGCGGTGAAACAGCCAGTGAGGAAAAAAAAAAACAAACAAAGAAAGGAGAGAGAAATAATAATACATCTAATACTCAAGCCAGTTGGGAGGGGAGGGAAGCGGGGCCGAGTGGTGCAGAGCTGTGACTCACAGGCAGCTCCGTGCCCGTGCTGAGCCAAGCGAGCGCAATCCTGCAGCATCTCCGCTGCCAGCCTTGGCAGCTCCCCGGCCCTGGGGAGGCAGCGGGGCTGCCCTGCTTCCCACATCCATCCCCTCGTCCCTTCTCCGCTCTCCTTTCCAGCCTGGTGTCTCCCGGGCACCATGGGTGCTGCCCAGACCAGCCTCTGCCTCTGCACGGAGCCTGCCCTTGGCTCCAGCGAGATCGAGGAATGGGAATCGTGTCTCTGGAATGGGAATTGTGTCTCTGGAGCCAGGTGCCCACTGCTGGGTGGCATTGCTGGGCACCCTCCTGCCGGGCACATGATCTGCTGAGCTGAGCTCCCTTGCTGCTGCTTCCATCTGCCCGTGTCTTTGCTGCCAGAGTTCATAGAAGTACCGAAATCTATTTCCCTGCCCACACTTGCTTGTCCTTAGGTGTCCTCTTTTAGTAGAGCGGTTTCGTTTTAATTTATTATTTTTTGGAACTTTTGGGAAGAAGCCTCAGAGAAGGCCTTAAAATAGAGAAATCATGTAAGTTTAAATACTTCTGAAGAAGGCTGGGAAAGTATTCTGCAGCCTGCTCCATGACCTTTCCATGTCTCCTAGGAGGGTGAGAGCAACTGATTTTTGAATAATCCTCCATTTGCATTGAAAATATGGAAAATACTCATTTGTATAGCTGCGTGTTTTGCTTCAAGGTGAACAGAAGTGAGCTAAGTCTCAAATGTACTGACTGGTGGCAAGCCAGGGCTGATGCCAGGAGGGTGTGTCCATCAGAACAGCAAGGCACAGGGCATGATTTTTTGTTTTTATTTAATCTCATGAGAAGGCTACAGTTAGTCAGGCCAGGCTTAAGGTCAGGCTCAGCTCCGCCTAAAAGCTCTCATGGAATTTTATTCAGTTGAGCTTTGGAGGGTTTATTGCTTCATTTTTTAGCCTCAAGCCAGAAAATGTTTGCCCCCTTTTTGCAGGAAGGACATTTTCTCACAGATCCTTTGCTTTGCTGATGACGGAAGGAAATTCTTCTCAGCCAAAATATTCAAATAATGGTTTCCTTCTAGAAAAAAGTTAAATTCCTTTTTTCTTCCCCTTTTTTTTTTTCTTCTCTTCACTGTAAAATATGTGTATAACACAACACCTGTCTGGGGAATGTGCAGGATTTTTAAGCTTTGGTTCCAATTCTGGGGTTTTGCCTTGTTTTTAACACAGTTTTGCAGCATGAGCTGCTGCTGTTCCAGCTAGCTCTGCTCACTCCACGTGGAGACATTTAATGAGAGGTCTTCCAAGGCTCCCCTTTCTCAGTCATATGCCTTTTCCTGCCCTGGCCCGAGGTGAAGCGTGGCTGCTCCTGGAGGAATGTGAAGTGCCCTTTGTGGGAGCAGCTTCTGGGTGAGGTGCCAGTGCCCTCCATTCCAGCTGGAGCAAAGCTGTCAGCTAGCAGCCCGAGAGGAGCACAGAAATGAACTCTTTATTTTCTAATTACTGTTATTTTGGCAGATTGTTCTGAAGGGCCTGTAACTGATCTCTGCTGCAGTGACTTTGGCAAGGGGTGGCTCACTCCAGCCTTGCCTGCAGATCTGTGTTGTCCTGGTACAGGACTCTCAGCTTTTGTCAAAATACTGTTTCTTGCTAATTTTCTGTAATGTTGGAGAAACTTGAAGCTGGGACTGAGCAGACAGTGAAAACTGCAGTGGAGGGACCTGTATGTTCATCCATCCTTTCCTGGCTGCCCTAGGCAGTGCAGGTAACAGGGATGCTATTCTGGAATAGCTACCCTGGTGTCAGGGTTAGCCAGGGAGATGTCAAAGCACATCTTGTTTGAACAGAAGAGGTATCTGCTTACAGAGCAAATGACTTGTTTTGGTTAGGTTGAGTTCCCCACAGCTTTGCAAATTCTGGGCTGTGTAGAGATGAGGTACCCAGCTTGCTTGGTGTTGCAGTGAGGAGAGGAGATCACCTCTGTGGTTATTTAGGGATAAATCAATCAATGCTCAATCTCATCCATATTTGCTCCTAATGTGTTTATTTACATGCTCAGCCCAAGCATATGAACAGCCCTTTTAGAATCGGGAGAGAATATGGTCCAATCAAAATGGAAAATTACTTTCTGCAGCATTTCATCTAAGATCCAGTCCCAGTTATTGCTCCAGGACTAGTTGGGTGTGATGAAGAACTAGGAGCCAGCAGGTTATTTCAAATTCCATTTCTTTTTTCTCCTGAGGAGACAGTGTGGGGGGGTGAAAAGCTGTCACAGCTCTTACTCCAAGGTGTACAAGGGTGGGAGGGAGCGCTCTGGGGAAGCCCCAAGGGGTTTGTTGCTGCCAGGTGGTGGTACAGGGGTCCCAGCCCTGCACCTTGGAGTCACATCCTGGCCTGTCAGAGCAAACAGGCACTGTTCCTTTGTAGGGACAGAGGGGTCCGTGGTGGCAGGACACCTCCAGGCTGGCAGCAAGGGGATGTTTGGGGGGCAGGGACCATCACCCTGGTCCCCCCTAGAACATCCCTGCCCACCCTGCAGGGCTTCAGGTGGGACCCAGCAAGCGTTCAAGCACAGTGCAGGAGGCGTCACCTCCAGCAATTAAGTTTTACTTCACTCCCATCATCTTTCACTTCTGAAGCAGCATTTACATTCATATCCATTTTTTCCCTGGCTGCTGCTGCATTCGTGCTGGGGGAACCTTTTTGGCGAATGCCTCTGACAGAAATGTGTTTTCTTATCCCTTGAAGCTGAAAGCCATAAAGAAAAGAATGACTTTAATGAACAGACCTTGCCGAATCACCACCTTGAAGCTCTAGCTGCTCATGTGAATCAAAACCTGCTGAAAGTAGGTCATATAGTAAAAATGAATTAGGCTTACTTCACATTTTATTGACTCTGCCAGTTTTTCATTCATAGAGGCTTATGGTTTGGAATGTGTCTTGTCTTTTTAATGCTAGGCTGAGGTAAAAGGGGAGAGAACTGTTCTTTATTCCCTCCCTTTTGCCTTGCATGTTTCTGGTGTTTATATGATGGCTGGACTGTCCTGTTTATTTATTCTTTTATTCTCTTGCACTGAAGAACTGCTTAAGTGATGACCAAACTCCCACAGTACATTCACAAGTGGGAATTCAGCCAGGTCCCAAAAGTTTGTGCAACACCTAAATTAGTCTTAAAGCTTCTGAGAAGGGCTGAAGTGGTGAGGTGGTGCCAGTGTGCAGGCAGAGGGGTTACACTGCATCTCCTCCTTGGTGCTGGGCTGGGCAGCAGGATGGCATCATGGAGTGGGTTAGCACAGGGAGGGGTCAGTTCTCTGTTTCCAGCATCTATCCCTGTGAGAAATCCTGGATTTTGGGGTGGTTGGATCTTGCCATCTGGCAGATGATGGACTCCACCTGTTAATTCATGCAAAGTGGCATAGCTGCAGCTTGGGCAGCTTATTCAGATCAAACTTTTAATTTTGGTGTAAATCCTTCAAGCATCAGTGGTTCCCTTGCTCATCCATCAATCCCTGCTGGTGATTAATTACTCTCACTTATAAATGATGCTCTTTATTTCCCATTAGTCTTTGTCTGTCTTCAGTTTGGAGTCATTTGGTCTTGTGGTCTTTGTCTGGCATTTTCTGCCTCTGTCTGGAATTGTGATTTCTCCCGAAATTTCTGCTGGAATTAAACAATCTGGTCTTGACTTTAACAAGAGGCTGGGAGAAAGAGGATGCAGAGAAGGCAGAAACATTGCAGTGGTGGGATCCCTGACTTTGTGCATGCAGTGTTCATTTAAAAGACATTTTTTAAGGGAGACACATCATACACAACACTGAGATTTTGTTTGTGTTTAGGATTTTTGTTGTGGCTAATGGCAAAACAGGGAATGAGGGCAGCTTTTCTAATGATGGATGATTTTCTCCTGCCTTCCTGTCTCTGTTGCCTGCTCTAGATGGCACATATTTTAAGGAGGTGAAAAATCCCTACTGATAAATTAAGATTTGTTTTGCAACCTTTTCTCTGCAATTATAGCTAACTGCTTTGATCTCAGCTGAAGACCTTTATCCAAGGACAGAGTACAAATCTTCTCTACCTGTGGTTTCATAACTTAAAGAAATACAGCCAGAAACTGTGTGGGTAGGAAGAGAGTCCCCACTGGTACCCCTGTACCAGCTGACTGGGGAGGGCACAGCAGGCAGTACAAGTAGCTTCTGTCCTTTTAATTACTGCTGGACAATCCACACATTACCTAAAATCCCAGCCTGAAGAAATTGAACTATTTAATCTTGTATAATACAATGTGAGACATAGATGAAGGCCTGTAAGTAAGCCACTATTCTACTCCAGAAAAGACCTTCATTGACTATTATGTGAACAATAAATCTTCCATTTTCTCTCAAGAAACAGTAATTACAGAATCTTCAGCTGCGATGGGTATCTCCTGCTGACAATAAAAGTCTGTCCTTCAGCACACCATCAGCATCTTGGTGATGGATGCTGTGGACTACACTGTAAAGATAATATAAAATACTGTCTGTAGTATGTACTGGCAGCCCTTTTTTAAGCTTTGTGAGTACAGATTGGGAAGGTGCTCTGTGTATCCAGGAACACGTCTTGGTTGTCACACTTTCTGTTTTTAACAGTTCCAAGATATTTTTGCTGTCTGGCTCTTGGTTGCTAGCAAGGAGCTCCAAGGAGATAAGCTCTGCTCTTTGGTAGGTAGGAAGCTGCCTCAGCAGCCATGGCAGGGAGGGATGACCTCTTTCACTGCTTCACCAGCAAAATGGAAGCAGAAAACCGAGTGGATCAATGAGAGCCATAATCCAGTTTCCCAGCGTGGAACTGGGTCAGGGGAAGCGCGGGCGAGTCGGGGGCTGAGCTGGACCAGGAACCTGCCTGTGACCAGGAACCTGCCTGTGGGTGCAGCTCCAGTGCTCAGGGACAGCTCATGGTCACATCCAGCTGCTCCACTGGCTGCCCTACAACAGGTATTGGTACAGGCAGCAGGTGAGGAGGTCAAACAGGAATTGTCTCAATATATGTCTTATTGGGGTGATGTGGACGCTGCTGGCAGGCAAACGTGGAGTCTCTGGCTCAGAATCTACAGCTGGAGGCAGCTCTGCTGCCCAAGCTGTCCCTGGCAGGAGGTTCTGCTGCACCTTGTCATGCACTTGGTGACTGGCTACAGGAGATCTTGACTCTGGATATCACGGACCTAGCAGGACCACGGAGTTCCTGATAGACACCGTTGTGGATGAGCTGGTCTTGACCAGAAGTGGAATAATAATTGTGGTGAGGTCAAGACGAAAAAGGAAATGTTGCCAAAACCTTTCAAAGTGCAGGTATTAAAAAAACACTCCTCAGTACTACTTTGTTGACCACCAGGCTTCAGCTCTGCTTCTAGGCCATCCACAGTCACTGAGGGCTCTCTGGCTTTAGAGGTGAATTCCATTTTTTTGATGCTAAGAAAGACAAAAGGATGAAGGGCTGGAACCAGATGGACTGAACTATATTCAATTCTCAGACTGTTTCCTGAGAAAATATTTCTTAAAAAGAATTGCAATCTTATTAAATGGCTGCACATCTAAATTTACTGACAATTCTGAGATTTTTTTTTTTTTTTTTTAATTTAAATTTCTTTTTCCCTGGCTTAATGTTTTATAATCTCGCAGGAGACGGGTGGCAGCAGAGAGGCCCTGGCCTCTGTTTCGGAGAATGCTCAGGTAGATCTGATTTTCCAGTAGTCTCATTACAGAGCCTCTTTGATTCCCCTAGAATTTAGAGCGAATCAGGGTCAGGGTGTCAGGTTGTTGCCTGCTTTGGCTGTCACATCACAGCACAGACTTTTTCCATGCAGGGTTCACGTGCCTGAGACTTGAAACCACCTCCATAAACATTGGGAGGTACGTGCCTGCCTCTGTCAGTGCTGCTGGGACCAAGTCCTAGCTGGGTTTCCTTTAGAAAGAGTGCAATCAGGCAAGCAAGTGCTTTGCTTTGACCCTCAGCTTTCTCTCCCCTCTCCCACTCTTAAACCAGGGTGCATCAAGCACGTGAGGAACAGAATAATGGTTTGGAGAGCATTAAATAAACATACAGCCAACTTTTGTCTTCAGTAGTAGCTGCATTTCTTTTTTCCCCTTCCCTCCTGTAATGTATAGTTTCTCTGTTATTTCTTTTTTCCCCCATTTCTTCATTTATTTATATCCTTCCCTGACTGAAATTGCCCTAGTTAGAGCTGTCACATCCTCACTTTGCGGTGGTCTGATTTGGCAGCCCTGTTCCCTCGGAAAACTTACAGGCAAATGACGGCGTTTAACTCGCAGCATCCTCTGGTTTGCTCTACACTGTCACAACAAGATTAGAGCAATTCTAATGAAAGTAGAAAACCCAGCTGTCTTCTAGCAGGAAAGTCTATTCCTTCATTCCTTCACAGGATGTGAAGATGGAGCCTTTTTTTTATGGAGAGCTGCAGCTCCTGTGGTTGCACATCTGTGTTTTAAGTCACGTTAAGTGTGTGTTGCATCCTCCTCTATTAGCAATGGTTTTGTGGTGTTCTCTGTCCATCCTCTGCTTGTTTTCTGGAGTTGGAGTCAACTGGGCACCATTTCATTGCTGCTGGTTTAAATCCCAGGCGGAGCCGTATTGTTCCTCAGAAATGAGCGGAAATAACTGGCTGAGATGACTGCCTAAATAATTTACTCTTGGAGGAGCATTCTTTGTGCGCTCTCCGAAGCAGCGATGAGGAAGGAAGTAGGATGCTTCTCCTGCACAGCAGCACATTGAAAAACATCTCCACTTCTTTTTCAGTGACACAAACAGATTTTGCAGGCCATCCTAATGTTCTGCTACCTCCTGTCCAGTGACTGATGTGATCCATTTCAGATTATTCAGTATTTTTCTTCCTGTCAGGAGCAAAAACTGGCCTTGCCTTGTGGCTGGTGACAGAGGAGCTCCTGGCATTTCCTGAGATGACTCATCTCTCACCATGTTGATAAATTTGGCATGACTTTGGACTCTGTGGTGCTTTGGTAATTAATTTGGCATCTCCCTGAAAGGGCTTTCAACAGTGACTCCTTGTGACTTTTTTTGCTATATAAGTCATTGAGCTGTGGTGATGAAAAACTTTTGTCTATGGAAAAGGGAACTTTTGGGCTTTCTTTGCTGCAGGATTAGTCAGATAACGCCCAGTGGGCTACAGCTTGAAAAGGATCAGATGTGTGTGGTCAAAGCACAGGACTAGGCTTGAAGAGCTGAATGTTTTTGCTGTGTGACGTGGTTTTGGTATGATTGGGGCTGTTGACCTTTCTGTGCCTCCCTTGGCTCATCGGTATCGTCAGCCCAACACTGACATTGCTCACTTTAATACAATTCTTGGCTAACTGACGCCAAAACCACATTTTCTAGCTACTCCTTCTGACTCCCCAAGGAGTTGTGGAACAGGATTGTCAATCTTGTGAAGCTCTGGGGAGGTTCTTGGTGTAGTAGGTGCGTTAAGAGAGGGGTGATGTGGGACCCAGGCCCTCTGCTGCAGAGGTGTGGATCTCTGCAGGCAGATGTGCCTGTGACTGAGGAGGACTTTCACTACCTTCATGTGGCTGTGACAGCTCTGAGTGCTGGCACTGGCTCTGCATTCCTGTAGCTCTTGGAGGAGACCACATCCCTCATGGAGAAGACTCAGTCCTGAACCCGTTTTTGGCAGTGCATGGATGGCTTGGGGCTAGTGAGGGTACTGTTCCTGTGAGGGAGCAGGGGCTGCTCTTGCTCCCATGAACTTATGGCATGTGCCCCGACACGGGAACAGGATTTAAAACCTGGGAAGCGTGTCAGTTTGTTGTTTGAGAATACACTTGGTTACAGGAGCAGCCTTGTGCTCTGAAGTGCATCCCATAAAGGAAAGGGTGGGTTCCTGTGACACAACACTGCAATCTGGTACTGATGTTGCACTAATTACAACATGGTATGTTCTGTTAGGGACCACACTGCTCAGTCTTGCTGTGGCCCCACAAGGAGAGCACAGGAGAGGATGAGCAGGTGAGAGATGAATTTAGCTGGAGGTGTTCTGGAAGAATCTTCAAAATATACTGGTATGGATAGAAAAACTTAGTGCTGGTTTTAAAAGAAGTGGAATAGGTGGGATCAGAGATCTCCCCGTATCCTCCACAGTTTGTGGCATACATGTGTCCCCAGGCCAGGTCCTGCTCTGTCCGTACCTGTCTGCATCACAGACTTCTTACTTCAAGAAAATGAGAGTCCTTTTCCAGAGTGGCTTTGAAAGATGCTGCTTTTTTTGACCAAATACCTGGGACTTAGCTGTGATCTTCACAGAATGACTTTTGTACAGATGGTTTGATATGAACCTCGGCTGTGCCACTATGAAAAAGCTGGGATTTTTACAAAGGCTGCTGTTCATGGAAATAATGTAAAAATTCTATTTGTTGTCAATACATGAAAGCCCACGCTGAAGATGAAAACTCATCTTACAAACTGCTCTCTAAATTATACCCATGTGGTGTTTGAAACATTCTGCTCAACCCTTTTAATTAAAGACTAAACTCTATGAGACAATTGCTTTGCATCCCTCTCCTTATCCCCCTTTGCTTTTTTGGCTGTTTCCTTAAAACATATTCCCTGTGTTGGGAGGAATGACTAAATTCTGTTGCTCCTTCATCTCCCAAATGTCCAAAGATATGTTATTTTCTATCAAGAGTGTATGCAGTGGGATGGGCTTGCTGTAGGAGCAGCAGGACTTGGGGTCCCTTTTTCCCAGTGAGCAGCAAAGCCCAGTGGGTACCATGCTCTGACCCCAAACCATGCTGAGTTCAACCATAGCCAGGTAATGTGTCACCCAAAAAGCCTTGGCTGTTACATACCCTGCTCTCCTGCTCTTACTGACAAAGTGATCACTTTTGGTCCAGGGAGAGCTGGTGGTCACGTCAGGGACGACCATCACAGCATTGTAAGTGCCCTGTTGTGCCAAAACCATCCTCCTCTTTGGTAAGCATCACTTTTTGTGGTTTCTTCTCCCCTCTCATCTGTGTCTGTGGAGTTGTCAGTGGTGTTGTATGTCCTGGTGCTTCTGCAAGTGCTGTCAGCACTTGGAAAGCCGTCAGAGGCTTTGATGTGTCAGGTCAGCTGAGCTCAGCGTAGCGTGAGGGTTCAATTGTGCCTCCTAAATAAACAGCGTTTTACCCAGTCAGCTCTGCTTTTCCTGCCTGCTTTGAGAACAGCCAGAGATGGGGTCTCTGAGAACAAAAAGGCAGCAGTGATGTGAAGGGATGAGTGAGGGACTTCTCTGATAGACAAGTGACCATCACAAAAGGGTCTGGTGGTGGACCTTGCATATTGCTCGTGCCCATTGCCTGTGCAAGGAGCAAAGCTCTTTCTGTAGTCTTTTCTTGTTCTTCTTGATCTCTTAATATCTATTTTCTTCTTGATACCTTTGTGAATAAATGGCATCAGTCCTGGGATTAAGGTTCAAATAAGGATCTTCTGTAAGATTGAGACCATTTTCTCTTGCGAGCGCTGTGCATCTACACTAAATGGCTTAGGAGTCAGGGAGCAAATGACTGTAATGAAAAAATTGCTCTCATGAACCACTGTGTTCTCACACCCTGTTATAGGAGAATCCCAGAGTGTGTTCAGTAGTGTATTTGCAAGAAATAGATGGGCAGAAACGACTGTAAGTGGGACGGGTGCTCTTCTATCACACAGAAGGAGAGGGCAATCTCATTCTTGCTGTTCAGGGAGCAGAATGCACCTATATCACAGCAGCAAATTGAAAAGTCGTGGGTAGAAGATTAGGTTTACTAGCTGCAGAATGCCTCCTGGAATTCAGATAGAGCTGTGCCATTAATAGAGCATTAAAATTTGATAGCTCTTGGCTTTGTTGGAAGTCTGAATTTACAACTAGCTACTAGGGCATGCTGTTGACCTCGAGGAGGTGGATGAGGGTCACCATGGTGGCTGACGGAGTGTCCACCAGCATCTCTGTGCTGCTGCCCTGCTCCCTCCTGTGGGTCAGCTCCAGCACCTGGGTGGTCATGATCTGTGGTGGCCCTGCCTGGGGCAGGGCTTGGACCAGATGGAGGTCACTTCCAACTTGTACCCTTGCACATCTGAAAAAGTCAGGGTGCTGTTTTTGTCCGTGGAGTCAGCAGGTGTGAGGAACTGTCTTGGTTTAGCTCTGCTGCTTTCCCACTGTCCCCACATGTGAAGTGGGTGACCGGGTGACATCCCCACCGTCAGGCCAGATGAATATCTGATTTCTGCACCATCAGTACCGGGATGTGGTGTGTGTTCCGTTTGCCTGTGGGCAGTGATTAATCACTGGGAAGCCAAGGGAACATCACACTGAGCACCATGACCTTTTTTTGGCAGCACTGGCTGGACACCATTCCTGGTTCAAGGCACTGGTGTTTCCCAGGCAGGGCTGGAGGTGGGAGCAGCAGGGCTGGCCGGGCACGCCGCATGCCTGAGCTCAGCACACATCATCCCCACTGCTCGCTTCAGAAGGTTTATTATTTTTAGACGAAGCAGGAGATGGGAATGTGCTGAGCTGGCTCATAAGACCTGCCAAAAAAAGAACATCTTTCAGGACTTACTTTAACTTCCATCCCTGTGTTGACAGAAGAGCAATCTACCTGGAATTGATAAGTGGTATTGCTTAGAGTCAGTATGACTTTTGTAACACCTCCATAAGGTATGAAATCTATTACACCACTGTTGGAGGAAATCTGTCGGGATAAACATTAGGTTTTAAAAATAAAGCAGGTGTTCTGCACCCAGAAAAACTGAAGTACTAGATTTTTAGTGCTAGTGCTAAGAAAGACTAAGGTACTTTGTGGAACATCATGGCAATCCTGTTTGCACTGGGGCTGTTGGTGGTCATGGCATGCTGTCAGGCACACAGCCCTCTGGATGAGAAAAGCAGTGGGAAAAGTCAGAGTCCTGGTGTAAGGACAGGCAGAGCTGCTGGCTCTAACATTCGTGGGGTTGGGCTTTTTTTCATCTGTACTTCCCCCGTTTCATGAGTTAAACTCTTGAGTTGCTTCGTGAGTTTGTCACTGATCCTCTTCAGCTTCCCGAGGCCCGGTGATGCTCTGCAGTGGTGCCAGGTCCTGCTGGGCAGCGGGAGCTCCTGGAGGACACGCTGGCTGTGGGTGTTTGCCCCTGTCCCACCATGTGCCACAGCCCAGCAGCAACTGCAGAGCAGTTTGTGTGACAGGAGGAATGCGAGGCCTCCCGCGAGCGGGGCTCCCCTTGACGTGCACCTTCAAATATGCTCCTTTATTCTTGGCCCGTGCAGCCAGCAGATAAACTCGTGACTTACAGGGTAAAGACAAACACCAGAAGCACACCCTTGAGTTATCTTGGGTGACATTATTACTGTGATGAAGTACCTTGCAAGGATGTTATCACATTGTTTTGCTCCATTGTAAGGTCAGCAGTCGAGGGCTGAGTCAAGGAGGAGTATGGCATTTTTGTTTTGCACAGTGAGCTTAATAGGGATAAGTCATTTTTTTCCCAGAATGATAAACTGCATTAAAAGTTTTCAAGACCTGTAAAATTAGGAGTAAATTTAAACTATGTGGAGTAGAGGTAGCTTTTTTCTTTAAATCTTTTTGTGTACCTAGTCAGCAAAGCATTTAGAAGTAGTGTTGGCTGTAGCTTCACTGAACCAGGGACAGAAGAACCCCAGGTTTGTAGTGAGAGGTAATGTCTTTTATTAGAACAGCAGTTTTTAGCCAGGCTGGAGGAGCTGCCTGAGCCTTGGGGCATGCTCAGTCCTTTCCTCAGCCTGGGAAAAGATGATGAAAATATTTTCAGCAGATTGTTGACTGTGTTAGGCAGGATCTAAATTGGCTTCCCGGGGCGGCATTTCAGGTAGGGTGGGAAAGGCTGGTCCATCTCCACGCAGAATTTGTCTTTTTCCATGAGGAGATCCAAGATCCTTGGGTCGTGGCTGATGTGAAACTCGCTGAGATCGAGTGGAAGGCATTAGCGATCACTTGGGTTTGGGGACAGAGCCCAGGCAGCCTTATTTATGTCCCCATCCGGCTGCTCCCACAGAAGACAACTTGCAGGTGTCCCTGGGAGCGGGAGAGCTGGCTCAGCGAGCTCAGCTTTCTCCTTGGCTGTCAGTGCTTTGCTTCCATAAGTGAACGTTTTCTGCCAGAAAAATGTTCCCAGCTATATTTTTTTTTCCACTGGCTTTATGGAAACACTGTGCCTTTCTTCTCCTGGCATCCCAGCTGGTGCCTGCCCGTCCTTTGGTGCATACCAAGTCCTCCCTTCGTCACGGAAGGGAGATGCCCAGACGCTTTTGCTCAAAACTGGTTTGCGTTAGGAAAAAAAACAAAAAAAAAAACCAACAATTTTTCTGCAAATTGAAAGTTAGTTTTCCATGGAGAGGCTTGACTTTGTTTTCACATAGTTTCTTGAGGTTTTTGTGGGGGGGGTTTCTTCTCTTTTGTTATGGGATTCTTGGGGTTTTTTAAGCTATATTTACTTGGTGCCAGCCTGGAATTGAGCATGAAAGGGATGATGTGCTTTCTAGCAGAATTTCCCAAAGAAATGAAACTGTTGCCACTGGCATGGTTATCAGCAAGTCTCCTCTGTCTCGGAGGCAAGGAGATTTCCAACGTCCCAGCTCATCCCAGCCAGATTTAACAAGAGTAGAGGTCTCTGAGACTAGCGAGTGTCCCAAAGACAGGTAGTTGGAATAAGCAAGAGACCCTCCATGCTGCTGAGGGAACAGCTGCAAACACTGACGTTACTGAGCATCGAAGAATTTATATTTATGAGTGGCAGAAAATAGTTTTCATAAACTGCAGTGCTTGTTTCTCTTCTCCTTTTTTAATGAACAGAATGACTCGTTTATACAAGATGCTTAAAGGACCTTGTGTGCACCACTTATTTAACGGCTTGTAGTGAGCCTTGATGGGGAAGTGACCTAGTTCAAGTCCCCTGAGGCTACTGCAGTAAAAATGATTATGAATAAAACTACTCTTATCACCATATGGCAGTTTCAGGCATTGCACATACAGAGTCTGCAGCGGTTTTGTCCAGAAATGGTGAGCTTTTTCTTAAAGAAATCTATCCAGCAAAGGCAGCAGAGGAGGGGTTGCCATTATTAGTATTCTTCCCCGTGAACCGGCAGCAAAATCCTCAGTGGCTGGAAAGGGGAGGATGGGTTTTGTTCTGCAGGCTGCCCTGGATAATGTGCTTTGGGGAGCTGAAATCCTCCCATGGAACAGAATCCGTTTTGCAGGTGCAGAGCACTTTACTTTTTCCTTATAAGCCCAAGCAGAGATTTAATTGCTGCTCTTCAGAAGTGCAAAACAAGAGAATGTAATAATTAGAGCTGTCAGGGTGTCCTTTCTTTCATGCTGATGCTGACATTAGCTGGTTTAAAGCCTATTTTTAACCTCTGCAGCATTGAAGACTGACTGTGTATTTTCAGTCTGGCTTTATTTGTTTCGAACTTTGTAAATTTTAAGTAGTGTAAACTGAAAGTGGTGAGCAGAAAGAGGAAAAACTGGATGAAAAAAGGAAGGAAAGAGGACAAACAAACCAAATCAAATGAAACATGTATTGGTAAATTATGTTCACCTTACAGTGAGTTTTTTTCTTTCTATGAACCTGCAAAATTCCCTCTAACTGAAAGTTAAAAAGTCTCAAAACATAAACCCCTGAGTGCCTGGTAAGATAAATATTGTGTTTAATGTACCTTCAGACAGTGCCCTGGATACAGCAGGCAGCAAGAGGAATGTTTTTCTTCTTCAGTAGTCATGGCTTTATCCAGCTTCATCCCTGACTCCTCTGGGGGTTATCCCGATGAGCCAGCAGCAACAATGGGAAACCAGGATGTGCTGATTCAGCACTTTGCGTATATTGTGTATAGATACATATATATGAGTGGATATCTGTGTACATGGATGGAAAAAAAATATATATCTATGTATGGTAAGTGTTAAAAGTGATCCACTGCTCCCCTACAGCTTTGCTGAGGCAATGGGATCCACTGGTTTTTATTGGAGGCTTACAAAAGGCTGAGCTGGTGGAGATGCACCCATGCAAGGTGCTGAGGACTTTGCCATGTTGTAGTAAAGGGTCTCTCCTTATCCTGCAGGGATAAACCCAGAGGGCACAGTGAAGCTGGGACTTCTTGGGATGTGAGAAAGGCCACAATCCTCTGGGGCTGGTTAAATACCTCATTTAAACTGAGGCAGGGGTGGAAGAAGGAGCAGTGTGGTTGTGTGGTCTCGGTCTTGCTAAATTAGTGCCAGAATGGGATGCTCAGACAGTCTCACCACATGACTTCCCATATATATTCCCATATATTTTTCTCTGTCTGGCATTTAATTATTATTTTTTTTGGTACCTGTCAGTGCTGCCAGCAGTAACTGGAGGCTGCAGGCAGAGGTGGGGATGGTTGTGTGGTGGAGGACTCCTCTTGGATCCATCTGATGGTGAGGTGAACTCTGCCACATTGCTGGGTAGGCACTGAAATCCTGTATCTTCACTGGATAATCCCAGTGAAGGCAGTGGGAGTCTGCACAGAGGTGCATGTTAGCCCACCTCTTGTTACAGGATAACACAGAACTTGGTGTTGGCAGTGGATTTATTATATTTTTTTGGTATTTCTTGGCACGGATGGCTCATTCCCTGCTTGCTCTCTTGGTTCCTTGAGGATGGATTAGAGCGTCATTGTGCCACTGCTTCTGGCCCCTTTCTCACGCAAGGTATTGACATCCAAAATACAGCTTTCTAATCCTAAAATTACAACCTGCTCTTTCCTAATGTGAAATCAGTTAGTTAATCTCCAAATAGTTCCCCAGCCCCTCGTTAGTCACTTTGCACTGTTAAATTCTCAGGCATTAAAGCACAAATGTTACACACACCCACTGGCTCTGAACCTGCCAGCCCCAAATGAGGATGGGGTAGCAAAGGATGGAGCTTTCTAACTCAAAAGTGCTGCCTGGGGAGTTGCTGCCTTCACCTTTTCCTTCTCAAAGCCTCTTGGAGTGCATTGTGACACCCAGTGATCCTGTCCTTCCTCTTACACAGGGGAAAGTGAGATACCAGAATTGCTGGGAAGCACTGATCTAAATCCAACCTGAGAACTGGGGTTGAAAACTTCTTCCCATAAGGCTGGTCCAGCTGTAGTTTGTTTTCTGTAACCAGAGTTAAGCCAGAACCTGGCTCCCTCCACAATGAGCTCAGTTGCTTGCCCATCGTGAGCGCTGTGGTTCTAGAAGCTCTTGAGTTTTGGTTGGTTTTGTAATTAACTTTTTCTGAAAGAGCAAACCAGAACTGTGCTGTTAAGATTACTGATCTGTTTTATCTGTTTTATCCCTCCCCCAGTAATCAGGAATGAAATGGGCATTTCTGCAAGTACCAGAACTAATAAACCTGGTTTCCTTTGTATTTATGTCTCTTGGTTGATTGAGTACTTCTCTAATTAAATTAGGATTCTATTATGTCTGCTTATACCTATAGTCTCTCACTCCCATTACTTTTTTGGCAACACTGAGGCTGCTATAATTGACTGGAGAAAGGGGCCAGCAGGATTAAAAGCTGTTGGAGATAAACCTTGTGAAAGGCTACGTCCAGCATCCTTTGCTACCTGTTGCCATGAAGTTGGTAGAAAATAATTATCTTTGATGTCTTTGAAGTTAGCTAATAGCGTTAAAGCTCACGAGTGCACGCATGCATGCACCCACGTGAGTCAAATCCTGGCTCGTTCCTGAGGAAGCTGGGATAAAATCGTGAAGGATTGGTATCTCTTTAGTCCAAGCTGAGCACAGAGGGTTTTGCTCTGGAAGGCAAGGAATGTGTGTGGTCAGCATGTTAAAGTGTGGTTTGGCAGGCATGGAAGGGCACGGTGCATTGTGCACTTGTGCTGTGGTAGCACCGTGTGTGAGGGGAAAGGGGGCTTGCAAGTGAACACTGAGGGGTTTTTGTGTAAGCAAGAGCCATTCCCAAATGTCATCTGTAGCCAGAAAACCAGGCTGTGCCTAGACAATCGTGTGCCTGAGTGCTGGGGTAAGTCTCAGTGCTTTTGGGACAGGTGGGAGATGGTTGAGCCTGTCTGAAAGCAAAGCTGCCTCTCCTGGAGTGCCACAGCGCAGACATCAGAAGGAATAAATAGAATGGAATAGCCCCTGGAAGGCACCCTGCCCTCATTCCTGCCTGAGGAGGGATGACAGGAGACCCTCCAGGCTGAGCCTCCTGGGTCTCTTCACACAGGAACCCTGCAGGATCCTGGGGTGCTTTTCGGGAGCACTGCAAGAGCTTCCCATTCAAGTGTGCCCGAGACACGACAGTGGGAGCTCTGTCCTGTGACAAGGTTGAGAAAACAAGTTACTAGGTTGAAAGGTGGCATGATATCTTCCTTCATATGTTAAAAAAATCATGGAATGATGGAAATCCTTGCTGGAAATCAGTCTTTAGTCTGAAATGTTTGTGTCAGGTTTAGTAGTGTAGAAAATATGTGAAAATCGAGGCCTTGCATGGCAGATACCCATTTGTAAATAATTACATGGCAGCAATGCTCAATTAACCTTTTTTTTTTTTAAAGAAACAAAACATAAGTTTGCAGAAACACAATCTTAGGACTATAGTAAAAAGTGAGTTACCTGTGAAATGTGAATCTTTACATTTGCCTATATGACAAGAGGGGAAGATTGCTAAACACTGGTGTGGCAGCACAGTCAGGTCTTAGAAAAAGTAGTTGCATAAATGGAGAATGTTCTCAGCCCACCTTTTTTGCCCTTTCTTTAAAGTATATATATTCTTTTACAGGATGGAACAATTGTGTAGCTTTGGAATTGCCATTTATTCATTTCCCAGTAACTAAATGAGATGTACTTTTGATTTTTCTGAATCAGCCTGTTTCATTTTCCATGCTTTTAGGTGCTTTTAGCTCTAATTTATGTTGTGTCCAGGTGCCACAGTCAGAGAAGAATGGGTGGGGGAAGGAGAAACCCTCCCATCAGTCCTGCACCCTTCTCGAGATGAAACTCTGGGGTCAGTGGTTTTTTATCAAGTCCTCCAACCTCTTTTTCAGATTGATACCAGGTACCAGGGGGATACCTGGTGTCAGGTGAATGCCTTGCCACCCTCACCAGGACTGTGGTGGAAATGAAACAGGGAAAAAAGCAGGATATGTAAAAGGAAGGAAAATGGAAACACTGAAAATAAAGGGATGAGAGGAGGAAGTAGGGGCTTGTAGGACTTGGAAAGCTGGAGACAAGCTGCTGTCAGACGATGCCACAGACAGCCTGAACTTGTATTTTTAGGGACACTTGGGTTTATACTTTACTGTAAATAATGGGTTTGGGGGAGGAGAAGAGAAATGACTGCTCTTCCTGCCACCTGCTCCACTAGGCTTTGTTTCACTTCTGTTTTCCTTCCTTGGAACCACAGCATTTGCAGAGTGAGAGGTGTTGACATCCTCCCACCCCATTGCTCCTGGGACTTGCCCCAGCACAGTGGAGCATTTCCAGGTGGGACGTGAGCCAGGGAACCTCCATGTACCACCCATCTCCTGGAAATCTACTTTACCCACTCAGTTGTTTAATAGCAATTTAGCAAATTGGCAACCTCTTGTCATCCAGGACCAAGTTTTCTCTATGTTGGAAGGTTTTCCGTGTGTGTTTGTATTTCAAGTGGCTCTGGGCTCAGAGCAGAAGAGCAAGGGGTGGGTAATCTAAGTTGCATAGAATCATTCAGGAAAACAGGATGCTTGTTTTGGAAAGACAGGTACATTTTTGACCTGTTCACTGACCTTCCAGAAGAGGAAATGATTTCAGATTTTCTCAAAGGGATTTCCAGCTGTCCAGGAATTTCAGGGGAGACCAAGATCTGCTTTTCTGTTGTCACATGGGTTGTTTTTCACTTCTACTTTCTGCCTTATATTTTCACAGAACTGGGACACGTTTGTGCTAAATCACAACATTGTGCATTACTGATACTTTGGGCAGGTTTTATGAGCACTTTTAAAAGACTCTTCCCCTGTCAGCATTTCAGACAGAGAACGACTTTCATGTATCATCAGCACAAGCCCTTTCAGGAGGGAAGGGACCATCGTTTCAGAGCACATTAACAGGCTGCTACAGATGGCGTGTCCTGAGCAGGTGTAAGGAGCTTTTCCCAGGCTGCAAGTGCTGCTGAAATCTCTTACTCCTGACAACTATCCTCCATGACCACAAAACCCAACTTGCTGTCAGGGGACAGCTTGGCTTGGCCATCATTCAGGTCAACTTAGTGGTGACTGATCTCCTTGCATGGCTTTACATCTGCAGAAAGACAGTTTGTCCCCTCTATATTTACATTTATCTTCAGGGTAGGTTTTATTTGCTGAGTTCCATTTCTTCCTGGTCCAGCACATAAATGCTTTGAGAGCCTGAGAAGACAAGGAAAGATACTGCAACAGAAATTTATAGGGGTGGTTGTGGAGTGAATAGGAACAAGACTTATTGAAATCTCTGGTTCTTCTTGATCTGGGAGGTGCTGGGAACAGCAGCCTTCAGGGAATACTTCAGCTCAGCTCTTTCAGAGACGAGTAGGAATTTGGAAATCTGGAGGAAGGAAACAAAATGTTAAAAGCTTAAAAAAGAAGAAAAGAAAAAAGAAAGAGACTTGTAGCACAGGTACCTAATCCAGTTCAGGTATTTGTATCAGAAGTTTTGATGATGGCTCATTCTTTTGTCTGAAATTACTCATCTTCCTCCTTTGTTTGAAGCACTGGAGGCTCATGGCTTGTAGGCAGCAAGGATGAGTTGTGGTTTCTGGAGTCACCTCCTGTGCAGTCCTGATGCTGCTGCTGGTGACTTCTTGGTCACATCACCACTGTGAGCATTAATCACAATTATTCGCTTGTAAGTAAATAGCCAGGATGGATTCTAGTGGCCTTGCAGGCTCTCTGGAGTGAGCTTGGTTGGAGGCAACATCTAGAGAAGTTACACTGGGGTCAGCAAACCTGCTCAAGTGAAAGGCAGGAGCAGGGCACTGGAAAGGAGGGTCTGAGTTAGGGGGACTATCTGTCCTACTGTGCTTTTTCCCAGTAAAAAGATTTCTCTCCACACTTCTTGTTTCACTTGTGAGAACTGTCTCGTGCAACTTCTAAATCCCCAAATTGTGGGAAGGGAAGGCAGGAGTTTTAAACGTCCCAAGCAAGGGGCTGAGGACCACTTACATCTCTCCTGAAGGGACTTTGAATGTGTTTTGTGTAGGGACAGTGCTGTACCATAAACATCTGCAGGGGAGGAAACTGCTGCATCAGCCACACAAAGTGGCCCAAAATGTTGCACTGATGTTCACCTAATCTTTACTGACCTGAGAGCTGTGGGTCTCAGGGAGAGGGGTGAACATCCAGTGCTCAGTTGGGTAGCTGGTCCCTGCTTCCCATGTGCTTCCTGTTTGCTGTTGTCTCGATTTCCATCAGGAAACACTTGACTGGGACATCTTGCTCCTGGTGTTGTGCCTCTAGAGGGTGATGACCTGAATGGAGACAAGGTGGGCATTGGGAGGGAGCAAAAATGGTCTGTCACATTTGTTGTCCCACTGTCTAATCTTCCGGCAGCATATGACTGACTGAATGGCAGATGGACTTCAGGGGAGCAGGGATCTTCTCTATCGTGCCCTGAGCACAGGTTTTCTCTCTCAAGTCGGGTGCTCGAGTGGCCCTTGGGTCTGACTCTGGGTGCAGCTCTGCAGTACTTGTGACAGAAATCTTCCACCCATTTCCCTGTGCTGCCCTTTTCATGTTAGCAATGTGTCTTCCTGTTCAGCCAGGACTTCTCTTTGTGATACAAAACAAGCTCTTCTCCTGTGGAGTTTTTTTGTTCAAAGGGATCTGTTTGTGCTTTTGTGAGGTGGGGGAAGAAACATCTTTCATCTCTGGAGAGGACCCGGGTGGTAAATGTGCACCCAGGAGAAGAATGACCCAAAGTAGAGACACATCCAGAGGTTTAAGTTCATGGCCTCCTGGTGCCTTTCCTGTAAACATCCTCTGCCTCTCACAGTGCTCCTCCTGTCAGAGCAAATGCAGCCCTGGCATTTCATTATCCTCTGGGAGTCTCCCAGCTGCCTTCGCCCACCCAGGAGTCCCCCAGGTTCACCTCTTGCAGAAATTGTGACTGTGAGGATCACTGGGAGATCTCTGCCTCATCTCTGCCTGTCACCTGCATTGTTGGAACAAGAGCAAAGGGCTTCAAGTTGCACCAGGGGAAGTTTAGATTGGCTATGAGGAAAAATCTCTTCATGGAAAGAGTTGTCAGGCACTGGAACAGGCTGCCTAAGGAAGCAGTTGAGTCACCACCCCTGGAGAGATTTAAAAGATGAGTAGATGTGGTGCTTGGAGATGTGGTTTAGTGCTGGACTTGGCAGTGTAAGGTTTACACTTGGACTCGTTGATCTTAAAGGTCTTTTCCAACCTAAACGATTCTGTGATTACTGAAAGAACAACAACAACAAAAGAAGAGCCAAGCACATCTTGCAGCTCCCTTTGGGAAATGTGATGTCCGTGGAAATATTAGAAACTAAATCCCAGGGTGATACTTCTGCAGCCAGTGTGTCCTGCTGAGCTACAGCTGTGGGAGGGATGAGAAATACCAGGTGATCTGACAAGTCAGTTTTCTGCTCTGAAGGCAAAGGGGCAGGTTACGTTTATGATGGTATTTGTACAGAAAAACACATCTGGCCATGGGCTTTGTGTTATTCTTATGGGCAAGAGAGGGGGTTGATCTTTTGCTCTCACAGGCTGCTCGTTTCCCCTCTGAAGCTGGTCAGAAATTAGGTGATAGTAACTGAATTTCATCTTTTACCCTTCACATTTAAGGAAACCTTCCCCTGTTCTCTCATAAATGCTGGCAGCTCACTGTGTGCTGATTGGAAACAGTCAGTGCTGCACTGGCAGAGCTGGCTGAGGCCAGGGTTGAAGCTGCAGAAGCCTGACTCATCTCGTGAAGCAGATCAGCTTTTAATTACAATTTCTAGTGCGCTTTTTAAGCAGTCTTGTGGAAATGCTATGTAGAAGCATTTGAATTAAAAATGTAAAGAAATTTTGTTGACTTTTTTTTCTTGCTAAGTCTCCTGGGAAAACAAAAGCCCTTTGCTGTAGAAAAAAATAATTAAGAATTTATAGAGCGCTGTTGTTTGAAGGTGCGAATCGGGGCTCTGATGCAGGGTATGGATGTGTGAGGAACAACTCCTGATACTCTCTAACATGTTTCTACACTTAGGCAAGGCTTTGGAGGCTTTTTGCAATATGGCATCACCCACTGCATCATCTTTATGGGGTAACTGCAGTTTTATTTTACCCCTTTTACTGGGGGATAACACTGAGCAGCAAAGAGCTGCTCAAGAGCCCAGTCTCTCGCCCAAGGTCGAGAGCACTTGGTGGGGATCCAGGAATAGCACCCAGCTGCTTGGCTTGGCCTTGACCTCGCATCCCAGGAAATTGTCTCACACCACACATCACTGGCTGTGCTTTCCATCCTTTCTTGGAGTTTAAGACTCCACAGTGCACTTAAAAATCAGCATTAACTCAATCAAGGCTCTAATGTAAAGGAAATTTATACACTCTGCTAAGTGTATGCCAAAACTTACCCCTGCCTGTGGGGGTTCGAAGGAGTGGGCAAACTGGCAGGCTGGGTTTTTCCCTTGGAAAAATGCAGGGAGGTCTTCCTCTGCTCTTGCATGTTGGTGGCTTCTACAAATCACCTTTGCCCAGTCTGTTACAGGTGACCAGTCCCTGAATACCAAGCAGCATAACCAAACTGGGTTTTTGTCTGGCAGTCAGCTCTTTCTGAGGGGAAAGACCTTGAATATGAAAGAGCTTTTTAATATCAATCTGCCTGTAACCTATTGGTGACTTTTAGAGTTTAGCAAGCATTGATCCTACTGGGAAAGGGTTAAAAGCCTGCGGTGGCCTGGCTGTAGGGAATGGGGTTTCTGGGTGGCCTGAGCTGCCTTTAGGTAGGAGCAGGATGCAGCTGGTCTGGAGTGATGCTTCTAAAGCTGTATCTTACCAATTTCTTTCTCTTAGTACAGCTGAAATTGCAGGTTTGTGGCGTGACTCAGTGCAGTGCCTGGCCTTGGTTCCTTCCTGGCGTGCCTGCAGCATGGCATAGTCCGTGTGGATTAGCTGTGGATGAGGTCTCACGCCGAGCTTTTCAGATTTCCACTAAGATCTTTATCCAGTGGAATAAAAGGCCATCACCCCCTGCCCATATGTGTTCTCCCTGCAAAGCTGCAGGCAGCCTTCGTGAGCTGCCCACGTTCCTGCAGGCAGCTTTTTGGACTGCTTTGAGAGCTTTTGTCTGCTTTGTTTCACTTTGCAAGTAACAGTGAGTAAAATCCGTAGCCTTCAGTCAGTTCCTTCAAACTGTACAGCATCGATTTGTGTCTGTACATGTTATTGTTCTCTAAGTAGGGCCCGTAATGGCTGGAGAGCCCTCCTGCATTGATAACCACACCAGGCAGTGGCTGCAGTCCCACAGCTGCCACATAGAGACATGCTGTGCCAGTGCTGGGCTCGACCCTCCTGTCCTCAAGTGCTGAAGGTGGCAGGGACACTCGGTCCCTTCTGGCTTCCTCCCACTCATTCCTGAGCTGTGCTGTTCCCGTGCAATCCCTGGTACCAGCTTAACCTTCCCCTGCTAATCCCAAGTCCTCCTCCTCTTCTCCCTGCTTTCCAATCCCTGGCTAAAGCCCCTCTCTGCTGTGCTGCCTGCAGCAAGGCTGGATGGGGGTCGTGTGTTTGTGGTCTTCTGGTTTGTGGGGTCTTTTAGGGCTCTGTCCTTCCTTGGAGGAGCCTTTTCACCCCAGTTTCTCTATTTTGCAGAGAAATGAGGACCAGTGAGGAGCCCTGTGTGTCCTGGGAGGAGGGTCCTTTGCCAAGCGAGGGCAGCCCTGTGATGCTATCAGGTCTGTTTTGCAGGGAAGGCAGGGAAAGGCAGTGACCTGGCTGTGTTACTGCTTCGTAGAAAAGCTTTGCTTTGCCAGTGCAAGGGTAGGAAATTACTGCTTGAGAGAGGAGATGTGGAAATGGAGAAAGTGTAAAAGCAGTGCAGTTTAATCTGCTGATCGACGCTGTTGATCCCAACCCTCCAGGCTGGCTTAGAGGGTGAGCCACAGAGGGGCTGTTCCACAGCAGAGTCAAAAATCCCATCTTTATCCCAGACAAAGCAGCGAGTGCACGTGTGGCAAACGTAAAGCAAACACAAGGATGAAGGGGTCTACATGGCATTTCTCAGCCTCCCTTTTCCAATAAGCAATTCTAAAATTTTGCTACTCAATACCTGAATTGCTCGAAACATCAGACACCATGAAAGCTTTGATGTCTCCCTGTGCAGCCACATTAGTATGTATATCACAGAGGATTGCTCTAGGCATGGCTGGGTCTTTTAAATCAGTAGAACAGAGGCACTGCAAAACGTTTATTGACTCCTGACAGTAAGTGACTTGGGGTAGGATGGGATGGACAGTATGTTGTCAAGGCTGCTCAGGGCAGACAAAAACCCCGGAGGCAACTCTGGATGAAAGGGAGTGTGATGTCCATCTGCCTTTGAGTATGTGAGGTCTAAAATTGATATTTGAGCTGACATAGATAGAGAAATGTGCAACACAGAGTCTGCAGTATTTTGAGTTACAAAGTCATTGGGATTAGGGGAGCACCTCAGCCCTCCACAGCACAAGATCTGGGGTTATTTATGTCATTCTTACACTCATTTTCCTCACACTACAACCTCAGTCACCCAAGAGATATATGTGAGACTTCCTGGCAGCTGTGGCATTTTCTCCTAAGCCCCATAAAACCTAAGTACCTTTATCAGCTTGTTCTTGTTACTTCTACCGTCCTGAGACAGGGACTTGGAGTCAGCTCACGACTGATGAATGAGTGAAGCCTGAATGTATGAATTGGCTCAGGTGCCAGTCAGCCTTGCCATGTGGGCAGGAATCAAGGTGGTTAGATCTGTGCTGATCCGGGTGTTTGCAGGACTGGAAAGGCTCAAAGAGGGAGGCAGTGGAAGGGTTGTAAGGATGGCTTGCTTAGAAAGTGGTTCAAGGTGACTGGTTATAAATCCTGGCTCATGGTGTGCATGTTCAGCCATTACCAGCAATGGGACTGGACCTCAGAAGTCCCCAAATTTCTACTGGATTTGGGGTGTTAGAGTTGGTGCAAAATTAACCCGGTGCGTTTGTGTTCAGGATCTTTTCTGCAAGCAGAGAGTCGTGGAGCAGGTGGGGGTGACAGAGGTGAGAGCCCTCTTTAACTGCCTTGATAACCCCTGCTGAGGTGTCTGGAGAGATCCATGGTGGGATCTCATCCTGCACCGCTGTGTCTGCAGAGAAACAGAGCCATGGGGGCATGTGGGGCAGCCTGGACAGCTGCCCTCCAGTTACATGGAGAAACAGAGGGAACAGGAAAAACACGACCGGGAGAGCAGGCTGGGCAGCTCAGTCACCTGGGGTAATTCATGGGAACGTGGACACGGGTGGTTTGTGCCATTGGCAAGTCAATGAAATGCAATGGAATCCCTTCATGAAAAGCCATTGACAGCCATAGAGTTAAATTTCCTGAATTAAATGGCTGGGAAAACACCACAAATACTGGGCTTTCATTCGTACTCAGTTTTCCTTACACAGGGACAAAACAAAAGCAGAAAACCCTCAACCAGCTTTAGCTAACAGATGCCTCTGTGTTACCTGGCTCCCCTGTTGCTGTCTTCTGTCACCAGTGCTGTCCATCCCTGCTGCCACAGAGGATGCTGAGCATTCAGGTTCACAGAAGGTGCTTCTTCCTTGCTGTTGTTGGTTGAAAAATCACCTTGCACTTTACGTGCCACCTCCGAAATTGGATCTTGCTACTATGAAACTAGAGCCGAAGTCAAGCAGATGGCACTGCAGAGGTGTTTCCAGAAACTGCATTTCCATCACTGTGTGTAGTGTTTTGTCCGTAAGAGCCATTTTTAAAACTCAGTTTGCAAGACAGTTACTGATCTGGGGAATGGCTTAAGGAGCAGGAGGCACTTCAGGTGTTGAAAAGCAGCTGTTTGATGTGTGACACTGATAAATGGGGTACAAAAAGCCTGAGGAGGCTGGGGGGTGCCTGTGTCCCTCGGTGTTCTGGGATGGATTGTCACGGGAGACAGTGTCACACGTTTGCAGGCATTAAGCCCTGTCTGCCCTGCAGCAGGGAGCAGGTTAGGAACAATCTCTTTTGAAGGGAATTGGTTTTTCAGAAGTACAGAAGAAATAGCAGCAGCTGCCAAAACACACAGTGTTGTAGAGACCGTGCTGGTGCCCCTGAGCTCTGGACACAGCAGCTCATTCTCATCCTGAGCTTTTAGTCTGAAGTCATGAGCAGCTGCACTCATTACAGAGAAGCTCCCTGGGATGCCTGTTCCTGAGTCCTGCACCAAGCCAGCTTCACCTGTGATGGGAACTGTGCCCTGAAGCTGCTGGGCTGATCCTGGAGTTTGGGTTTGAGTGCTGAAACCAAAGTGGTTCTGGCCGTGGTAATGCCAAGGTGCCCGGGGACCTCAGAAATGGTTGGCTGTGGGGTGCAGAGAGCAAAAGCACGTGGAAATCGGGATCCGCGTGGTGTTCTGCACGTGTGACAGCTCCCTGCTGCAGCCCAGAGCTGACCAGGGTGGCCCCCTGCCACATGTCAGGCAGCAGGGCTGTGGAGGAAGGTGCCAGCAGGGATAGCCTGGCCCATTGGAGGAGGCTGGGTCTTTCTTGGGCCGCCCTCAAGCGCCAGGAGTCTCCCTTGAGAGCACTGAGTGTCCAGGCAGCACCGTTCCTTCCATGGCTCTGTGCTTCCCACTGGGAGGAACAACCTGGTGCTGCTGTCGAGACGTGGCCTGTGTGAAAAGGGTGCCTTGTGGGTCTCCTAAAGGCAGATTTAATTTTAGTTATGAATACTGCAGTGTTGAATAGGCAGCGATGTGAAACAGAAGCACAGTGGGGGTGTTAAGGGGTGGTAATAACATGGCTGTCATGAACTAATGTTGTTGGGAACAGGCTGTGCTGCCTCCTTTTAGCTGTGAAAATGTGCACTTGCAGAGGAGCTGGGGCAGAGGGAGGACAGGCTGTGTGGGAGGGGAAGGAGCACCCCAAGGCCTGGCTGCTGCCCTGCTTGCCCGGGGGGCTGCAGGGGATGGGCTGCTCCCCTTGGCAGAGACCCGTGGGGGTTGCTCTGTGTTGGACCTGGGAATCCTGGGGCAGGGAGCAAAGCTCACAGAGGGCCTGGGGAGGCTGCACGGGGTTCAGTGGTAAATGGTGACATCTCTTTCCTTCATCCCACTGATACTCTTTTGAATCCTCCTGCCTTCAGTGTGGAACCAGCTCTGCAAATATTTTCCTAAGACCCTGCTTGTCCTTCTGGGTTTTTCTCATATATACATTACTCTGTGTCAGGAACATCTCTCCTTAGTCCTTTGGTGCCTCAGGTTTCCTTAGGCTGCTCCTAAAACCCACTTGAGATGTATTTGCTGTGTGTTGATGATCTCCATCTCTCTCCGCTCCATGCTGTGATGCTCAGCCCACTCCTCTTCCAGCCTAGACCTGCTCTTGTTGAGGCTTTGACCTCCCTTTCCCAGAGCAACGTTTGTTCCTGGGCTCTGGGAAAGCCCTGACAAATGCAGAAATACCTTGAAGTCTGCTCTTCTGCAAGGTTTGCTGTGACCATGAAGAGCAGACCTTCAGAAGCTGCATCTTCAAACACTTGTGGGCAAAATCTGTCACAGTCCTTGGTGTGACCGTGGAGGAGATGCACACCCTGACGTGGCAGTGTGCTGGTGTGCCACAGAGAGGGGGACAGTCTTTCTAACCAGTGTTTTTCCCTGGGTGGAAATTAGAAGTGGGGCAGGCCACATCTAGAGGAACCATCTGCAGAAGCTTCTGAAAGGATTCGGGCTCTCTGATGCTGATTTTGGACTACTTAAGGCAATGGTTTTATCCATGGAAGAGGGAAATCTGGTTCTTCCTGAGCTGGAGGTGGGAGTCTCCAGCCTCATTTGAACTACAAGAGGGACAGAGGATGGAATAAGTACAAGCCCTGGCGTAAGGGATGTGTTTCCCTTAAATATGGAATATAAGACTGTAGTCTTGCTCACCTATATGCTGTAGTGCATGTTATTTCTGGAGATGAATATTATGCTAATTTAACAATTTAATTTGTAAATCTAATAATCCTGCCTTCTTTACTTAACGTCAGAGCTATTGTGGAGCTGCAGTAATGGAATTGCAGCTTTCCAAGCTGCAGGGTCCTGATCAGAGCTTGGATTGATGGAGAGGACTGGAAACACTTCAGTCCAAAGGTCAGGTCTGTTGGGTCCGCACAGAGCATTAGCTGGGTCCTGTGCAATTAGAGGTGTCTGTGCTGGGAGCAGATTTAGGCTTTTCCAAGGAGAAGCTCTGGTTGTTCAGTCCAAACCGAAGTATTAATAAAAATACCCAGCTGAGAACCAAAAACCAATTTAAATTCCACTTAATTTAGTTTCTCTTTGAGTTTTTTGAATGTTTTTCAAGAATTTACTCTTTAAAACCTTGGAAAAGGTGAGAGGTGTAAGGGGAGGACTGGCTACAAGTGAAATTTGTTTGTCCTACTCAATAAAGGTCATCTGCTCTCCAGAAACAGCCCAAAGGAAGGCAGCAGGTTGGGCAGAGGTGAAGATCTGTGCTCAAGTGAGCAACCAGTGGGAGATCAGGAGAGCAGAGGAGCAACTCTGGAGCCTTACCTGGCCACCAAGTGAGATGTCAAACACTCGATGCACCTCTTTTTGGTTTTCATAGGTTTTCCATTTCTGGTGCTGATGCCTTGGAGATTTGGGTGTGCCCTGTTTATTGGAGGATGGTCTTGGCAGAGTTTGGGGGAACAGGGAGTTGTTTAAGTGAAGTTTGCCCCAAATGGAAAGGACCTGCAATAAGTCAGTCATGTCCTTTGGTGCCTTGAGGCAGTGGGATCGCCCTGAAGCTCTGCAAAGCTGTTTGTGAACCCAGGAAATGATGGAGAAGTGGAAGGAACGGTGTGGAGGGAAGGAAGGACACTGCCACTCTGGTCATGCTGCTTCTCTCAAAAAGCTCCTGCTGCAGTAAAGCAGAGAAATGGGACTGAAGCTGTGGGCAGGGTGAGGACTGGTCCCTAATCTGCAGGGATATTCTGAGTCACCACTGCCTTGAAATCCCCCTCCCAGTACTGGAGTTAAGTACAGGCAGCAACAATAAGGTTTGGCCCATGATGGCTCTGTTTTAATCAAAGAGATATGGTTACTCCTTGTTAAAATAAACATTTTCCCCATCTTGTTATGACTCAATTTTTCTTATGCTGGCCTGCTATGCAGAGTATCCAATGTTTTAATTACCTTCTCAGATACATGGATTTATTGCAGATGTGTTTGAAGAGATCTGTAAACCAAGTGCAAAGCTTACATACATCACTTTTAGCCAGCTTGTTTTGGAGATTGCTGAATTTTCACACTAGAATAAGCCTATTTTTTACATCAATAAGTATTTTAGCCCCTCAGACTATTTGGAGAGGGGATTTTGGCACCCTCAAGATTGCTTTCAATGGGAAACCAAGTACATAAATGTGCCTGTACTCTGTGAAAGCAGAGAACAAATCATGCCAGGTACTATAAAATGGTCTAATGTACAGGATGACAGTTCAGATTCACGGCTCCTGTTGGAAGGCGAAGCTCCTTCTCACAGGAAAAATTGGATGCAGTTTTCAGTGCATTAGCGCTAAAGTGCCTTCATGCTAAAAATCTTGGACTAAATCCCTGGATTGCCTTGAACTACAGGAAATAAGGAGCTTGCAGGACCTAGACCATGGACCTATGTGAAGTTCTGGTTCATCCCAGGAGATCTTTGCTGCAGAAAGTATTGGATGCTGAAACGGAGTCTGGAGGAGATGAGACTCACCAGTGAACACCGTGAATGGTGTATGTGGAGAAGCAGGGCTGGGCAAAGAGTTTCTCATAGCTCTTATCAAATATGACATGTTAACACAGGAAAGTGAAGTGGTGACTTCTAATGGTGAAATCTCTGGTGTCCTGTGCCATTCCTGTTGTAGGAAGATCATGCAGGATGTGGTGGTGCTGAGGATGTGCTGTCTGTGGCTGGGTTTGGAGGCAGGAGTTGAGTAGTAGAAAGGATGGTTGTTGGGCTGCTGGCTCCAGGCTCAGTATTTTAATTACAACAGAAATGTAATGGAAGAAGTTTATTTGGGAGGCTTCTCTGCTGCCAAAGTGGTAATATTTGGACTCTTATGAGACTTTTTGTTGTTTGTCTCGGTTGACTGAGATTTCTGTGTGAGACACAGTGTTCCTCAGTGGTGAGGGCTGGCGTTGTGGTCTGGTCCCAGC
The DNA here is from genome assembly GCA_013397795.1 of Orthonyx spaldingii. NCBI lineage: Eukaryota > Metazoa > Chordata > Aves > Passeriformes > Orthonychidae > Orthonyx > Orthonyx spaldingii. Next base: position 4,326,124 of record VZTJ01004286.1, on the reverse strand, counting down.
AGGGCTGCTCATGTCAGAATTTCAGCAGTGCCTTGCCAAGAGCACCCTAATTCCACTCATTTTAGTATTTACATGCAGAATAAGTAAGGGCAGTGCAAAATGATTGGGTTAATAAGTGTTTTGCTGTAGAGTATCAGACATGCAACATGGTTACTCCATTAAGTGCCTGCAGTGGGGATTTTGGAGGCACAAGGCATTGGAGGCTGCGTGTTCAGGCTGGGATGTGTAAGAGATGTTGCTCTGCCTGGCAGAAGGAAGTGGGAACTCTGCATTTCTCAAGGAAGTGACAATTCTAGTTGTGTCCCTCTGTTTGCAGCACGTGGTGGGTCATTTATTTTGTTGGGTGAATAAAAGCCGACAGCACAAGTTAAGTAAATATGATGGAGTACATTTCTGGATACAGAAATTGCAGTTTTTGCTTAGAGGTGAAATCCATGCTTGTGCAAGGAAAATTTTAAAAAGCAACAATCAATCATCCTCCTTCTGACCTTAAAATGTGGGCCTGAATTTTGGGCCAGGATATGCAGTTGTTATCTACAAAGGCTGATATTGAGGCCAGAGTTTATTTATTTAGTAAATATAATGCCTGAATGCATCAATTGATGTTTAAAAGCATTTACCAATGTTCTCATTGTGTACTGGTCCATTACGCTTTATGGAGTGTGAGGACCACAACCTTTGAAGACAAAAACTTGTGGTGCTTGCTTCATTTGTAGAAATTAGTCTTAATACTTGACATTATCAAGTTAGTGATAGTTGATATAACATTTTGAGAGTAATTAGGAACATGAATTTATGCTCAGATGAATGTTTAATTAAAAATTGTGGCAGCTTTGAAGATCATGCTTGAATAAGCCTGAGGCTGAAATGTGGGTTTGTACCCAAGTGAACCTTGACAGCAAATCTGGAGAGGGGGAAATGCTTTAGTAGCTCAGATTTGCTCCTGTATGTTTTATGCCGTCATAGCCATCAGTGTCTGTAACAGTGCTGAATTCATGGAGATAAGAGCCAGAGGCAGAACCTGCTGTGGGACAAGAGCAGGGAGATGTTGGAGGGTGTTTGTGTGTTTGAGGCCTCTGGGAGCTGCACCCCAGGTGGTGCTGGCAGTGTTCCTTCAAACCTTGCAGTGCTGACTCTAAACAGCCAGCATGGGGTGACCAAAGTCCTCCTGGAGAGCTCTTCCCTTCCTCTCTTTGGGTTTCTGGAGGTTCAGTCACTGTCCCACGCTGAGTGGGGAGGGAGTGTTGGGAAAACCCACGGTTACATCCAAAGCAAAGGTGGTGCCATGCAGGAGTTTGAGGCCTGCAGCAGGATGGGCATGGTGGTAGGATAGTGGGATGTTGTGGAAGGTTGGGCTCAGGGAATGATCCTGGTTCTCGTGCACCTCTTGCCCCTTGTATGAGCATCTGGGAGCAGCTCACCACCCACCAGCCATCGACAGGCAGAAAAATCCTCAATGATAGGAGACAAAGAGGGTGAGAAGACAACGTGGTACAGATTGCTGAGGAGCACCTTGGCTCCTTTTCCCCAGCAGATAAATGACTGAGGGCAGGAGGAGGTGAGGAGGGCGCAGGGAGCAATGATGGCTGTTCCCCACCACCCACCTTTGCTCCTATCACCAAAAATATTGTTGGTGGTGTGGTCTGAAGGCTCAGAAGTGACTGTGTTACCCAGGAAAGGTCCCTTCCTCCTGAAGACTTTGCCTTCAGGTGTCTGCACCCTCTCCAGCATGCCCATGGGGGCACTAAAATGGAGGACTTCTGAAAAAAAGGGAGATTTTCTGTTGAACTTCAACACTTCTTGCCTGTTTTGACCCACATCTTTGGTGTCGAGGAAGCAGAGTTGACCCTGGGACCAGGAGTAGGTCTCAGTGTTTGTGTGGTTTTCGAGTGGAGGGCACTGCTATGGTGATGGCTTAAAGGAAAAAAACAAGTTTTGATGGGTGGAGGACACACAGGAGGTAAAAGCATCACAACAGGGGCTTTTTGGTGCTTTTCTTATCTTGATACCCCAATCCCGTTTTGTAGCTTTCTTGCAGCAGCACAGATTAACACTGGACAATTTACACTTGACATTAATAAATTCCTGATTTCAGCTTGTCTTGGCTTTGGCACTGGTGGCTCCACTGCCCTATCCAGCTGGATACTTTGGAGAGACTGCAGGGGCATGGTTGCTTCTGGTCTTGCTTCCAGGCTTTGGGCACAGGCACTGGAATCTGTGTGGCCAAGGTGCCAGAGGTGCCTGGTGGCTGACACTGAGAGGGCTTTATTGCTATTCTGACATCTTTTAATGGGTACAGGTTGGATGTTGGTTTAATTCCTCTGTTGCATCTCTCACTTTCAGTTCTTGGTATCTTCCTCCAGCCTGTCTGTATCTTTTTTGCAAGTTCAAGAACATCTGCAGTAGGGTAAAAATCAACCGGGTTTTCTAAACTATTTATGAAGGTTTCACAGCAAGTTTCAGTGCTGAGCAGTAGGTTGAATTAAAAGGGATGGTTGACTGGTGAGGAAATGCCTGTTTTCCCTGGATGGCTTCATCTGCCAGGCTGAAGCTCTACAATCCATCGTCATGAACAAACTGTGGAAAAAGCAAACCTTTGCTACAATATCCCAGGATAAACACTGGTTCTACTCCACCTGATTTTTGCGTGACTAAGTGCCCCTCGTGGCTTACATTAACATATGTTTCCAAGTGGTTTATTTCATGTTGGTAAATGCTTACATGATATTAAGTTCTTACCATTGTCTGTAAATACTTGGGAGGTGTGCAAGGAGACAGCAGATTCCTGGGAGAAGGATGCTGTGGGCACATAGGGATCCCTTTCCCGTTGGCTGATACTGAGGGAAGCAGCAACACTTCACCATGGCAAGGCTGGGGTATCAAATATAAAACGAGGTGGTGATGCATCAGGTGAAGGCAGGTGTAACTCCCAAATCCATGGTTTGAAAGGCCCCACCTTGCTTCCTCTTCCTCCTCCTCCAGTTCACGGTAGATGAGGCGTGCCATGGTCCAAGTGTTTTCCCTGCTGGCGCTCTGTGGGCTTTAATTAAAGTGTCAGTGCACGTGGGGACTTCCTGGGCAAGCTAAGAAGGGTGAATTTAAGAAGAGGAGGATTTGTTTCTGCAGACCATGCTGTCTGAATAGATGGTGTCTAGCGACGTGCCCCTCCTTCCCGAAGGCCGCTTCAGCCGCAGCCCGGGGCTGCTGGGCTGCGCTTGGTTTTATTACTTTTTATGTTGCACATATTTTAAAATAAAGCTCTTTTTCCGCTGTTAGAACATGCGGTTGCTCAGGACATATAAATTGTGTTAATAAATGAGCGAGGAGCCCTGGTGGGTGAATTGGCTTCCTGGTGAAGTCATAAATTTGGAGAGGATGATGCTGCCTTGCTCCACAGCCGGCGTGTGGGTTTGCTTCCCAGCGCCGTGCCTGGAAACCTGAGGGACTGGGGAGAGGTTCCCTTGTCTGGTAATTTGGGGTTCTTGCTGGAGCTGAGATGGTGGGAAAGATCAACTCCAGCCTGCAGGAGGGCTGGGAGACCTGACACAAACCCCAGCTCATCAGCACGCACGCTGGTGTGGGGGCAGGAGGAGCCTGCAATTTAGGAAAACTTCTATTTTTCCCTGTTTCTGCCATGCTGCAGCTTGACCCCTCTCTGCCTCTGCTCCTGGTTGTGTCCTTGGTGTGTTAATTATCAATGCTGCAGGGCAGGAGCTGTCATTCCCTCTGTGTCTTCCACGCCATATCTCACATGATGGGGCCTGGGGCAGCTCCCATAGTAAACAGGGATGTAAACTGGGAAATAGGGATGCTTCCCTTTCCCTCGCAGCTCTCCTGTTAGGATCAGCATTTGCTGGCTTTGCTGGAGGAGAAGCATCTTTTCCTCAGACCGCCTGGTTTGGAAGCAGAGTACATGTCCTCCAGTTGGGGGTGGGAATGATTTGATATGAGCAATTTGGATACGATGTTGGGTGATCCGTTTCTTGGGAAAGGAGGAAAGGCTGGGAATTGCTTTGCTTGATAGCAGTTGTGTTGGTTTTAAGACCTCATAAATAGTTGGAACTCTTTTATATTTTCACCATCTCTCCCAGGCATTTTCCCATTAGGATTGATGTAGTTGAGCACTGTGCAACAAACAGTTCATTGTAGTGATTTGCTGATTTGTTCAGTTGCTGAAAATTTGAAAAACCTCTCTAGACTGCTAACCAAGGCTTTCTGAAAATAAGTAAATTACTGGTCAGAGTGAAGATGGTGCCCTGCAAGCCAGGAGTCCCTGGTGTGTCCCCAGGTCCATGAGAGCAGGAACTGGGACACCAGTGGGTTGAAGGCAGTGTGGGTACCCCAGCCAGCAAATTCCCGTCATCTCAGCTCCAGCAGCCCATTTCCAGCCGAGTCATGCTCTGTGCTCAGGAGAGGCCCTGAGCTGGTTTTTTGTGCATGGCTGAGCATTAACGGGTATTTCCAGCACTTGTTTGCCAGGAAAACACAGCACTGAAGGCCCTGTACTAATTAATTGTAATGGCAGAAGGAAGGGGAGGGAATTGCTTGCCCATCATGGCTGCTGTGAAGATGCTCTTGAAAAAACAACAAATAATGTGTGGATGCTGCCAGGGCGAATAGATTGTTTCAGGATATCTTTTACTGTGAGGAAAACATTGTCTCTGAGCAAAACCAAACAAACTTCTCCCTTTTCTTTTGCAGGGTCGTCATGTTAAAACAGGCCAGCTCGCTGCTATTAAGGTTATGGACGTCACTGGGGTAATGTATCCTCCTCCTCCTCCTGCATCCTTAAATTACAGATAAGAGGGGAAAGGGGTTGGGGTGTGATAACCTGTGGGGGTGGGTAGAAGACTGATGTTCCTGGGAAGTAAATTGGCTTTGTCTTAATGTGGTATGTGCCCTGAAGAGGTTTTCGTTTTAATAAATATGTGAGAAAAAATTCAATCTGGAAGAGTTTTGGAGATTAAGTACTTTCATGGTGAAACAAAGCAGCATCCAGTTCCAGCAGTGGCTCTTCTAAATGTCTTAATAAATTCTGAAGAAAATCAGAAAATAGTTTGTGTTGGAAGGGACCTTAAAGATCATCCAGTTCCAACCCCCTGCCATCGGCAGGGACATCTTCCACTATCCCAGGGTGCTCCAAGCCCTGTCCAACCTGCCCTTGAACACTTCCAGGGGTGGAGCTTCCCTGTACCAGGACCTTCCCACCTCACAGGGAAGAATTTCTTCCCAGTATCCCACATAACCCTGTCCCCTGTCAGTTTGAAGCCATTCCCTCTTGTCCTATTGCACATGACCTGGTCAGAAGTAGCAACAGGATTGTGTATTCATAACTCATTTCTGTTTCTCTACATTCATGTTTTTCACTGAAGAGCTTTTGTTCACCAAAATTATGTTGCAGTTCTTGTCATGAATAACTTCATGAGGCAAGTTGAATAATTTCTGTGCATCCTGCTGATAAAGAGGAAAAAAACTGCACCACCCTGGTCACAAAGGTGGCTCTTTCGAAACTTGTGTCAGACTGAGGGAACCAGGAATTTACCAATTATTAAATGAATAACTAAATTGAGGGGAAGGGATGGTTTAACCATTTCCCAGTTGCCACAAAAGAAAAACTGAGTTGCTATAATCCCTAAAACCCTAAACAGATGCATTTAGGAGCGTAACATGAAGATGCTTTTTCTTAAGTAATTTTTTGCTAAGTGCAGTACTATCACTTCCAAAGTTCCTGTACTGGAAACAATGCCAGACTTGGGAGTAAGAATGTGTTTTGTTGTGTTTTGTCTTTTTTTTTCTTGACTGGAATAACACATTTCAAAATTAGGACTCGAGCGCAATCTACCCACCTTAATTTTTGAGTTAATGTTTTAAATTAGCTTTCAGGAGCTCAACACATACAGAAATGACTCTGTGAAAGCAGTCAGCTGGCCTTGGAAATCTGTTTTGAAATACCTTGGATGCTGTGGTGTGGTAGTAATATCTATGGGACCTTGCATCCAGGTTATTTTTGGTGCTAACAGGTGAAATGATTTGTGGAAATAAGTCTGTAAATGTGCATGAGATTTGTTCCTGTTTACTTGCAGTATCTACAAGTGCTATTTATCCTGTTCCCGTGGGAAGCAGGCTCTAAGGGAATAGGCAGACCCACCAAGCATAAACCCATGGCATAAATAGCAGCGGGATTCCCATGGGGTGAAGTCTGATGTTAGAATGAATTTTAGCTGAGAAATCAAAACATTACTCTGAGGCCAAACACAGGCTTGAATTTGAATCCACACTTAATTCAGGGATTTTAAAACACCATCGCTTCCAAGGAAAGATACTGGAGAAAAGTACCTGAAATCTGATATTACCCAATAATAGTTTCATACACATCTTTAAGTAGATGTTCCTGATCTAAAACTTTACCTTGCAAAGCTGGGCCTCCTGTCTGAATGTACAAGGTGTAAATCAGGTGTTTGTCATGGGGTGTGGTTTTTGGATATTTAATTATTTTCTCCTTAGGCTGTTTTTAGGCAGGGAAGGCTCCTTCAGGGCAGGACCAGGATGGGCAGTGACCACAGTGAAGGCAGTGCAGACCTGTTCTGTGGTCAGGGCTGGCTGTGCCTCACAGCTCTTGGTTCTGAAGGCCATTTTCCTCCAGCCACTGCAGGAGTGGTGGACATTGCTTCTGGAGGAATTGCTAAAGCTGGTCCCTGCATTGTCCCAAAGCCATGTTCGGCACCTGCTGCAGGCTCAGTGCAAAGGCTGCTGCTGAAAACCCAAACTCAGTCCTTCTCCTCCTCCTCACACACAGCTTCAGTGCTGCTGCTGCTTCGTTTGATCCTGACCTTCCATCCCACCTGGTTTTCCAGGATATCCCTGATGACAGTGTGTCTTTCAGAAGTCAGCAGAGAACAGAATGAGTGTATTCATCCCAGCCATAGCATCTGCAGCTTTTGGAGTGTAAAGCCCAGGCTGGGTGGGGCTCTGAGCAACCTGGTCTAGTGGAAGGTGTCCCTGCCCATGGTGGGGGCATGGAACTAGGAGATCTTTAAGGTCTCTTCCAACACAAACCATGATGGTTCTGTGTTCAGTGAGCTCCCAGACTGTTTCGTCCTGACCACGTGCCTTGCACTAAACCCCCACAGGCTCCTGACAACGATGCTTTGTTTAACTCATTCCCACTCTTACTAATTATCTCTTAGGGAAGATTGCAGAATAGAGGCCCTCAAATTACAGCACTTCATCAGTTTGGGCAGCTGCTATCTCTGAATTAAGAGTTCAGATTTGTGTGCTGCATGACCTACTTCCAGCGATAGATGCAACAGAATCGATTGATGGAGGCAAAGTGTGGCAGCAAAGCCTGGCCTCTGGCCTTTGTTGGGTTTGGGATTGGAGTAGTTGCAGCAGCTTGCTGTGCATTTCTTCCATTTTCTTCCTCCCTCGCTGTGCTTCTCCATTTTCTTCCTCCCTCGCTGGATTTGCTGGGGATGGTTGCTCTCAGTAGTCCTCCTTGGAGCAGAAGGTTGGGCTGGAGCCCCTGAGCCTGGCCATGCAGACACGGCCTCAGGTGCCATCCACAGCTCTGATGCTTTGGAGGGTTTTCCCACCCTTTTTGAGTTCTTCAACTTGAAGTTAGAGCCAAAATAAAACTTTAGACCAAATGTGCCTTTGCCTGGCCTCCATTTTTTCCTAGAGAGCCAGGCATGAATTGAGGGATGGCTGAAAATATGGCTGAGTGCTCAGAGAGCTGGAGGGATTTTGTGCTGAGTGCTTCTCCTTGCTCCCAGCACTGTTGAGCATCCAGCTGCTTTTTAGTTGTTGTTGCAAAGGACTTCAATTAAAAAAAATCACCTCTGTGGGGATAAACTTCACATTATATCCTCTGGTTTCCTGGACATATGAAAACAAGCTGAGTTGTGTTGACTGCTTGAAGGAAGAAGAGAGGTGATAAAGGTTCTTCCAGAATAGTCCCCAGGTTTTCTTTGTAATAGTTGAGCCTGTTCCTCATCCTCTTTTGTGCTTATACCCACCATGTTCTTACCAAAAATAAAACTGGAGGTTGTTTATGCAAGCTCCATCCAGATATTTCTTGTACTTGTTCCTCCTGTCCTCATCTTTGCTGTTCTTCCCTGAATGGTGGAGTGTAGTCCCTGAATCACTTCCCATGGTATTTTGGGAAGAAAGATGTGTTTCTGTCCGTATTGTGTGACACCTGGTCAGGGGGCACTGTGCCTCGAGAACAGCTGCTCCTGCAGCTCTGCTGCTCCATGGGTGTCTTGTCCTTTGCCCGTTTGTTAAACTGAGGTCAAGAGAGGCAGGTGAGGGACATGAGTGGAATAAAGAAGAATAAAGAACAAACAGCCCTTCTGGTCCTTTATAATAAAGCTCATGGACATCAAGGTGCTGAGTGCTGCCTGTGGAAATGCAGCGGGCTGGAATTCGGTCAGCTTAAAATAAAACCAGGGCACATTTGATGGGTCTGAGAACAAAGAGGAGGGACATCAAAACAGGTATTGGTGTGGCTGCTCTGCCTTGGCTGCTTCAGCTAATGCCACTGTGCAGATGGGACAGAGGGGCTGTGACAGCCCATGGGAATGGGGCTGGTCACTAGGGCTGAATGAGTCTGATGGGATTTGTGGACAGGCAGCACCTGCCTGCTCCCCATGTGGTGCCACCCCACCAGCAGCAACTCCTCGTGTCCCCAGAGGTCTTGTGCTGCTTCCAGGGTGGGCAGGAGCGATGTGCCAGAGGGCTGGGAGCAGGGGAGCACTGCTGCCATGCAGTGGTTTCTAAAAAAAACACCTTCTTGGACCTTTGGGGTGTGAGTCTGTGAGGGTGTGCTGATGCACCACTGGGGTAACACAGGTACGGTTGAGCCTCAGAGCAACCTTAGCCTCCAGTCCAGCTCTCAGGCTCCCAGGATCTACTGCAAAAAGTGACTGTAAAAAATGGTGCAAAAAAGCTGAGAGGTCAGTCAGGAATGGGGTGCTTGGAAGCTCACCCACGTACAAAGACGACTCAGACCCTTTGAAGTGTGGTCTTCTTATGCCTCTGAGTTTGTTTTTCTTTTCTTTTCACCTCATCCCAGGATGAAGAGGAAGAGATCAAACAAGAAATTAACATGCTGAAGAAATATTCTCACCACCGAAATATTGCTACGTATTATGGTGCTTTTATTAAAAAGAACCCACCAGGAATGGATGATCAGCTCTGGGTAAGTTGCTTTCTTCTCTTTAAAATAACTGGGATTTGACACAGATTATTTACTCTGAATTGTCCTCTTACCAGCACCCACCTTACACAAAACCCCTTATTTTGCATGTATCTTTTTCGAAGTCATGGCTTTGAAAAGGCTCTTGCTGCACTGCAAAACACTTCTCCACTCTGTCATAAAATCTTTGCAAGCTGATGATAAACCCATTTTTATTCTGAAGTATCATTAGCAATATCTCTGTTACAATATTCAGCTGAAAACCATTCCGTGCTCTGGCAGTTGGGAGCGTTGCTGGGAAGTGGAGGCTGGGGGTGATACTGGGTGATTCCTGCTGGCTCTCGGTGCTGCCTCTCGTGCTTCATGTTTCACAGAGCCTGTGCAGGCAGATAAAGGGGAAGGGGATGGTGAGGGGAGGTCAGGGAGGTCTGTGGCTGCTCAGCCACTTCAGTGGAGACGCCTGACGTCGCTGAAGGGCACCGAGCTGCTCTGCGGCTCCGTAAATCCTCGGCTGCCTCCTCCCACTGGTTCCCTTGTCAGGGCCTTCTTGGTTATTAATTCAGCATTCCCAGAGCATGGAGGATGGAGTTGAAATCCTCTCTGTCCCTGGGGAGAGACAGAGCATCAGAACCCACTCCCTTTGGTGGCAGCTGGTGCTCAGGGGGCCGGGCAGGGCAGTGGTACTGCAGGTCGGGGCTCCGGCCATTGCTGGAAAATTAATTCAAGTTGTGATTTTGTGGTCTGAGCTTGGCTGTGCTGGTTGGAGTCTCTGTAGCAGCAGCCTGCAGTGCCTGTGGCCATCAGAGCAACAGTGTAGGACCCTGCTTTCCTTAGGAGTCTGTTGGAGAGAAGACTGCTTTGGAATTACTGTCAATACAATGACCTGGATGTTGTCGTGTGGTCGAAAAAGTTGTTATTTCCTCACAGTCTTGTAAATCCAGTCAGTCCTGATTTAACCATGGGTGGTTTCCAAAGCTTTTCTGTGCCTGAGCAAGGTTGCTACAGCCTAAATTTTGAAGGGTAACAAATATCCATGGTTCACCTGGGAGACCATGGAGATGCAGAAGAGCAGCAGCACGCTCTTCCATGCAGTTTCTGTATAACATAGGCCTTATTTTAGCAAAACATTCAATGACTTCAGCTGTTTGCCCCTGCATCCACATGCTAGAGCCTGTGGGAAGGGGAGGGATTCAGAGGATGTTTCTCCCAGGAGAAAACTGGAGTTGATGGACTTCTGTGCCAGTTTGTTCCCTAAGACTTCCTGGTACACTAAATTATTGGGAAGGTTTGGGGGTTTGGACTCCAGGGGCATTCCTAGCTTGGGTGTTCAGGTTATTTTTGGTGGGAACTCTTAAAAAATATGTTCTTTGCAGCTGGCCTGGGATTCAGCGAGGCAAAAGCTGTCAGGCTGAGAAATGCTTTTTCATCCCATGAAATTCCATTTGGCTTTGGCTGGTTTATAGGGTTTTTTTTTTTTCTTTTAAGTGAAATATTAAAAAAACCCACAATGTTCCTCCTTTTGCTGCAGGAGTGCCTGGAGGGAAAAAAACCCCACCAACTGTGTGCCAAGTTCCCCAGTAATGAGAGGAGCCCTCCCTGGTGCTGGCCTCTGCTCAGTGCCTTTACACTGGTTGGGTCTGGCATTTGTGTGCTCTGACCAGGGAAGAGGGTTTGGTTTGGTTCCTTTCCTCCAGCTCCAGTACAAAGGGCTCTTGGCATGCACAAGTGTTAATAAAAGAACAGTCCAAACTTTCAAAAAGGAAAGCTCACTAGAGAACTCCTTGGATTAAGAGGCATGGCTTGAAGAGTGATGGTGTGGAGCTGTGTCAGGGGAGGTTTAGGGTGGACATTGGAAAGAGGTTCTTCACCCAGAAGGTGGTCAGGCACTGGAACAGGCTCCCAGAGAAGTGGTCACAGCACCAAGCCTGACAGAATTCAGGAAGTGTTTTGACAAAGCTCTCACATACAGGGTGGAGTTCTTGGGGTTTTCCTGTGCAGGGTCAGAAGTTGGACTCAATGGTCTCTTCCAGCTCAGGATATTCTATGATTCTTCCATTGGTCCCCATCACCATGACACAACAGAAGAGGCTGTAGGTGCTGTATCACCTTCACATGCCCCAAGTCAGGAGGAGAACCTGGGTTTTCCCTGGTGGGGAGAAGGTGTTTGTCATCTAGCTGTTCTGCTTGTTCTTGCCCCCTGGGAAAGGCAGACTAAATAATCTCAGTTCTCTACCAGATCACTACCTCTCTTCTCAATTTGCAGCCTTTCTCATGTGAAAAAAGATTTTTGCAAAAGCTGCTTTTCTTGCACTGGGGTGTGAGGGGTTTTTCAGGTCTGTGCCCAGTGTTGGGACTGGTGGAGGAGTTCTCCCCAGCCCTGGAGGAGAGGTGTGCTGGTGCCCCCATGTTAAATAGCTGTTGTTTCAGGATCTGATTGAATTAGGACTCGTGTGAACTCTATCAGTCTTGCCTCACAGATAAAGGCTTGTTTATTTTTCATTGGCTCTTTGTTGAAATAAAACGGTTTCTGATAATGCCCAGGTAATTCTTTTTATCGACACTCGGGAGGCTGATACGGAAATAAAAAATAGGGAACTCTTTCAGTGGAGATTAAGATCTCTCAGAAACGTGGCAGGCTTCCGACATGAAGTGTTATTGGTGCTGCTCCTCCATTCCAGAGCAGCCACTTTCCCTGAAAGATGAGCTCAAGCTCACTAAACAATTCTGTTTTCAGAAATTAAGGAGCTGTGTGGAGGATATTTGAGCAGATGCATCACAAATCTGCTATGTTGGGCCCAAAAAAAAAAAAAAAGTAGAACTCGTAAGGACACTTTATAGAACGTTTAAAAAGAAATTTACAAATATGAGTTAGGTTTATTCTTATGTTGGATAATGTGTTGTGTTATGGGATGCTGTGGGTCTTTGGAAGGGTTTGTGCCTCTCTCTAGCTGAGGCCAGTGGGTCCTGTTCTGGTGCAAGGGGACAGCGTGAGGGTGGGCTGCAGAAACTGGGGAAATTCCCAGGGAGTATGAGGACCCAGATAATCAGTTAACTCTTCTCAGAGTTAAACTCATGAAATTCCCCCTGCTCATCACAAATCTAAGCTATGGGATACCAGGGTGTGCATAAACCAGGGGGGTTGTTCTGAGATATTTTGGAGTGGGTGTTTTTATAAACTGTGGGAGATGAGGCATTCATTAGTAAGTGTGAGCTGGATGGGGGAGGTGACGCCATCCTGAAAGAGCCCTGCCCTGAGGACTGCTGGAAGCTGCAGGCACTGTGATTGCCATACACTGTGCCCATGTGCAGGGTGACAGAGGTGCCACTCAGCTGGACACTGGTCATCTGCCCTTGCTGTCCACTGTGCACTGAGACCAGGGACAGAGCAGCCCCCCCTCACACGGGCAGCAGGCACAGGGGCTCTGCAGAGCGTGGGGGCTGAGCAATGGCTTGGCAGCAACCCAGAGCCCACTCAGGGCAGGGCAGAGCCCGGCACAGTCCCCAGGGCCAGCAGCGCTGGCTGCGATGGATGGGCTGCCATGGCAACCCTGCCTGCAGCCACATCTGTCACCGAGGGGGACAGAGTGCTAATGGGCAGGTTGCCAGATACCCACGTGGTGGGGTGGCCTCCAGGGTGTCCTCTGCAGCAGATAATCTGGGGCAGTGTGGGGGGAAGAGGAATGAGGGTGACTTGGGAGCAGCCCCTTGGTCAGGGTGGCACTGCTGCAGCTGTGCAATGCTCAGGGCTATGGTTGTGTAGTTGCAATGTGTTTTTTCACTCTGCTGAGCTCTAGGGGCCCATTGAATTGCTTTAGGGTGATGTGAACAGAGTCACACCAGGGATCTGGAAAGTAAAAACGGGCAGCAAGGCTCCATTGAAAATCGAGCATGTGCTGTCGAAGCACTGGGTTACACCTGTGCAGCTCTGAGCAGGATTGCTCTTAATCTGCTTATATACCCTGAAAAATATTTTTGGGCAGTTGCTGGTTCTTTGCCTTACAGAAATTAGATCATGAAACATTTGAGAGGGGTTAATTTTCAGTTGAGCTGTATCTCTCTTTAGTCCCTCCAAGTTCTGCAGTCCTGGGGGAGCACAGGGGGCTTTGAGCTGCTCCTCCAGACCCTGACTGAGAGCTCAGGGTTACCAGAGCAGCTTTCTGATGCTGTCTGGTAGAGCAATCCAGCACTATTTAACTCTCACTCCTCTTCAAAGCAATGTCAGTGCTGTGAACAAGGTGGGACTGTGAGCCCTGCTCCTTTTGCTGCCATCCCTAACCCAAAGCATTCAGCCTGCTCAGGACCTGTGGCAGCAGCTGCCTGCTGCCTTTCCAAGGGGCATGGATTGCTTGGCTAGGCTTGACATCCAGGGAGATGCAGGCAAGTCATTTATTGAAGAATTTGTGTGAGAGCAGTTGGATGCTGCTGTTGGAGAGGAGAGGGTGGATCAGTGCTGGCCCCAGTGCTCCCACCTGGGCATGTGGCTGTGGCGTCACAACCTGCTCCCACCCCAGCACCAACACAAGCAATGAAAACCTGGGTTTATCTTGCTGCTGAATATTTTAGTTGCTGCTTAACACCAGTGTGATTGCTATTTCTGTTTCTGAAACAGGCACAAGCTTTTCTGCTGATCCACCAAGGGAAGGTCTCTGTGTTTTTAATGCTCCGCTGCTGGGTCCAGGTGCCACGATGTGGGTGATGAGGGACTCTTTTGCATGGGAGCCAGGCTGTGGGGTGGGATGAGAAATTTGAGTAGCCTGGGCATATGGGACCATGTTGCACCCATGTTCTGTTTACACACACAGCAGAAGGATTGATTTCCAGCAGCGTTTAGCCTGAGGGTATTGTGTGCTTGTTTTCTGTAACTGAAAAGAAGTCAAATTGTTCTTGGGCTGAGGCATAGGGACACAGAAGGATTTTTCTTGTGTAATAAAGGGTTTGATTTATTTTGGGGAGTTCCTCTGGACAAACTGGAGCAGTTCACTGTACGATTGGGGTTGGTGTTCTGGAGGTGCTCGGGTTTGAGCTCTTCCAGGTAATACACAGCAGTGATCGGAGCAGAGGTCTTGCCACTCCGAACTGAGGAAAGCAGTGATTGATTTGAAAACTGCAAAGGCTCTTTAAACAAAAAATTCATGAGACAGCAGGACACAAAGACTTACAGCTGCAGCTTCTGAATTTGCCTTTCTTATGAAGTTTGCTGTCACTCTGGTATGAAGAGCTAAGTAAATGCTAAATGAACTGTATTTAAAAATACTTCCTCAATAAATGTCCTTGCAAATTAAATTTCAGAAGATGATCTTACCTTTAGCCCATCTTGATGATAATTTTAATTATGGTTAATAAAAATTCAATATGCATTTCCAGTTTATTGTCTTACTCCATCATGACTTCATCCCTTAAGAAAATTGGTAATGATGCAAGTGTGTGAGGGCAAAGCACTCATCCAGAGGTATGAGACTGGGGAGAAAGTATTTTAGTATCCAAGTGCCATTTGAAGCCTTTTCTGAGTGTATTAAGCTCTGCCCTAAAATCAGCAAGAGCTTCTGTTCATTTAAATTTTTCTCCTGGCAGACTGTTCGTTTCCAGCCTAAACATACCCATAGTGTCAATAAATTGATATTATGGCAGTATCTACATCATTCTTCTCCCTCTCTGGGACTTACCTGTCCTTTCTGTTGGCAGTGTACACAGATACACCATAACCAGCCATCCTCTGCATGGCTGAACAAGCCCTCAGGTCCTCTGAGAAGACCTGGTCATGCTCCTGTGCCCCTTCCAGTGTGCATTTATTGTTCTTGGGCTCTACAGCCCAGCAGGACATCAGTGCTGTGGGTCAGGTCTCACCTGGCCTGTTGGTGTCTCCTTGGCCTGCCATCATCTGTGGTTCCTCTCCTTGGAGGCTGCATTGTATGAGCTGTTGTTGGGAATTCTGTAGCATCCTTCCACCTGAGGAGCACAAGAAGCCATAAAAGCATCAGGGGATCCCAGTGCTGCACGCAGCAGCCACCCAAACCTTCTGGGAATGGGGCTGTTCACATCAGGTGTCCATCAGCTCTGCATCAGGGACAAGGATGCTCAGGCAGCCTTATCACCTTTCTGCTGCTGGTTTTTTCTGATAATTCATGGCAGAGCTTTCGGGCTGTTCGTGGTGCTCAGCCCCCACTGGACCTGGAGCCTCTTGGTGCTGGCAGAGATCTGCCAGTGTTGGATATTTTCCTATGGATGTTATGGGACTCTGCACCTCTTAAAAAACCAAGTTGGAAACACCCCTTCTGTGACTTTCTCCTTTTCTCTCTCTTTTTGTCAATTTAATCTTGAGGAGGTTTCACAGTTACAGATTTGGGATACATCAGCAGGTGGCCATATTATTCCCCTCCTGGTGTGAAGTTAATCTTTGCTCTGTGGAAGTCAAGGGTAGGGTAGAGAACCAAGTGAACTGCCAGCTCCATTGAGATAATCTGGCAAATTAATGGATGCACTGTGTACTTTTAATGAGATTCCTTCCATTTTGTTTTAAGCATTGTGATTGCCATGCACAGCATAGCAAACCCTTCTTCTTCCATTTGCTCCAAACCCTAGTGAGAGCCTGTGGAAGAGTTCCCATGGAAGAGGACTGGAGAGGGCAGCATTTTGGATTGCAAGATGTTGGTGGCTGGCTCAATTACCCAGGATTTTCCTTTCCAAATATGCTGCTGTGGTATGCCAAGTGTTAGTTTAATCAGAAACACGTGCAGACACTGATCCCACATGTCAATGGTCTAAAGAGAAGAAAGAGAGGAAAAGCAATTTGAAAACAGTTGTCCCATTATTCCCCATTGGGTGAGCAATGAGTGACCACAAGTTAGGCCATGTCCCAGTGACCCAGCTGGATGGCTTGGCTCCTGCTGGGGTGGAAGAGCTGTAGGTGCATTCCTTGCCTTTGCATGGGGCAGATTTTGGCCAGTCACCCATCCATTCCTGCCATTTCTTCCATTTCTTGAAGCTGCTTTCATGTTATAACCGGGATATTCCAAGAATTTTTCAGCACCAGTTCAGGAAAAGAAGAGAAACTTAACATCAAAACTAAAGATGGAAGCGTGGTCAGAGCAAAGTCTGCTCATATATTTTATTTAGCCTGAAGGTTTATGGCAGTCCTGTGTCTGGATTTTATGATCACTATAATTTATGATAGTCTTAAATCACTGCATTTGTGCAATTTGGTCAGGAGTAACCCTTCTGCCATTTTAATTCTCTGCTTGGCCTGTGCTTTTATTAGTGATGTCACTTGCTTGGAGAACGTTAAATGCCATGTAAGCCTCATGCGATAAGAAACTTGAAACATGCACATCGAAGAATCTGGCAGGGAACCACTGGCAAGGGAATATCTTCAAGTAGGAAGCAGATCTAATTGGAAAATACCATTTCACATCTGAGAGGAAGCACTTGCACAGGCCTTGGAGGAGGCTTGTTGCACACATGGGCTGTGCTCGCTTTCTGGAGCATGCTGACGGCTCCTGCACGCCCTGGGGATCTGCGAAATCCCTGGGAGGCAGACTCACATCCCCTGCTATTTTTGTAACGTTTATTTCACAGTTGTTCAATGACAAGATTATGTTTGGGTTGGGTTAGATCATTGCAATTCTATATTTGATATTCTGAAACTTTGGAAGTGGTACAAGCAGTGGTGGCCAGTCATGTTGGAACCAACCTGAGCAGTAGGACAGCAGCTCTCTCCTGGGAAGCCTGACACTGCATGGCAAACTTCCCCTTAAGGGAGATTTCCTGCCCAAAAAGATGATCAGAACCAAAGGTCGTTTGGTTAAATAAAAAATAAAAATTGAAAAGTACACCTGGTTCCTGAATTGTAGGAAGCTTTCAAATATCTGCCTCGGTGCCTTTGTCTTTTCAGAGTTGTAGAACTCAGATGCAAGAGGCAGAGTTTTGTTTTATTGCTGTTGATACTAAACATTGATCAGAAGTATAATGTAGGGTGTGTATGGGTAGGGTTTGAGATTCTGATTTCCTCCACTGATTTTCAGCACTGGACTGATTCCTATTCCTTGCTCCCAATCTTCTGGAGGGCCACAAACCTTTCAAGCCTTTCAGCCTTTTATTGTTTCATTTTAAAACAAACCCCAGCTGGATGACAAGCTGGTAGGTTCCGGATGATGTCCCGATGGCTCTGCGTCCCCAGAGCAGCAGTGCCAGCGTCGGAGTCCTGCCCTGGGGTCGAGCAGCCCGGGGGATGCTGCTGGTGGTGTCACTGCATGACATTTATGTCATTAATGACATTCCTGTTCCCTTTGGCAGCTGGTGATGGAGTTCTGCGGCGCGGGCTCCGTCACCGACCTCATCAAGAACACCAAGGGGAACACCTTGAAGGAGGAGTGGATTGCCTACATCTGCAGAGAGATTTTGCGGGTACGTGGCCAGAGGGAACTGTGGCAGTCGAGTGCTTGGGGGACACGGGAAGCCTTTGGCTCCACAGACTTTGTGGATGCTGTGCTGCCACGGGCTGGAGGCTCTGCGGTGCTGGCAGGCCTGAATGATTCATGTGCCTGTATGATGCATAATAAATAAGCCCTGCTTAATGCCCTTTAGCTCTGTTAGTTCCCTGAATTTTAACCCTCTTTTTCCTTCAACAAAAATATAATCTCCTGTTAGCAGTGAAAAGGCAAAGATTTATTTGCATTAGAATTACGTTTTTATTTAACAGAAAGGTGGAGGACTAATAAAGTCTGTGAAAAGAAGAATCTTCATGATTTAAAAGCATCCTATGTTTTATTAAATCCACATCTGACTTTAATGAGGATGCTGCAGCTTTTATACTCACAATATAAATGTTTGACTGAAATGTCTTAAAATGGGCCATGCCAGAATTTCATGTACTGGGAGATGGCAGTTTCAACAAAGGCTTGCCTGCATTTTGCTTTGCTAAGGTCAGAGGATTGGATTGTAATGGTTGCCCTACATTAAAATCTATTGCTCTCTTGTGAATGGAAGATTTGTTCAAGGGAAAATAAGAATATTTGGCATGTGAAGGAAACTTGTACAAGAGCTATTCAAGTGATAGGATGAGAGGAAAGGGCCTCAAGTTGCACCAGGTGAAGTTTAGGAAAAATTTCTTCATCAAAGGAGTTGTTAAGCATTGGAACAGGCTGTCCAGGGAAGGATGGATCCCCATCCCTGGAGGAATTTAAAAAATGTGTGGATGTGCCACTTAAGGACATGGTTTAGTGGTGGCGTTGGCAGTTGTCAGGGTTATGGTTGGACTCGAGGGTCTTAAACGTCTTTTCCAACTAAACAATTCTGTGATTCTATGAAAGAAAATGAGGCAAATTGATCTCTCTGAAAGGATGTGTCTTACACTGAGACTGCCATGGGTGAGCAGAGGTGACACAGCACTTCTGCCTTGTCCCTGAATGCCACTGTCCACACCAGCGTGATATGCAGAAGATGCTGGCACTGTAACTCATCAGCTGTTCTATGGACACTGCTTTCAGTGCCAGGAGGCCACAGTTACATGGGCTTATTTTAAGTGTATGAGCTCCATGAGCCTGCTCCTTAAAATAGTCCCTGGCAGTGAGTCAGAACCCAGCCTCTGACTCATGTCCCGGGGCCACCATTGGGTGTCACCAATTGCAGTTTGGCCACCAACTGGGGCAGGTGGTGGGTGACCTCTGTGGACTTTGGGGTGAGGAAAGGCTCCCACCTTCACGCTGCAGAACGTGGCTCACACTTGGTTCAGACAGTGAGGGACAGTTGGAATTCTGACACGAGGCTCAATCCCACATTGTTAAAGGATTTGTTGAAATTCAGTGGAATTTTCACTTTGCCTCCAGTGCTCAAAGGTACCTGTAACTGAGTATAATATGGCTAAAAAAAGGACTCCCATACAGATATAATCTGTTCCACAGTTTTCCCAAGGTAACGAGCGTAAAATGACTAATAACTACCAGAAGTGATAGCAGAAATCCTTTTCTTCCTCAAATATGAATGTTTAATATGAAATGTAAACCTAATGCAAAATTAGTTTTTGAAGTATTCCATATTTTTCCTAAGCTGGCAATCTGGGTGAATGTTACTTTGAAACTGAAATAATAAATGAATGAAATAAAAATGTGGGTTGCAAAAAGAAATTAATGAGCTAATAAAACCAGCACAACAGCACAGCTAGTTTACTTTTAGCCTTTGAGACAGGCTTTTTACTTGAGCTATTTCTCTATTAGGGATATGTGCAAGTTACAACGTTTGTATTTGCATGGTAGCTTTTTTAATACAAGCTTCTCAGTGTATTGAAATCCCATTTATTGGACTGATATAACAAGAGAATTGTTTTCTTCAGTTTCTGGATGATGGAAATGGAGAAAGGAGACAAGCCCATTCTATTATTTCTGCCACAGAAATGGCTCCCTGAGGCAAGGGAGCACATGGGGGAAATCACATCTGGAACGACGGAGGAGTTTGGGTTAATACAGGTTCCTGCAGGAATGGGAAAGATTGGGTTTGAAACCCTACAGCATTGGCAGGCTCCTCGCCAGGCGTGTCCTCCCAGCATGGGACATGGGACAGTGTTTGGAGCATGTGATAAATGCATTCTCGAGTGCTCAACTCCAGCTGTGAACCTTTCCTTTCTGGAGCATAATTGGTTGAGGAGGAATGTCAGAAAATAACATGCTTTGAACTTGGATTCCTCTAACCTTTCTCTGAATTCTCCAGGGCTTGAGTCATCTACACCAGCACAAAGTAATTCATCGAGACATCAAGGGACAGAATGTATTGCTGACAGAAAATGCAGAAGTGAAACTAGGTAAGAGTGGGTTAGAGCTCCTGGAAACTCCAGGTGGGCTGGCTGGGGGGAAGCAGCAAAACTGGCTTGTACATGACCTGAAGAAAGAGGATGGGTGCCAAGAGCTCCTCTGTGGGTTTTGTCATGTTGGCTTCGATAACATCACCTGGGGTGTTGACCAAGTGCTGTGCCTCGAACTGCTGGGGGTTGATGGCTGAGTTCTGCTTGCAAATATGGACTTGCAGTGGTGTTTCTGCTCTGCCACCAGGTACAGGTTAAGCAACCAACACCAGTTTTTCATGCCCTGGATTGAAAACTGCCCTGTGTGCATTGCTATATGTTGTCAAGGGCTGTTCCCCCACAGCTGCATAGCAGTATCCTAGAGGATAATCCATTCAGTTTAGTGTGACGTAATCCAGACTCCTTTTCCAAGCTAACCTGATACAGGGGGCTTAATTTGCAAGAACGGCTCTGAATTTTGTGCACTGTGTCAGTCACCCTGGAGAGGAGCAGACCTTGGAGTGGAGATCATATGGGAGGCAGCAGATCAATGCAGATAATGTGCTCACATCCTCAGTTGTCCAGTGTCAATGTCATTAAAGCTGTCTTTGCACATTTTAATTTGTGCTGGTGATGGAGGATCTCTTACACTGGTCATGTATGGTGCAAGCCTGGTTTTCCCATGCCTCCTCTCTGCCTCTACAGGAGAATAAGACCCTGGCTTAAGAGATGGCACCACCAGCTCATTTGGCTTTAGCCTGGTGAAGATTCCCCTCCAAGGGGAAATTCTCCAGGGCGAATCTCCAGCCATTGTGTTGTGCAAAGTGCAGTTAGTGGACCATAGAGTATTCTCTCATTGGTTTGATTTCATCATTTTTTGCTTCATTTTGCACCTCTCTGCTTGACATTTCCCATGGGTCTTTGTTCTTGGCCCTTAGTTCCTTAAGTCTTTTGCATTTCTGCCATTTGCAGCAAGAATTTAGGTAGAAAAATGAGGCTTGCACCAGTATTTGGCAGTCTTTAATTCAAATGAGCAAGTGTAGAACAAAGGCTGCTGCTTATTCATGTTCCTAACCCTGTTTCTCGTTAGTATGAGGAGCTGTGATTTCTTTTCATTGCCTCCTGGCGAGGAGGAAAAGGCACAGGGTTTCATACAAAACCTGGACATCAGATGATCAGGTTTGTCCTTGCTTGACCTCTGTTGATCCCAGCAGAGCTGAAGCAGGAATGTCTTCAGCCACGTCTCTCTTCCCTGGCTGTGCAGAGTTGTTGTGAATGGACACAATGCTTTACACTAAGGAGCAGAACGTTGCTCGGGTTTGTCTCTGACCTGACGATGCCCCATTGTGTCCCTGCTCCACAGTGGATTTTGGTGTCAGTGCCCAGCTGGACAGGACGGTGGGCAGGAGAAACACCTTCATTGGAACGCCTTACTGGATGGCCCCCGAGGTCATCGCCTGCGACGAAAATCCCGATGCCACTTACGACTTCAAGGTACCTAAACGAGCATCTTCTTACTCAGGGATTCAGGATATCCTTGCAGCTTTGAAAAACACATTGGCAGGCAGCGCAGGCTCCTCCTGCATTCTGGCTGTGGGATTTTGGGATGCCAGTTCTGGTCCAACCTCCGTCTTTGTTGTGCTGTTCATGTATCTGAATTTACCGTGAGGAGTTTTTCCCTGCGTGGAGAAAGGTGTCAGACTCAGGCTTCCTACCTGCTGCCCTGCTTTTTGGTGCTGTGTATTTAAATACTCCGGTCAAACAAGCTGTATTTGCTCTCTTTACTCTGGAGAGGAGTCAGGTCGGGTTTACAAAGGGTAAAATCACATCCTCTGGCCTGCAGGCTGATATTCGCAGGGAGATGTGAAGGCTGCCACACAATCAGACGTTTGGGGGGCTGACCTACTTTTCACATGTCTCTCCAGCCTGTTTGAAGTTTATTTTTGGATCGGTGGCAGCACAACATCGCTGCTGGGTTATAATGTGGCACAGAGCCCTGTGCCATGCAGCAGATCCACAGGAAGGTGAGGAGTCCCACCTGCCCATTCAAGCTACAGTGAGGTCTGATGTTGAAAGCAGGGAGAGCTTAATATAGCTTGTCCTGTTTCTGCCTTACTACAGGTTTCTGGACACACATCTGTAGAAGTATCCCTTGGGTTTTTGTCCCTTGTTTTTTTTTGAAGTGTCCAGAACTTGAATTTCTATTTCCAAACCTCCTAAGGTCCACTGAGTGTGTCCAGAGAGGAGGGCAGGACACTGACACATGAACTCTGGGGGGGAAGCTCAGGCATATGTGAAGCTCACTGTACCTCTGTCCATGTGCATGCTGAGAGGTCACTTCACAAGGGGATGTTTAAAAAGGACTTTTGAGACCCTCTGGTGTGAGCTGCTTTCTAAAAGTAGAACACTCCAGTGTAACAGAGCCACAGCCCACCATCATGGTACAGTTTGGGCTGCAATTACTGACTATTCAGAGAAATTTCTGAGAAATGAATGATTTTAAAGTAACCAAATGATGCTTTCCTATTGCAGCCATTTAAGTGCATCAGTCAACTTACGAACTGATGGTTTTTCGGAGAGCAGCTCTCCAGTCCGAGTTCAGACTATGGGTTATGGAAATTGTTAATGATGGGGACATGCAGAAATAGTTTAATCTCCAATTACTTATTACTCTTTGGTTAACCGATTACAACAGGCATTTCCTCAGCTCTGCTAGGGGCAGTGCTCCATGACAGGGCTGCACCCTGTGCTGGCTGCTCTCACCACTTCACCAACAGCTGCCTGTGCAGCACTCTCATTAATCACAGCTTTTTATTATTATTTTTTTTATAAAAACGACTGATATCTTCATAGGCTCCTTTCCACCCTCTGAAATCCTCCAAGGATTTTCCTCTTGCCAGAGTAACTGGGGCACTTAATATGCCAGGGACTGATGCACAAGTGCCAGGACCAGAATCCATCCATTGTCCCCGAGGATCAGATGCTCGCAGCGAGCTGGGCGCTCGCCTCTCTGAAGTTGGCCCTGGCCATTTTCCCGTGGCTGGGGGTGTGGAACAGGAGGCTGATTGCTGCTGACACACTCCATGCAGGGTGCTTTCAGAGCTCCTGGTGATGTGGGAGCCACTGGACGTTAGTCCCTACCCTGATCACATCCCTGCACCTGATGCTCTCGCTTTGAAGTAGGGTGAGGAGGATGTAAATGATAATTATTTCTTTTAAAAGGGATGCAAATCAGATGCTCTCAGGTTTAGCTGACCGGCTTAAAATGCTGAATACAAAAGATGAGATTTATAGGGTGAGAAACGGAATCCTCACAGGCTTAATCTGTTGGACAAAAAGCCTCTGATCTCACTGTTTTCTTAGCCAGAAAGAGATGCCTGTGTAATCTATGGAAGGAGGCAGTAAATACCTCCTCACATAAATAAACCACTTTAAAAAAGAACAAATAGAAACCCCCCATTGTTTAGGTTATTTGTTGGTTTTTTCCCCAGCCAGTCTTCCTTTTTTCTTTAGAGATAGCTTGTCAATAAGCTTAGAATCAAAAGGAGGGGGAGAAGGAAGCCTGCTTCCCTTCCCAAGTCAAGGCAATGCAAATACATTAGTACAGCATCCCTTTGCTGGATGCACTGAAAGGCTTTTCAGTCTTAAAAATAAAAACCACACAAAAAAAATCCTGAATTCCAGCTCATTATAAAATGTGTGCTTCCCGCTGAGTTTTCTGCTTTCTCTGGGAGACTTAGAGAGGTGATAATCCCTTTCTGTATTCCTCCAGCTTTAAGATCACTTGGCATCTTGCATATAATACTGGGCACCTCGATATGGAAAGACACATTAGGAATTTGGAAGGAGTTCAGTGGCAACCCAGAGGGAAGGGGTCATGTGTGCTGAATCATGTGGAAAGACTGTGATAATTAAGTATGCAGCAGAAATCCCAGCTGACCAGAAACAAAGAATGGATGAGACTGTGCTGTGAAAGGACTGAAAATAAGATTTGAGAGAGAATTTTTAAGCAGGTACAAAGATGTGTAGCAAGGACGACATTTGTTAAGGGAGAACTTGAGCTAAAAATGAAGAAAAGTGCCTTGAAATTGAAAAATCCAAGTCATCTTTCCTGGAGGGTGTATGTGAAAAGGTGCTTGTGGTTCCTAGAGGCTCTCTCTAGCTCTGGCTGGGCTTTTGGGACTCTGTGCTGGGAAAAACAACCTTTCTGGGATTTACTCACTAAATGGTAGGTTTAGAGGCTTGAGGCGGTTTAGAAAGGGCAGCTCTTGAGCTGGAGAGGAGAAAGGCAAAGTGGGACAGCAGGGACGTGGCAGAAAGCAGGGCAAGGGAGAGCTGGGTGTATAAGAGGAAGAGTGGAAGACAGAGTCCATCCCTTCCACCTTTAGATGAAAGCACCAACAACTGTCTGAGTCGTGCCCCCAGTCCAGGAGATGGGTTGTGCTCATTTTCTCTCACTGGGCACGTACAGCCTCTGCCTCCTGCACTGCCAGGAGAGCAAATCCATCCGCTGGGACTCCTTACCAGGGCTAGAGGTGCAGCCACAGCTCCTTAGTGATGGTGGGGTGGGACGAGGCACTGGAGGGCAGCTCACTGCTGCTGTGTGGCAGGGAGCTGGGGATTTGCGTGTCCCTGTTTGCAAGGGAGAAGATGGAAGGAAGAGTGATACGGGCATGAAATCAAAGAGTTTCCGAGACCGGTGCAATGTCTCTGCTCTGATCCTTCAGGAGACTCAGGGCTGAGCAAGGCTTGGGAACAGGGTAAATAAATGTGTCCATTTCTCCTTCCACTGGCAATGTCCCTCTGCTTTCTTTCACAGAGTGACTTGTGGTCTCTGGGGATAACAGCCATCGAGATGGCCGAAGGTGCTCCCCGTGAGTAGAGTCATTGCTCTGTTCATCACCCCTGGGTTCTGACGTGCTGGGGTTTGCTGAGCACCAGCCAGAGCTCAGCTCTGTGCAAGAAACACACCCCAGGGTTTTCCCAGCCAACCTGGGCTTGCTGAGGTGGAGCTCACAGCACCCACGGGGACAAAGCTGCCAGGCCAGCGTGGCCCAGGGGGCAGGGTGGGCAGTGGGCAAAGGCAGACCTGTGTGACACTGATACATCTTTGAGCACTCTGGGACCTGGTTTCCTCAAATAAAACACAGATAAAGAAGGGGTGGAGGACTGGAAGCAGGTAAAACATCTCAGAGCTGGTGTGACACCGGCAGTGACACGCTGGGTTCACGTGGTGCACCTGCACAAGTCACACTGCCACGGTTTTCAGTGTTGTACTGGGACTGCAGAACATCATGGCTTGTGGTGTGACTGGCCCATGCTCTGTGCCATTGCTCTCAGCACTTGGTAGGTGCTGAGGACCTGGAGCTGCAGGAGCAGAGGTGTCCCCAGCCAACCCCTGCAGTGACCCTGGCGGTGCTGGGGACACTCACAGTCCCTGGCTGGGGACATCCAGGATTGGGGGTTGTCTGTGAGGGGTTGTTGCTGCAGTCATCCAGCCATGAGGGTGTGGCAGCCTCAGAGGAAACTCAGATCTCCCAGCTGGATGTCTGTGCCATGTTTAATGCCTCTTCTTACAAATTGCAGCTCTGTGTGACATGCATCCCATGAGAGCCCTCTTCCTCATCCCCCGCAACCCGGCCCCGAGGTTGAAATCAAAGAAGTGGTGAGTTTCTTTCTCAATCTTTAGGGACTGTTAAAAGGTTTCTGGAGCAACCTGTTTCCACAGCCAGGCATGCTGGGGACATGGTGTTGATATTTATGTAATTTTAGGGGTTGGTATTGTCCCCAGCATCACTCTTGGTGAGTGCAGCTTTGAGTTTTGGTCTCCTGTGGAGAGGAAATTTGTTCTGAAGGATCCACTGTGGGGTGGAGGGCTTCCTTGGTAGGCAGAGAGAGCAGCACACTCACACTGCCATTTCACCATGCAGAGTTGGCTGTTCCAGGGCAGTTTGTGCAGCCCAAAGTCTGATGACACTTTGCTTGGCTCCCCTTTTGTTCCAGTCAGGTTCCGTTTTCAAGTGGAAACATGTATCCAGGCCAAAAAACAAAAAAAAAAAAAAGGATGGTTTATCTTGAAGGCCCAGGAATGCAGAGATTAGTACTTAGTTTGGGCTTTATTTTAAAATTTTGCAGGAAAAGATACATCACTGTTTTGGAAAAAAAAAAAAAAAGGAAAGAAAGTGAGGCATGCCAGTAAAAATCTGCAGGAAAAATATTCCTGAAGCCCAGCAGATGTTGTTTTGTTACTGTATGTTCTGTATTGATGGAAGTGGAGTCCTTAAAAACACTTGTCTTTGGTTTGTGCTGTTTTCCTGCCTCAGGTTCGGCAGTGGTTTAGTCAGGAAAGATCTGCCACATGATAGAGAGACAGCACTGCCCCTCGTTTCCAGACAGGCTGAGCTCACTGAGGGAAGTTTTGCCTTAATCCTGTAAATTTTGCTTGATATCTTACTGATTACACATCAATAAAAAGGAGAAGAGCCCATGGTAGGTACTGATAACACCGGGGGCCACAGCAGCAGGGATTTTGTTGCTTACAGAGGAGCAAGAGGGACTTGGAGTCCTCTGCTTTGGATGCATGGTGTTGGCCTTTTAGGACCAGCCTAAAAACTCACCCAGGCTTTGGCAGGAGGCACCTCAGTTTTGTCAGCCTGATCATCAGCTGCTCCAGTACCAAACCAGGAGGAGAAGGATCATTCCCAGCTCTGCAGAGGGTGTCAGATATTCTGGCTCTCTATGCACGACCTTTTGAGGATACCATTAGTCAGCTGAGAAGATAGTGTAGGTGCTTGTTTTCTGCCAGATCACCAGTCTGCTCCTTTGTTATCCTCACTCCTACAACACAAAAAAGATTGTGAGACTTTAGAGTTTATTTTTCATACAAAAGTGCTGTTTATTCAGCAAAGACTCCCTCAGCCTCCAGGCAGAGGGGAGCTGATGAAAGCAGATTTTGAGCAGGATGTTTCCCTATGTCCTTAAGGTAAAAACAGAGCTGGGCTGGAATTTGTGTTTTAGTCCCTGCCCTGAGATAGCAGGATGTGCTCAGTGCAAGGTGAGGTGTTCCTGGGCACCACCTTCCCAACACATCTGGCAGCTGCCCCAGGTTTGCACATCCTGTGGTGTCTCCCTGGGGTCATTTGCTCTGCCCGTGCCAGGGGTGGCATCCTGGGTGCTTTGAGGGGAGGATCTGCTGGGAAGTTGGAGTGTAATAAAACTCCAGCTTCAAGGGGCAGCTTGGTGCTGACTTCTTCCATGAGCAAGGAGGGGTCCCTGGTGTCCCAGCAGAGCTGGGACATGTGTACCTCAGGCAGGTCAAACCCACATCCAGCTTCCAAGCTTTCATGGCATGGGAAGCTCCAGATGATCCAGATGAACCTCCACCAACTCCTTGAAAGCAAATTTTTACAGCATTTTCAGTGTGACACTGGGCAGATTTGCTGTCCTTGGCTCATTTCTCAGCTGGAGATTTTGGGCCTTGCCAGGATGGGTCCTGGAATTCTGCAAGCCCATCCCAGAAAGAGTGGAGGTGTTTGACCAGGCTTTCCCTGGCAGTCAGCGGGACTTTCACAAGCACAGGTCACAAGTGCAAAGCAAAATGGAGAAGGGTTCAACTTGAACCTTGAGTTTGTCCTTGCTTTTGTGCACAGCAATACCTAAATAAAAATACACTACATGTGCAGACCATCTTTTTCCTTGCATGTAAAAACAGTGAAGGGACTCCAGCACTTTCTGAGGGTAAGTCAGGAAAACCAAGAGGGAACACTGGCATGGGAGCCTGCCCTGAATTAAAAATTGCAGAGAGGAAAATAATTTTGTTGCTTATTAAATCCTCAAACTAGCTTTTAAAATAGTGCTGTGTTCCTATGAAATGAAAGTCTTTGGTGTATCATTTTCTTTCCCAATTAAAGTCAGCCAGCAATGAAACTTTATTTTCTTCTTCCCAGGTTTCACAGGCAAAATGAACTCGAATTTTAGTGATTTTGTTCCCATAAACCTTTTCTAGCCCTGCCTTGTAAAAGACATGAAACCTCTTTGTTAATGAGGTGATATTTGCACTGTGATACCACTTTTCATCCAAGCAGCTGCAAAGACTTTGCAAACATTGATTTAAGCTTTACAAACCCCAGGAGCTGGAGGAGTGCGTGTTTCAGGAAGGTGGGCTGACCTGGGCCTGGGGAGGGGATGAAATGTGTGCTGGAGTCCTCCTGGATCAGAGCCAGGGAGAAAGCCCTGGTCTTCTGCTCCAGTGAGGGGGGCTGAGCTGTGCCACTGGACAGGCTGGCTTGTTTTAGAGAGGAAGATTTTTGGAAAATCCAGCAGTCTGAGCTGGGAAATGGACAGGAAATCCCTCATGCAGCAAAGGTGTCTTAGGGCATCACAGGGCTCTGGGGCCCCCATCCCATCACTTCCCAGGATAACTTTTCAGCTACTTCACCTGTACTGTATTTGCACATGCTCTGGACCATGCACCCAGGACTGGAGTCTCTCCAGTTTCACACCAACAAGGGAGAATCATATTTTAGAAGTCAATTTTTTTTTGAGCATCATGTTGATTGTCCCTTTTGGGTGCACTGAGACACTGCGTTCCTCAAGGCAAGGTGGGGAAGGCAGATTTGCTCATTAGCAAAGCTGGAGGGAAGATTTAATTGGATCCAGTAGCATATTTTATTTTTGCATCTCAATTTGTATGGATTAGCACTTAAAAGATAAATCACTTTTAGTCTGACAGCTTAAAAGTAAAATCCCTGAAAGCTTATTGTTTTAGTTCTAATGCAATTCTGTAGTATCTGTTGGCTTCTGACATTAATTTATATTCATTTTCTTATTTGCTAAAGCAACATAGACTACAGTAGCCTGTCAACATCTTCCTTTCTTGTAAATCCCCATTCTCTTGAGTTTATAATGTGGTGAAATTAGTTTCAGGAAAACTTTGGATACGCAGCACTTGAGACTAAGACAAATTTGTTTATTAAAGATTTGGCTGAAACTGTTTTAGCTGAGATTGAATGGAACTTTGTGGGCAGGGAGGCTGTGAGGAGGGCAGGACTCTGTTCCCATCTCTATCAGAAGAGCACACCCCAGTCTCTTGAATCAGGGGGTCTGGGCTTGGTGGCACCCCAGACCTGGTGGGTTGTGATGCTGCTGAGAGAGCAAGAAAGGGCTGCAGGCAGCAGCATTGCCTGGAGGTTGCCTGAGCTTTGCCAAGCCATGCAATGTTGGGAATCAAATCTCAAAAAAAAAAAAATAACCTGGCTTGTCCCACTCATCTTCAGAAAGATTCATCTCTTGAAACACTGCCCAGGGGGCTATAAAATATGAGAAACAATCCACTCAGGCATTGTATTTATATGTGTGTTGTATCTCGTTTCTACCTGCAGTTTCACAGGTTCAGAGGGAAGGGAGGAGGAACACTCCCTTGCTTTTTCTTGGTTGCCATTGGTGACATCTGGCTTTGGTTGATTCTGTGGTCACACTGATGGTTCCCAGCTTTCTGGGATAATGAGCAAGAACTGAGCAAAATCTTCTCAAATCCCAACAAGTTTTTTTTCACTTTCTAACTTGAGAACTGAGATATTTACCTGTTATTTCCATACCTTTCTTCTGTGTTCTTGACCAGGTCTAAAAAGTTTCAGTCCTTCATTGAGAGCTGCCTGGTGAAGAACCACAGCCAGAGACCGACCACGGAGCAGCTGATGAAGCACCCCTTCATCCGAGACCAGCCCAACGAGAGGCAGGTCCGCATCCAGCTCAAGGACCACATCGACAGGACTAAAAAGAAGCGAGGAGAGAAAGGTCAGTGCAGAAGAGAGGAGGGTTGGTGGAGAGGCAGCACTTTGAGCAATCCTTGACCTCTGCCATGTGCTCAGACATCCCTTGACCTCTGCCATATGCTTGGGGATCCCTAGTGTAGACCAGGGCACATCCATGTAGGTGAAGCATGTGGGTAAAAGAGGGAAGGCCGAGAGGACTGGGTTGCTCATGATCTCATGGTTCCCCTCACTTAGATGGGTGAGTTTGTTTGCAGTCTGGTTGAGTTCAATAGGTGTAATCCTCCGTGACCATGCTTCCTGTGGTTTTGGGGTCACATTGGTTGGTTTGGTTTGATTCCTCTCAGTCATTGAAATGAAAATAAATACTCATAACTAAAAAATGGGTGTTCATGCAAAGAAGACAGGTGACTGTCATTGGAGTTAATCAGTGTTTTTAAATATTATTTCTTTTCCTAATGAAAAATGATGTCTTTTTTTAGCCCAGGTGGTAATTTCCACATGGAACATCTAAGCTTTGATTCATTAAAGTGTGTGTATAAAATTTACGTTTGCATAGATCCGTGCTGGCGTGTGGGAGGGTGAAGCTGCTAAGCTGAATTTTCCCCAGCTCACGTATTTCATGCCAAGTGTGTTGATCTACGTGACATCCCTGCAGCACCAGCGATGAGCAAAGCTGTGCAAACGAACATCAAGATAAGACCCTTGCCCCAAAGCAATTCCGCTGACTAGGAATAACCTATTAAACTGAATGTTTTCAGTGAACTCTCCAGGCCCTATCAAAGTCCTCTGCAAGAAAGATCAGATAGCAGAAGAAACTTGTTAAAGTATTCAGCTGCTTGTGAACTGAATTTTAATTTGAAAGCTCATTTGTAGAATCCAGCAAATTAATACGTTGCTATTTCTCTTCTTATTGGTAGCAGTATTAATTTTTCATGCGTACCTTCCAGCCCCTTGTAATAGATTTCATTACAATCAAAACAATAAAACGGGATCCCAGTGAAGTATTAAATGTGTTTAGTCTGGCAAATGAAGGTTGGACCCTAGAGATGGAGAGTAATTGGATAAATGCAGACTTTTCTTTGAGTATAATTCCCTTCATCCGATAAAGACGATATCCCAACAGAAATTGCAGTATGTAACACAACATTGCAGTGGGCTTTTATGTAGATATCTTCATTGCCTGGAAATTACATGGATTTGCATAGGAAGAGCATATGTTTAAGGGAGAGAGGAGCTGGTGCCTTCAGAGCCTTGGTTAAATCCCACCTTCCTGTGACTGTGGCTCCAGTAGAGTGTGGTGCACCTCCCTTTGCAGAACCATCCTGAACAAGGGGGTCCCTCACTGTCATATGGGGATAAAGTCTTACTTTATGGACACCCCCATCTTTACATCACAGGGCTGTGGTTGTCAGGGCTGTTGCCCACTGTGCTGGTGCTTCCCTGGCCCGGTGGCCCCCATAAAACCAGAAAATGCAGAGCAGTAATGCTGCTTATTGTTGGTCATGCGAGGTAAAGAGAGTTGGCTGTTCTGCCTTCAGAGCTCTGGGGTTTTCAGCTACTGGAAAAACAAATGAGTCCAGCAAAGGGCACTGATGAGCAATTCTGTTCCTAGATGAGACAGAGTACGAGTACAGTGGAAGTGAGGAGGAGGAGGAGGAAAATGACTCTGGAGAGCCGAGGTAAGAATCAGCATTTCATTTGTGCCCTTAACATCCCTTTAGCTCTGTATAAAATCAGCTTGGATTATGGGCTCATATGAACTGGAAATGGAAAAAGGACAGTCTGAGCACTGAGTCCTGTTCCCTGCCAGAACAGAGGATATTCTCGCTGCCGGGTGGTGCGTGGGTATAAACTGATGCTTTGGATCACCTTAACCAAAAGCTGGGGAAGAACACCCCATTGCCTGTGGGATCTGCAGCACAGCATGGTGCTGTCATGGGAATGTGGATATTGAGATGCGTAAAGATGTGAGGTGAAATTAAAAAACGCTTTAAAA
Organism: Orthonyx spaldingii; assembly: GCA_013397795.1. Classification (NCBI taxonomy): domain Eukaryota; kingdom Metazoa; phylum Chordata; class Aves; order Passeriformes; family Orthonychidae; genus Orthonyx; species Orthonyx spaldingii. Next base: position 4,294,391 of record VZTJ01004286.1, on the reverse strand, counting down.
TGTGGTTCCTTACATCCAAGTATAACTCTTGTGTTTCCATGTAACTTTTCACCATGAAACCTCCCTGGTGCTGCTGCAAGCACCACAGAACTAGAACTTTCTTTGATGACATTTTTCAGAGCCGTTGTAATTAGTATCAGGTTATTCCATTATTTCACTGAGATAATGTAGTATTTTAATAGCTGTCAGTGATTCATGCTAAATGTGCTTTGTGCACGGCTAAATATAGTGTGTGCCAGCCACTGCAGCTCCAGAGGCTTTGGTTAGAAACTTAATGTAAGGAAACCTTTCCATTTACAGTGAGTAAACGACTGGTGAGCCATGAGCAGAGCTCTGGCACTTGCAGGCCCCCATCCCTCCATCCACTGCTGCCCGAGCTCTCTTAGGTGTTCAGATGCTGTTGGGATGGAGGGGAGAGGGGCCAGGCTGGGAAATCACACAGAGGGAAGAGGTTCAGGGCTGCATGGAAGAGATCTCCTCTGACGCTTGTCCCGTGTGCAGCTCCATCCTGAACCTGCCCGGGGAGTCGACGCTGCGGCGGGATTTCCTGCGGCTGCAGCTGGCCAACAAGGAGCGTTCGGAGGCGCTGCGGCGGCAGCAGCTGGAGCAGCAGCAGCGCGAGAACGAGGAGCACAAGCGGCAGCTCCTGGCCGAGCGGCAGAAGCGGATCGAGGAGCAGAAGGAGCAGAGGCGAAGGCTGGAGGAGGTAACTGGCCAGGGCCGAGTGATGGCTGGTTTTGGGTGGATTTCTGCTGGCAGGTCCCAAGGGGCTGTTCTCAGCCTGGTCACCTCTCTAGTCAGTAACCCCAAACATTTTGTTGCACTGGTCAAGCCTCTCTGCTCATCATTTTGGCATAGCCTCCTCCAGCCACTCTCCTCGCCATAGCAAGTGTTGCCAACTTTTGTGAAAGTGATAAAACTGGTTTGTTATAAATAAACCCTTGGAATACCAAACGTAAAGGGGTCCCTGGAACTACTGAGCAGAGTTAGCCCATGATTGGGGTGACAGCTGTATTCAGTCGAGGTGGGCAAAACTCTGACTAGTCCAGCATCTGTCAAGTTCATTATGATTATTTGCTCCTGTTGAGAAGAAGCTGAAAAGCTCCATTTGCCCTGTCCCCGGATCCATGTGCTGTTTGTGTCCCATTTAATCCCTAATTTCTACTTCAGTCCTTGCAGTCCCTGCCAATTACAATGTCTCTTGCAGGGGAGGGGCAGATGCCTGCCTGACTTGTGTAATGATCCATATGTGCCCCGAAGGATAAGATTTCATTACCCTTGTCTTAACATACCAGCCACAAATGCGATCGGTCATAAAATTATCCACCCCATTTAAAATCCAGCTGCAGGATTTGACCGTGTGACTTTGGGTGTCCCTGAGCTGCTCAGCCTGGCCACGTGCTCTGGAGGAAGCACTCTCTTTTGCTTTAGCTCCTGGTTCTTGTATTGAAGAAGTTCACCAAAAAATAAAGGGGTTTTTCCCCATCTCTTGGGGTTTTTTGATGGGGTTTTGCACAAAGACACCCATTGCCTTGCTCTGAACTCAGCCCAAGTGACTCATTGAAGGGTTCATATGTTGAGGGTCATTAAATTAGCTTTCTGAAGAGGTCACCAATACGTCTGAAAAAAGGATTTGCAGTAAATTGACTATTAGAGTATCCACCTCCTTGATTTCCACGATCCAGAGGTCTGTTACTCTGGTCACCAACCTCCCTCTGTACTGGGTAATGCCTCAGGCCAGGGGCACAGACAGAAAGGAATTTCAGGCAGCTGATGGTGATGGTATGGCCCCTCTTCGAGGTGGTCCTCTGAGCCCCTCCAGGGCAAAAATCAACAGGCAAATGCCAGGCAAAGCATTTTTTCAGTCTGGTAAATATGTAGGTCTGTTTTGTTGTCAGAACACAGCGTGTTCAATACTTTGTAGGTCAGGCTTTGCTGGAGCCCCTGCACCCTTCCCAAGGCTGGCAAGCTGCTTTGAGAGAGGGCAAGGTTTGCACATAGATGCACCCCAAAATCCCCTGCACCAGTGGATGTTTGTGAGGACTGTTGTAAGGAAGCCTGGCTCTGCCTTTGTCCCAGCCTGCTTGCTGCAAGCAGTACAGGAGCAGAGAACAACAGCAGAATAAAAGCAGACACCAGATTAGCTGCAATCCTGTAATGAATACAATGCTTGCTGCTGTATTAATATGTTCTCTTCACACAGAAGAAAATTGTTCTCTCTTTGCTGCTTCCCAGGCAGGTTTTGAATGGAGGACTAATCCCTTTGCTAAGCTGGCGAGCTCTGCCCTGAGATACAGAGTTGCTGCCTTGCTGGGCCGGGCTCTGCTCAGTCCCCTGGGCTCTGCCAGTTCCCTTCTGTTCTGTGCTCAAGTCATTAAAAGTTAATGCCACCATAGCCAGGATTTAAACCCAACGCCTTCTCTAGTGACTCTGAACTGCCCCCTTGGGCTCTTCACCCTTTGCCTTCTTCCCAGCTGCTTTACAGCTTTTGGACCTCCTGCTGTGTCAGAGGAGTGGGGAAGGACGGGGGGACTGTAGTGGAAGAGTAATATCGGATCATGACACCCCCCGATGTGATCAGTCCCACGGGCTCAGCCAGGATCAAGGCAGATGCTGGGGCCAGCTGGCAGCTGTGGCAGCCCCAGCATCTTCTCAAGTGCCCATTTCCTGAGGTCCATCTGGCCAGGTTTAGCTTCACCTGCATCCAGCCACAGAGTGAAATGAGCTCTGTTCTCTATGAGGCACCGTTTGCGTGGCGAGCAAGAAACGGCTGAGTTGCTATGGTGAGGATTAAAGCAGGAGTCCTTGAAAGAGGTACAGACCTTCTGTTGCAAACGTGGTGGGTTGTGGCAGTGGTGAGGACAGATGCTCCCCAGCACGGCTGGCTGTGGCTTTGCCAGCTGCAAGGTGCCCTGAATGTGCAAAACCAGAAAATCTGTAAATGCAGAGATTAGCAAATAAAGTTCCATCGCTGCTGCGGGGATATAATTTGGTTTTTGCTCTTTCCAGATATTTTGGGGCAGGAAGCATGTGATGGCCAGGCAGAGGTGGCCAACAGCAGCTGTCACAGCTGTGCTGAGTTTGATGTGGCTGTCCTGAGGCTCCCGGCATGCTCTGTGGATGTGGAGTGCTGCTCCAGCACTCTCACCCATCCCAGCAGCACCCAAAGGCTCCAGCAGCAGCCAGGCTGCTGCTGTTGGGCCTCTCTGCTTTTTCCTACACCAACTTTGCACTAACTTTCATTGATGACTCTTGGCCATGGATTTATTTTGGTTAATAGCATTTCTTCCATGCTACTTTATGGTCTGACTCAGATGGGGTGTGCCTCCAGCAGGCAGCGCTGTACCAGCAGATCTCTGAGGGGAGAGACCAGTGGAAGACTCAGATTACTGTGTTTTCAAAATAAATTTGACCTTTAAAAGCCGGCAGAGCAGCCGGGACAAATAAAAACTCTTGGAGCTGGTGGCTTTTGGGTCTCCTAAGTCAGCCTGTTCAAGCTGCCAAACATATTACTGTGTTTACAGAAAGAGCTCCTACTCATCATAAGATGCCATGGAGGTGTCCAGGCTGAGGGAGTGAGTTGGCATTTGGGCCCAAGTGCAGCTCCAAAAGGATTGGCCTAGAAGGATGCCAAGCTCAGAAGTGCCTGGAGTTAATTTGTACTGGAGATGCACAGCAGAAGAGCTGAGGAAAGGCCTGTTAGTGGGATAACTGGCCCATTCCTCTGTCAGTGCAGACCTTCAGGAGGTTGGTTTGGTGGTTTTCCAATGCTATCTTTAAACACTGGCAGGGGTAGAGCTCCTGCCCTTTCCCATGTCTCATCTAGCAGAGCTCAAAATGAAGGAATCTCATTTTTTCTGTCACCTTGATCTTGCTAAATGGGCATTTCTGAACCTCTCACAAAGTACCTCCCATGTTAGGGCTTTTTTGGGGGAAATCCACCATCTCCTGGTGTTGCTCCAACAATAACACCAAATGCATATAGGAAAAGGTCAAGTGAGAAAGTTTTCACTTGGTGGTCTCTTTATGCACTTCCTGGTGTCCCCAAGACCTGCTGCCATCCTTTGCGTGTCTCCTTGCATCTGTTGGACACTTGGGCCTCCTTTTTCAGGAGCTGACCAATTTCCTCCTCTGAGGCTGAATCTTCTTCCAGGCAGCCAAAGAGATTTAGATTTGCAGCTGTCTTTAATTGCAGTGGAAGCAAAAAAGCCCAAGCTAGCTTTGAAACCGGGACTTTCATGGGAGCAGAGTGGCAGCTTTGTTTTCCCTCGTGCAGAAAGTTGGTCTCATGAATTCGAAATGTGCATCAGAACTAACCCTCAAATTAGAGAATTAAATATCAATAGATCCAACAGCACTGCAGAAAATGTTTGTGTCATGCAAAAGGGTGAATAGGCTTGAATATATTTTAATTTTTCCCTATATATACATGTATTAGATATATATAGTTCCCTAATCAGCCTTCCATTTGTTGCTGGCACAGAATGAGCCTTGATGCACTGGTTTAACCACCAAAACTCCAGCTGAGCTGTAGGAATAACACATCCTGGGGTCAGGAGCATTAGGGATCCTGCAAGACAAATCTCTGTGCAGACCCCTTGGCAGCAGTGGGCAGATGGAGTCAGAGGATGCTTTACATAACCTCATTTTTCTGCCATGTTATGGATTTTTTTCCTTTCTAGGTATAAAATGAAGGTCAGATCTTTACAGGGAACGCACAAGGCAAATCTAAGCATCTTGCTGCTTGCATGTGAGGTTTCAGTTCGTGCACTTACAGAGTTCAAGGGATAAAAAGTTGCTGAAGCTCCTGTAAATATTAACCAGCAGAAGACCATCGACTAGAAGCTCTTATAAAGCAATGCCAAAAAAAATTCAGCAATTAATTAGAGGTAAATTTAGGCTATCTAAAATGGTGATTTGTTATTTTCTCCTGCGTGTGCAGGTGTCCTATAGGTTGTAGGAACCTTGTCATTAAGATGACAGCCCCCTCACAGTGGTGTGGTACATGGGGACACTGCAGTGGTCCCAGCAGCATTCCTGCACCCATTTCCAAGGAGAGCTGTGTTACAGCAGCTCCTGTAGCACAGTTATGAGCTAAACCTCATGTTCTCTCTCATTTTTCTTTGGTCAGGAAGCATTTAAGCCTCATAGTTTCTGAAGCATGAGCTTTTTCCTGCACGGGGCACCCCTTTCGTGGTGATCCTGAGTAAAAGCTCTGCAGTGGTTCAGAGCAAATCAGATCCCTGTTTGCCGTGGTGGGAAGTTCTGACCCAGTTTCTCTACCAGTGGGAAACACCTCTCCATGCTCCAGTGCTTGGTGTGTCAGGAAAGATGATGTTCCAGCCACAGTCACTCCTTCCCTGGTGGCTCAGATAAATGAGCCTGTCACAACAATGCAAAACCTAGAATATTTGTTTTCATTTGGAATTCCCCTTCCACTTCTTTCCTGGCTCGTGCTGGTGTTTGGGAGCAGCAAGCCAGGGTTTCCAGGAGCTGCTTCTTGCAAGTGTCAGTGCCTCTCCGAGCTCACGGGGTTCGAGGGGCGACTGCAGCTCTCTCCTTGCTCGTAGCCCAGGATGTGTCTGATCCAGCAAAGTGAGCTTGCTCTTTGAAGTCCTTGTTTCATTGCAGGCCTCCAAGGGCCTTCCCACCAGAGGTTTTGCCTTCGTGTGTCTTCTCTCATCAATATTTAAAGCCTGTCATATCTGGTGCAGTGCAAATAAGATCCCGTTCTGGCTTACAAGCAGCTACATATAGCTTTACCTGCAGAGTTATATAAATGCAGTCCTAATTAATTGGTGCTCTTGCCTTGCATGAATAATGAATCTGGATAGTGTAAATACACACAGTAGTTTCAGGCTTGGAGAAATGTGGGAAGAGTGCTCACGCAGTGGGAGAGGAAGGGCAAAAAGCAGGGGGACAAGGAGGCAAGGAAAGAAGAGATCTTTGAATCTTTCCCTTTTTTTTTTTTTTTTTTGACTGTTTCTACATGCACTTGTTTTCAGCTGCATCTCCCTGATCAAATTCCCTCCTTCAAAAAGGGTCCCCATCATCCTGTTGCTGCTCAGACGTACAAGGGAGACTGGGCCATTGCTGGAGGCTTTGCCCACTGCAGTGCCAGGTCCTCTCCAGATGTTTGCCAGCTGCTGCAGCAGGGCCATAAAGGGAAGGCAGTTGATTCAACCCCGCTCTGCTGGGCTGCAGTGTTCAGCTGAAGGTGCTGGTAACGCGACCGTGACAAATGACTTGCTTATAATGTGACCTGACAAATCTGCTGTGGAGCTGGAGGGAAGTGCTGCACTCCTGACCTCTCTAAATGTGTGTGTTGGATCCTGCTCACAGCCTCAGCCCCAAGAGCCTGGCTGCAGCAGGGTGCAGAGGGCCTTTAAGTATCCACAAGAGCATCAGGCCCAGCTTTGAAAGAAAATGGTACCTGTGGGCCTCGATTCTCATTCCTGAAGTTAAAGAGGCTTTTAGGAGGTTGGTGGTGAGATGCTGCCTTGGAGGGGAGAGGCCAGAAGTGGGGCAGGCTCTCGGGGCACATGGTAGCCAGGGAGGATGGTGTGCTACTCCCTCCTTGAGAAAATCACTTTTGCCTCCTTATTTGGAAGGATTTGGATTTGTTCACCTACCTGGTTGGAAATAAAGGCCATTTGGGTGATTTTTGTTTAAGAAATAGCTATGGTATTCAGGGCCTTGCCTCCTGCCAGCCAAGCCCAGCCTACACAAGCATTATGTGCTTTATTCAGCAGTGTGATAGTTTAACTAAAAAACCAGCCATTAAACCCCACTCCAGAACCAGTGTGACACAACTGTGATTGGAAGCTCTGGGTAACATTTATTCAACGCATTAGTCTAAAGATCTGTGCTTCAGAGGTCATGGGAGCAGTGACCATCACCTAAGGAGGTCAGGGAGCGCTGCTGAAGCCAAGAAATCCTGTGTATCACCAGGATGATGCAGAGTGACCATGTCCTGGTGGTGAGCCCTCTGCAATTCCTAGTGCAGAGTTCCAAAAGCCACAAGCAGGCCCACGTTCCCCTGTTCCCAGCGAGGACAGGCACAGTACACACGGAGTAGCACAGGCATCCCCTGTGTGTGTGGGCAGTGCCAGTGACTGCCTGGCGTGGGACACACCGGTGTCTGGAGCTGCCAGGTTATTTCAGGTTGGATGCAGTTTTTCCGTCCCTGAGGGGAGTGGAGCAGCACTGATAAATATGGCTATAGGTGGCATTAAAGCTGTGCTGCAGCTCAAGGAAATCTTTGGAGTCCCTCTGGATGTTACCTGTGGGTGAGGAGGCAGCAGCAGGACAGTGGCTTCTCCTGAGATGGAAATGTTGGGGTCTTTAAATGTTTGTTACAATATCTATAGATAGATTTATTTTTATGGATATCTATCTGTAAAGATATCTGTAGATATATATATCTCCACAGAGATGCAAATATATAGAATATGGAGGAAAATGCAGTATCTATATAGGTGTCTACAGATAGATACAGATTTTAAATCCATCTATACAGGGCAGGTTCCTGCAGAGCAGCAGTTTCGCACGGAAGCATCTTGGTCTCTGGAATGCTCAGCCAGCTCTTCAGCTGCTGGCTCCAGCCCTCCCCATCATTTAGTGAATGCATGGCATTGCCAGCTTCTCCAGTGACAGCATTCCCACTGCAGTCTGCTCAGTCACTGCGTGTCGGCAACGGGAGGGGAAAAAAAGAAAGGGGAGAAAAAAGGGCCAGGTTTCTGCTTCAGCGGGTGCCTTCCCGTTGGCGTGTGGCTGCACCCAGGAGATGATGGAGATGATGGAGTAAGGGCAGGTTGCAGAGCTCCAATGCCGGCATTTGAGTGCCCTCTGCCGATGCTGGATGTGGTGCTGCGGCCAGGGGCTGCCCTGCAGAGCAGTCTGTGCAGCACTGCAGCACTTCACTGCCAGCTCCTGCTCCCGGCACAGTTTGGGCAGCTGGAGGAGTTAGGCTGGGTTAAAAGCAGGCGTGTGGGGGCTGCAGGTGTGCCCTGGGTGACTCACAGCAGGCTGTAGGTTGTCATCACCCCAGAATTCCCCAGATTGCTGTCATCAGAGGTGCTACAGAGTGGAGCAGGCAGGGATGCGACCCAGGAGGGAGTGAGGCAGGCATGACCTGAGAATAACAAGGGAAGTCCCATCCTGCTCATTTGGTACTTCTAAAAGGAAAACCCCTTGGATTTTGGATCCTCTTTCTTGGTTTCTGGTCTCAGCAAATGTTAAGAGGGATGAATTCCTCTCTCAGTAGGCAGTAACTCCCCTGGCTCCCTCCCTCATCCTCATGGGTGGGTTTGGGGCTGAGATGTGTTAACTGTAGGCGATGGGCTCACGCAGCTCCCGGGTGTCCAAAGCCTGATTAACCTCCTGGTCGGCCACACTGGAATGTGGGGACCATGCACTGCCCCCATCTGCAGGTTATGAGAAGAAATTGTGATCTGGTGCTGGCTGGGAGGATGCTGTTCTCCTCCACAGCCAGTGCCAAGCACCAGAGTGTGTTAGGATGGAGTGGGATCAAAGAGTCCCTCTACCACCCAAATGGACCAGCCTGCTGGCAAGCCGTCTCCTTGGATGGGTGGGAGCATTCTGGGTCTGTGGGCAAGGGAACACTCCGGAAATCATGAGAAGAAGGACTTAGAGCTGCCAGGAGAGGAATGGGGATGCTGACCTGTGGCTCCTGCCCCCCACAGCAACAGAGGCGGGAGAAGGAGCTGCGGAAGCAGCAGGAGCGGGAGCAGCGCCGGCACTACGAGGAGCAGATGCGGCGGGAGGAGGAGCGGCGGCGCGCGGAGCACGAGCAGGTAACGGGCTGGGAGTGGGGCTGTCACCTCCAGCACGGATTCCTCTGCCTCTAATCAGAGATCTTCTTGTAAACGCTCATTTTTTACCACTTGAGATAAAATTGCTTAATTGTTAGCACTGCGTGTGTCGCTTCCACTGCTGTTGTTTATTTCTGTGTGGATCCACTTGCTGGCCCACAGATGTGAAGACACGATGCAGGTTTCCCACGCCCGCTTGTTGTTGGGGTCAGACTTTTTGTTATTCTTGGGTAATGTTTGCCATTTCCCAGTGGCTTCCATTCTGGTAGAGTGGTGGACACCCTGGGCTCTTTGGGCAGGGATGGAGGGTGCCCGGGCTGATTTATCAGATCACTTGGGCGGGGCGGACGTGGGTGCGCACCTCATTCTCCTTCCTCTTGGGAAATACTGGCTCTTTCACCTTCTCTCTCTTTTTCCTTTGATACTTGCTGCCCATGCCTCCAGGAGTACATCAGGCGACAGTTAGAGGAGGAGCAGAGACAGTTAGAGATCCTGCAGCAGCAGTTGTTGCAGGAGCAAGCGCTACTTCTGGTAAATGGGAGGCCACGGCCACGCTTGCTGCTTTCTGCCCTTGTCGCGTCCGCATGTGCCCGCGTGCACCCGTGTCCCCCCAGTGCCTCCTGCCATGCCAGACACGGGGGACACTGCTGTCACCACCCTGCCTGGGGCCTCCTGTCCCTCTCTGTGGCTGCAGCATGCCTGGATCCCCCGTTCTGCTCGGGGCTGGGTCCCCTCATGGCGCACGGCTGTCCCCTCCGCAGCATTGGTGTGTGTGTGCCCTCATGACAGGAGCAGCCCTGGTTGCTGCTGTGAGGTTTTGGAGGTTGTTTGCAGCATGTTGGGGTGTGTTGGAGCTGTTGCGTGCCTGCGTCCATCAAACCCACCCTGCCATGCTGTTCTTCATGTTCTGAGTGAAGGCTTTTGTTTTAATTTCCTCGCAGGAACGCTGTCTATTCCCTTGTGTGCTGTTTGCATTCTAGATGTCCTCTCTTTTATTTAATTTGGGTTTGAGTTACCCTTTTTAGTGCTGGTAGCTGTTACTCTTACTGTATTTTCTTTTAATCTACAGGGGTTTTTTTTTTTTTGGTCTTGCTATTTTATTTAGGAAAAACAAAAACCCTCACACCAGCCCTTGCCTTTTAAAAGGACTTTTCGAAATTATTTAGTCCTTAAAATTCATCGAGCTGTAGGGATTCAGAAAGATCACACAGTTGGCTTTGCAGTCGGGATCAATTAATTGGTCCTATAGAGGAGTTGACTTCAGTTGGGTTTTCTCTGACCATAAAATCGTGGAATGGTTTGGGTTGGAAGGGACCTTAAAGACCATCTCTTTCCAATCCCCTGCCATGGGCAGGGACACCTTCCACTAGACCAGGTTACTCAGAGCTCCGTCTTGACCAGGTGATGTTTGGCACGTCATCGAATTGACGCTTTGTTGTTCCCATCCAGAAAAACCTGGACAAAGTCAATGGTGACTCCTAAGCAAACATCAGCCCTCAGTGGGTCTTGCAGGGTTTCCCTGACAAGGCAGCACTTGCATCCTCTATTCCTACCAAAGGGGCAGTTCAGTGGCTGCAAAGCATCAGTGGCAGAGTCACAACTCTGAATTCGTTGACTCTGCTGTCTCTCCTTGGTGATGCTTTACAGCTCAGTCCCCAAAGTCTTTCAAATCAGTGAGCTCTGCCAGAAAACAACCTTTCAGATGCTCAGGCCCCGTTGCTCACCCAAACAGATAAACCTGCAGGTTGCAGGCTGGCCAGGCACCTTGTCACTGTGTTTTCCTCTGGGCAGGAGTACAAGCGCAAGCAGCTGGAGGAGCAGCGGCAGGCGGAGAGGCTGCAGAGGCAGCTCCAGCAGGAACGGGACTACCTGGTGTCCCTGCAGCAGCAGCAGCAGCAGCAGCGGCAGGACCAGAGGCCAGCAGAGAAGAAACCCCTCTACCATTACAAAGAAGGGATAAATGCCAGCGAGAAGCCAGCGTGGGCCAAGGAGGTAGGGGAGAGCGAGAAGGAGGATGGTGCTCGTCGGCATCCACAGGGCTGGGTCTGAAATACACACAGCAGGTTGTGCTCCACAGAGTGGGGATCCAGCAGGTGCCATCAGCTGTGCTGGGAACACTCCAGTTTGGTGCAGTGTGTGTCTGTGTGTTTGTACAAGCAAGGGGGAAGGAGGTTTTTCCATGAGGGCAAGTGAGGAGGAGAATGGATCCCTCCTGGAAAGGTTCAGCCTGTCTGGGGGCTTGTGGACACAGAATCATAGAATGTTGAGAGATTGGAATGGACCTTCAAGATCATCTCCTCGTTCTCCTTCCTGGCATGTCCACAAGTCTGCAGGGGTCAGGAGTGAATGCAGAAAGTGGTTGTCATGGAGTTCCTTGCTGAGCCCTAGTTCTGCACAGTCAGGGTTTGGACAGCTTTTCCCCCCAGGCTCAGGGCTGTATCCCTTGGTGTTGCTCTTTCCTGATTTTTTTCTCTCAGGCAAAAAGAGGGAATTGTAATAGTTGTGAGATCTTGAATATTATTTACTGCTTGTCTGAATAGTTTTGGAAAGATTAAGACATACATTGTCTGCAGTGCGGATTCAGGATCATGTGCAAACTCTTTCTCCTTAATCTCTTTGTGGTGGCTCCAGTAAGGCTGGTGCCTGCTCTTGGTATTAATTTTTCTAAAGTTCTTTTTTGTTTACTTTTGTAACCCTAATCCTGGGCAGAAAGATCTTTTAATAACTTCCCTATTCCTCCTACTAAGCAGGAGCACTGCTCAGCACCCTCTAGTCCTGGCAGACATGTGATGTGCATCCAACATGTAGCTGGTCTTTCCTCTTGACAGTCCTCAGCTGCATCCACAATACCTGCAAGCATTGAATGCTCAAGGGATTCAGCTGCCTGTTGCTAAGAAAAATAATGATATGTTCTTGGCCCTTCTGAACCATCACAGAGATAGATGTGGGTGTCAAAAATTTCTTTTCACCTCTTTACACTCTCCCTTGGATTTTTCCTTTGTTGCCTTCCAGTTTAATCTTGAGTCTCTTTTGGTGGCAGTGTACCAGATGATAGATTTTCATGGAGTTGCATCATCATTCTCCAGCCCTTTCAGTTGGAAGAAGAGGTTTGAGAAGCGGGATTGCAGATGAGGTGTTCCAGATGTGCTGAGCTGCCTTTGACAGGAGAGGCTTCCCCCTGGGTGGTGCCTCTGCAGCTTTGTGCAGAACTGGGTCGCTCTTGTCCATCTGCTGGAGTGCTGAGAGTAGGTAGTGGGCAGGGAAAAGGGAATAAACTCTGTCTTTCATTACCTGGTTTTAAGTAAACCCTCTAGAACATTGCTGAAGTACTGCTGGCACTGTCTGCAAAACTTTAGCAAAGATATATAAAAAGGAATGTTATTCTTTATCTGGGGTGAAGGAGAAAAGAGCTGGATTTAGCTTTCCCTTTCAAACACAAAGGCCCATTTCTTCTGTTTCATAGGGCTGGCATCTTTTTGATGCTGTCACTGGAAGCAGGACGTTGGGAACTGCACAATGTGAATAAGAGCAGCAGAACATGACCTCTTATCCTTTGCTGAAATCATAGGGAAGATGAGGTTTCCTGTTGTTGGGGAACTTCTCCAGCTTCCACCAATTAGCTCTCCAAACCATTTATTCCTTACCTGTGTCACTCTGTCTGGTTTCTAATTAAATGCTCCAAGCTGTGGTATCTTTCTGCTGTTGGAAGCCGTAGTTTGATGTACTGCCTCAGCACAGCACCCTTGGGAATCTCCCAGAATGACTCCTCTTGCCTCCATCCCATTTTATCTTCTGCTTAGTCCCACTTTTAACACAATTCAGGTACTTTGCTGCATGCATTGAAGGCCCACCTTTGCTGGCTCCACAGATGGATTTGTGCTGATACTTAATGAGACTACCATGGTTCTTGCTATATCTTAGCAATTTCCATACCCAACCCGTGCATGCTAATTTAACAGAAATATTGAGACTTTGTTTTCCTGTGGGAACAATGAAAAGGCAAGTCTGGTGCTCAGCCTACAATTTCTGGAGGCTGTGCAAAGCTTATGTGGATATTTCCTGAGGATTTGGCATTATATCCCATACTGTCCTTGTTTTTATGCTTTTTGGTCTCAAGTCCTCTCTCTCAGGAGTTTGATCACCACAGCTGAGCCCTCCTCATTCCGTGCCCATCTTTGCTTTTCATACCTCTCCTTTATGCACGGATTTTCCCACCTCACTCATTTTCACAGGGTGACTCCAAGACCCCACAGAAGTGGGATAAAGCATCAAGGTGAGGCTGTGGCCACTCACCTTGTGGTGGTGTCCCTACATCCCCTTGTTAAGGGACTGAGCTGTTGGTGATGACGAAGCTCTGGGTGATGACCCAGCCTGTGCTGCATCTCTCACAGCTTCCCCAGAGCACAGGCAAGCATTTCTCTTGATGCTGAATGAAACAGTCTGAGCAGATAGTCCTGCCAACACACATGGATGCACATTGCCTTCTGCTGCCCCTTCTACTCATCTTCTTGTTATCCAGAGTTATCCACTGGAAGTTAACTGGGGATGTAGCTTGAGTGCTGTCCCAGACCTGCCTTGTTTATCCAGGCACATCTCTTACAATCATGGACTGTTTGGGCCCTTTTGGAGATCATGGTGGGACCTTCTGGTGGTCCAACCAGGGATGTGGCATTAGCACTCTGAGCTCTGGTCCTGTAATTAGCAGCTCCCTTTGTTACTGACTTTTCTGTTATGGACCAAAATTTGCTAAAAATGGTGTTGCAGATAGCCAGGCAAAGCTTGGTCAGCTGAAGGATGGGTTTGGACAGGAATGTACCACACATGACCATGCAGAAAGGAGGGAGCAGGTTTAATCAGACGGTTTCCACATGGTGCCTGGCCCCTGTGGTGCTTTCCCACTGTTGACACCTTCCTGGGAACTCAGGACTCAGCTGTGCATCACAAGCTGTTCTGTTCTCTGCCACAGCCAACGCCCACATCAGCTCCTCCTTCAGTCCCCGTGGCTTTTATCCTGCTCTCACTTTGAAGTGATGTATTAAAACATTAGCAGTTTCCACTGGGACTGCACAGACACTGCTAAGCATGTTTCCTGCTTTGGAGAATCTTGAGTTCAATTAGAGGTGGTCTGTACTTGAGCAATGATGAATTCCTGAAGGGTTTTGCTGCTCTTCCCCTCTTTCTGCCTAATATTGGAATCAGTAGGGCCCCACAAAGCACAGAGAGTTCCAAGAGTGTCTTTTGCTGCGCTGGTGCCACAAGGTGCAGGTGAGGAGGTGCTGGCAGTGGGAAATCAAGCACCTTTCTCCTTCCCAGTTCCCAGACATCCCTATTTGATTACTCTCCTGCCTTCTCCTCCACACCAGGTTGGACATCCTCCACAATCAGCTGCACATTAGGGCCTGGCATCGTGCCGGGGAGCAGCCGGAGTGCTCGGCGGTGGCTCCATCTCCGCCTGTCGCTGTTCCTGCCAAGACTTGGCTGATGAGGAGATGGACTGGACCAGCCTGTGACCCAGCAGTCAGGCTGCTGCTCCCTTTTCAGAGGGAGTTCTCCTTCCCACCCTGCTCCTGTTCCCATCCCTGTGTCCTGTTCCTTGGGCACTGCTGAGCCGAGCCTCTGCTCACTGGTGGGCAGTGCCTGGGGAAGTTGTGACCACACAGCAGTAGCCCAGGTGGCTCCTCATGAACTTAAAAAGGAAACAGTCCATAACACAAACTCCTTACCAAGATTTTACTCTGTCTCATGCATAGTCTCTGAAAAAAGATTCATTTTTATTCATATAATTGCTGCTTTGTTTCATATTTACTTACTTAAAGAAGAGCTGTGGTTCTTTCTGTGCAAAACTGTTGTAGAGGTTGCCTTTTAACATGGCATCATCCACGGTGGAATCAAGACATCCTAGGGGTATTTAACACTTTAATGACACATAAATAAAACATACATCAGATCTCGAGGTATTGAAAATTCTGCATAGCATATGCTGCCTGAATATCAATGCACAGCCTAACTGCAGGATGGCACGGCTGGGTGAGCTGAAACCACTGTGTTCCCATCAAGGGTAGCTGAAAGCAGTGGGCTTTGGGTTGATGTTCTCTCTCAGTAATAGAGGTTTTTCCCCTCCCATACATGACAATGTGCCAGGCTCAGTAAATCCAGATCAAAGCCAGCCGTTTTCTGGCTGCCATGTTTATTCTTTTATTCAGATCAAACAAAACCACTCATTGTGGTGTTTATAACAGTGAAGGAAAATGGTCCCCGTGCTTAAAGATGCATCTGAGAAGAAACAAGAACTTCTCAGGAGTCGTATTCTAGGAACACCTCTCTGAGGCGTGCTGCCTTTTCTTTCTTTTCTTCTTTTTCATTTCTTTATTTTTCCACTGCATATTCAGAAATTAATTGTGTAAATGCAAATAGTCTTTTTCATGCCTTTAAAATGCATTTATTGCACAGTTTGCTGGATAACTTGGATTCCATGATCACAGAATCCCTTAGGTTGGAAAAGACCTCCAAGATCATCATGTCCAACCTGTGACTGATCACCTCCTTGATCAAACAATAGATATTATATACCTAAAGAGAAAAGAGCTTTCTGTATGTTTATGCACACCTTGGATTTCCATTGGAGATGGGTTTTTTGGGGTGTTGACCCCTGTCCCATGCCCTGCAGGTGGAGGAGCGCTCCCGGCTCAATCGCCAGAGCTCGCCGGCCATGCCCCACAAGGTGGCCAACAGGATTTCTGACCCCAACCTGCCTCCTCGCTCGGAGTCCTTCAGCATCAGCGGCGTGCAGCCGGCCCGGACCCCACCCCTGCTCCGACCCGTGGACCCGCAGGTAAGGGTGCTCCCCCCTTGCCAGGATGCTGGGGGTGCTGGTAAGGAAACGAGGAAGAGTGGATGGAAGGGAAATAGCATCCGGCTCCCTGGCTTCTCAGCCTTAAGCATATTCATGAGTAAGAGCAGCATCTACATGCATGAGTGTATTCCTCTTGTCACCTCCATGTGTTAGCAACATCACGCTGGTTTATACCTTCCTTTGAAGCATCACGTACTGGTTACTGCTAGAAACAAGCTGGAGGACCAGGAGGAACTGCTGCCCTGGTCCAGTGCAGCTGTTGCTCTGATCCTCTTTGGATCTGGTTTATGTAAAGCACTAAAACCACAGCGTCTGGTACAAAAGACCCGGGATGCTTTGATGCTGAGGATCATCAGAAAGAGGTTTTGCTTTCTTTGCTGCTTTGATTCAAGGTTTGTTTTGGTTTTCCATTGAGTTGACATCAGTCACATCTGGAGAGGGCATAGATCACCATGACTGTCACAGAGGAGGGGCATCGTTGTTTCAGAAGTTTCTCCCAGCCGTGAGGTCCGCAAGTACTCTGCCACCACAAGCTGTAGGAGTGTCAGTGCTGGCTCTGGTCCAGGCCCTGGAATTGCTCCCGCAGAACTACAGACTCCAGCAGGGGTTTCAGAGGAAGTACAAAGCCTTTGCTCCAAGTTCAGCTGGGCTTTCTATGGAATATTTGCCAACTAAGTGCCAGCCACATGTGGCACCTCCAGTACAAACCAGCATTATACAAAAATGTGCAGGAAAGCCCTGAAACATACTTTTCTTGCCCAGCATACATGGTCTGTATGCATTGGAAGGTGGGCAAAACCACACTTCACTGTCATCCCTCTGACCAAATATTTTTCAGTGACCTTACTGGAGTGCTATACCATCAGCAGCTACAAAGGCTTTTGTTTGGCAATAAAATACTAGTGAAAGAGTTGCTTGAAGCCCAGAGCCCCTGTCAGTGTGTGTGTGTGCATGCACGTGTACCCATGAGACATGGACACGTACAGAGACATGTGTGTAGCAATTTCAAGTAAAAGTCACCGCCCTGCTGTATCAAAGGAGTGCAGCTTCAGAGTCCTGGGAGGAAGCTCTGATTTCGCAAACTGTAACCTGATTTTCTCAGATTTCCCAGAACAGATGTCAGTATTCCTTAAACTTGCAACCTGTAGGAGTGATCCATGGGTTAGGGGCCACCGAGAACTATAGAAACTCATGCCTCGAGATATTTTTTAAGCCATCTATGCCTCAGAATTCCTGATGATTTTTTTTAATCAATTATTATTTGTTATCGTTTCCTTTTTTTTTTTTTTCATTTTTAACATGGAAAATCCATGCCAAACCTCATTAGCACAACCACAGAGGTGCAGGTGTAGGAGCTGGACTTGGGACCAGCAGCAGCAGAGCCTGGGGCGGGCATGGTGTGTGCGGGAGCGTGATTATTAACAGATCTTGGGTTGAAGTGATGTAAGTCAGAAGTTCCTGAAACCAAGGCAGTGCTGATCTCAGACTAAGGGGGCTTTTCAGTGAATCCAAAGTGCTAATCAAAAAAAAAATTTTTTTTTAAATCAAATTTTTAAATTTTTTTTAATTCCTTTTTTTTTTCCCCCCCCCTCCATTTTGACTGATAGTTCTGTTTTGACTTGGTGCTTAGATTCCACATCTGGTCACTGTGAAATCCCAAGGAAGCTCCTTGTCTGGGTCTCAGTCACTGCATGAACAGCCTGCAAAGGGACTGGCTGGGTTTCAGGAGGCTCTGACGGTGACCTCTCACCGCACTGAGATGCCAAGGCAGAACTCGGACCCCACCTCAGAAAACCCTCCTCTGCCCCCTCGCATTGAAAAGTTTGACCGAAGTTCTTGGTTACGGCAGGAGGAAGACATTCCACCAAAGGTAACACAATCGCTCCTCGCTTTCAGCACGTCAGAGGCAATCCCAGAGCTGAGTCCCTCTGGCAAAGCAGAGTGGGCAGGACTGAGCCCATCCTGAGGCTCTGCAGTGGGTGCTGACCTGCCCAGGGGCTGCATTTCCTGAGGCAGGGTTTGCAGGACATGCTGGGAGCTGCTCTTGGCTGCAAAATAGCTGCAAAACAGCACTGCCCTCCAGCAAAGAAAGTTCTCGAGCCCGGACAGAGGCCAAAACAAATTAATCTCTTCATTCCCTCGGATAAAAAACAACCTTCTGCTTAAATAGAATTATAGGAACATAAAATTTGTCATACTCAATAAGACGGGTCCTTTTTAGTCCAGTACCGTGTCTCCAGTTGCAATCAATATTTGATGGAAGACTTGTAAGGGCTCCAGCAGCTTTATACATTCATTGACATTTTGGCAGTGTCTGGCAGTACCTCTTTAATTAGGATTCTTCTGGACCAGTATTTCGATCGTGTTGTTTATGCACCTTCACTTTGGAAGAATTATAACTTGGCCATTAAATTTCCCCTTACAGTGAATCAGTGCTCAGCCAGGAGGATTTTTACAGAGGAGAAATGATTATAAATTGATTAGTGACAGGGAGGCAGTATTTGTCCCTGATTGAGAGGCAATTTTTCTATGTATTTACAAAGTAAGTGACTTGCCTTTTTAAGAGCAAAATCACAGTTACCAGGTAAGCCTCCCTATGCAAGGGGTCTATGGTGGTGTCATGGGTGTTAATAATGCTCCTGTTTCTGCTGTCACCAAGCAAGAGGAGACATCAGTGCTCTGCTGAAGGAACAGCAAGCCAACAGCTCCTGGAACTGTCTGTGTGCTTGGCTCCTCCATAGTACAGGAGGGTGGCTGCCTGGTTTTAACCTAATTAAGAAAAAGCCCCTGCAATTTAATGTTGGCTTTTGCCACGAGTCCTCTGAGGATGACACTCAGCCGCAGTGCTGCCCTGCGTGGTGTGACCACGGCACCTGCTCCTGGGAGAGAAGCTGTTCCCCAGCACTGTGCCGTGTTTTCCTCCTTGGCTGAGGGAACATGGACTCTGGAAGGGGTCCCCAGCAGATCACATTTAGGGCTGTTGTGGTGGCAGTACCACCCGTGAGGAGCCTGACTTCACACTGGACTGCCCGAGGTGAGTTTGGTGTGTTTGCAAGCAGGAACCAAGGGACTGCCCCAGAGGCAGGACCGGCTGTCACCGTGGTCCGGGGTCTTGTTTCTGCCAGTGCTTATGGCTGGATGCTTCAGAGGAAGGTGGAAAACTCCCCAAGTCCTGACTGCAGAGTACCCTACCTGGAGGGAGGCTGCTCTGTACTGAGACAAGCTGCAGCTGGTGATGCTGCAGAGTCTAAAGCGTCGCCAGCTCTCTAAATCTGTTCTTATCTTGCCTAATGCAACCGTGTGTTTATTCTCAAAAAAGCCAAGCCTGATCTTTTTTCTTGCTAATCCTGACAAGCCCTTGGCCTCTCTGTTACCTGATATTGCACGGTGAGTATTGTTGTGCCTCTCCACATCACCTGAGGTGCTGGGGGATGAGACCACTGCACCTGTGGCCATGCAGTGATGCCCGAGCTCCCATGGGATGGGCCGGAGCTCCAGGGTTACCTGTCACAGCCCCTGTGGGCTGTGGCTGGCTTTGGGTGTTTGTGCTGAGCCGTTCTGCCAGCAGCAAGGTTTTGGCAGCAGCATCTGAAGCTCAGTGAAGGTCACAGTGTTGAATCCCAGTGTTAGGTGGGTCAGTCTGGATGTTCCCACTGTCAGCCCCCTTGTTTGTCCACCAGTCAACACCTTTTGTCTGCTGGCATGTGTTGTATCTGAACTAGATGGAAAACCTCCGTTGTAGCTGTTGAAATGCACTTCAGTCTGAATTTTACCTTAAAAATTACTTTTATGGGTTTTGTTAGATCTAAAATATATACATTTGTGTGTGTATACGTGCATACACTTCTTTTAGAAGTGAGTGCCCTGTTTGGTGGTACTCAGGCTGCTCAGGGGGTTCCTGTGCCAGGAGCATCCCTGAGGGCACCTTTGCAGGTTGCTGCTGCCTCACACTCCAGTGATTCCTTCTAAAAGCTGAGAGCCTTGTATTTTATAATTGCCCTAAATACTGCCTTTCTCTCAGTGGGAAATCAGTTGTAAATCAGCCTTCAGGCAGTGCTGGAAGGGGATCTCGTGATGGCTCAGGTGTGCGAGCGGCCCAGACTGGGTGACTGCAAATGTCTCCATTCTTTTCCAGGTGCCTCAACGAACCACTTCCATATCCCCTGCCCTGGCAAGGAAGAACTCCCCAGGCAATGGCAGCGCCCTGGGGCCCCGGCTGGGCTCCCAGCCCATTCGGGCAAGGTATGGACATGGAGGGGATGGGCAGGAGTGATCCTCAGGTGCCACTGCTACTGCTCCTCTCAGCATCTCCCCATGGGAGCCCAGACATGGACTGGGGTCTAGCCCTGCTTTAGCTGAGTGGAACACCACATCTGCAAGTCTTCTCTTGTCTCTGGGATGAATTTTTGCATCCATCAGTGTTTTGTCCTGACAAGGCTTCGAGCACTGGGGTCCCTGGAGGCTTTGCTCCCTTGTTTGAATGCGTTCCTGAGCACTGCAGGGTTTGGAGGTGGATGCTGTGGAGTCAAACAGGAGTTTGGGTGCTCCCCTTAGTGGAATCAGGTTCTGGTTCTCACCTCTGGCATATCAGTGGATCCCTGTAAGCCGGTGGGGAGATCTCAGTGGTACATTCCATACATTTCCTATGCATCAGCATGGTTTTTCACAGATAATGACCGAGGAATGTGCTGCAGGACAGACACTCATGCAGCTTGCTGAGATCTTCTCTAGATGTAGATCAAGAATTAAATTCTTTTCAGCTTCCCAGGACTAATGCCCTTAGCTTAGCCAGATCCAGCTCTCAGGCACAACAGCGAGCACCCGAGGAAGGTACTGTGCTGCCATGGTCCCATCTCTGCTGTGTCACAGCTGTCCCTGGGCATGCTTAAAACGAGCAGAGAAGCTGACAGGCTCTGCTCCGAGCTGGATGGAAAAAACACAGCTTAGTCATGCGAGAGCTTGTCTCTGCTCTGCAGAACGAGACCTCAGACGGGCAGATCCCGGGAGAAATGCGAGTTCCAATTAGCCTTGCGTGATGGAGCTCCTTGGTTTCTTCTTCGTGCCTTGTCCTCAGAGGGTGAGGTCAAAAAGTGAATGCGGGGATGTTCATGGAGTGTGCTGTCACCAGTTTGAGCATACACCTCCCTTTCCAGCTCAGTGCCCCCTCTGTGCTTCAGCAAAATCACAGGCAGCAGCCCTGAGTCGCTGGCAGGGGCAGCAGTAGGAGGAAGAGTATTTTTTCTTGTTCTTTTTTTTTTTTTTTTAATTAGAGAAAAAGCATGTCATGGTTTGTTGCTCTTCTTTGCCAAAGGCTGAAACATTTTGAATTCTTGAAAATATTGTTCTTTTAATTAGCTGCTGCTTGAAGGACAGTTTAAAACACAGAGGGATATTGGACGGTGTAGTCCTTGTAAGTGATGGTATTGAAAATAAAAAGGATAAAATGGGAGTCTGGAATTCAAGTTCAAGGTTGCCCAGTGTTTCCTGCATCCTCACTGTCCCAGTCCTGGTCAGTGCAGGTAAATACATCAGTTTGCCAAAGTTTTCAAATACACTTCATCAGTTAATTTAGCTAAGGACACGTCAGCCATATAGCTTGAGCTGGAGGCCTTCAGTTTGATGAAAATTGGAAGCTGTTAGGATGCTACCACATGTCCATTAAACTTAAGTATTCTTTGAAATTATTTCATACTTCATTTCTCTCACAGTAATGTATTATTTTTCCTTTTTACCTACCTCCCGTATTGGTTCTTGATTCTCCCCATGCATACATGTAAATATTACAAAAATATCCCTCCTATTTGTCACCCTGTTGTGACAAACGAGGGGATATTTACTATACATTTTAAACAGGACTTTGAATAAGATCACTTACAGAAACTTTGTATAAAACCAAATTGCCCAACTCTGCATGAAAATCTCTTCTGATGTCATTTCAATGCCAAATAAGAATTAATTTCCTAAAGGCATCTGATACCCGGAGAGATATTAGTCACTCTTTGTGTATCAAGGGCACTTTTTATTCTAGATTTATCTGTGTTCACAAGGGTGAGAGAAATCAAGGAGGAAAAGTGGATATCTGATGCAAGTTTGAAGTGAAGCCACGAAAATTGGGGACTTTGAATAAGTGGTACAAGTGATCTGCAGCCTTGTTGCAAACTTGAGATCCTTGCTTTGCTGAAATCTTTGTCTAACAGCACATCACAAATTCCTGCTTTTCTGAAGAATGTTGGTGGCTAATTAGGTAAAAGAATCTTCTAATTGTTGCCAGATTTGACAAACTAAGAGCAGAAAGCTTCTCTAGGCAATATATTTTGTCATGGTCATAGTGCACCTGAAGTTGGTGACCTCAGCCTTGTCTCCTCCAGCTGAGGAGGGCTCTCCTGGCCTTTGCAGCTGCCCCTGTCAGTGTGGGAAGGGTCTGGAGCCCCAGGGTTGGGTGTGACCCTGGCTGATGGTGCCCCTCTGCTTTGTCCTCCTGCAGCAACCCAGACCTGAGGAGGACAGAGACCATCGTGGAGAGCCCCTTGCAGAGGACCAGCAGTGGCAGCTCCTCCAGCTCCAGCACTCCCAGCTCCCAGCCCAGCTCCCAGGGTGGATCCCAGCCCGGCTCCCAGGCTGGCTCCAGCGAGCGCAACAGAGTCAGAGGTGAGCTGGGAAACATCCCATAGCACCGGGCATGCTTTGTGAAGCTTCCTGACAAGCAGGAAGGGCAAGAGGGCTGTGATCTCATGCTTGTTTTTTAAAACATTTAAAAAATCAAAGGATCGATCATTTTGGATGTACTTTTGTGACCTACTGGTCTCCTTTTCCCTGGAGGCTGATACAGGATGCCCATGGCATGGCACTGCCAGGTAGCCTGTACGAAAGGAGATGGGGTTACGCTTTAGGATAAAAAAAAAAAAATTACCTGTGTGCTTCCTGTCTTCATCCACCCAGGTGCACCTCTTCTGACATGGTTTCTTTGGGACTGTGTTTCACTTTTAATTGGTATATAATGTTCTTTTGGAGCTTCACCTTTGTGCCTGAGATGGGATCAGAGGGGTGACATAGCCTCTAAGAAGCTTTCTCTCAAATGCTTTCGTCAAGCAGCTGTGCTGACACGGGGTTTATGTTCGTAGTCAAATTGTTCCCTCTATTCCTAGAGCCCCTCTTAAAGATATTCCATTCTCCTGTTTAATGGCAGTGGGGTTGCCACAGCCCACACACCCCACACATCTGCATTCTGGCACAGCCCCACACTTCCAGTCCCCGGGGTTGAAGAGCATTAAGACAAACGCTGTCTCCATGCTTTGAATATTTTGACTTGGCCATAAGATGATGGTGTCTGTTGTTGAAACCATCACTCCTCTAGGTAGTCAATAAAAGGAGTTTGTAACCCATTGTCATTTTGGGTTTGGTTTTGTTTTTACTAGTGAGGAATCCTGTGACAAATAATGTCCTAGCAATGTCAGATGCTGCAGAGGTTTTCATTTATCACATGCCCTGCTCTTCTGCAAGGTAAATTTGTTTCTTTAGTAGAAAAGGAGCAGTAACTCTGTGACAGGGCTGTCAGTGGAGACTGGGCAGGGTTATGGCTTCTCTTGCTCTGTTGGTGGAGAGGCAGAAAGGAACAGGAGAGTTTTTCAAGACAACAGAAATAAAGTGATGGTGAAGCACCTGTGCCCACCCATCCCAGGTGTGGCAGGATGGACAGGATGCAGTGGTGGCTTTCAGCAGTCTTTTAATTCCCTGTCTCTTCACCTTCCTTTCACCCAGGGAATGCCAAGCCCGAAGGGTCCCCTGTGCTCTCCCATGAGCCCACCAAGGTCAAGCAGGAGGACAACAGGGACGTGACGCGACCGAGCCGCCCCGCTGTGAGTCCTCAATCCCTTCCCGTGGGAATGCTGCCAGCCGGCTTGGCCACGTTTCCCTTCGGCGCCGTGGCACAACCGCGGGGACCCCAAAACCGAGGCTAGTACTGCTGCTGCTCCAGCAGAGAGACTGGAAAGCAGCAGTACGGCAAGAGCCCCCGGGAGACTTGAATGCTTAAGAGAGTGCATGAGTTTTTAGCAGGAGCCCAAGCCTAGGGGAAAGCACTTAAGCCTGTGTTTCCAGGTGAAGCAGACGCTTAAGGGCTTTGCTAGCTTGGGCGCGGCGGTGGCCGATGGCACATTGTTGTGTTCCGTGCTGCATGTCCCCGCAGCACCCATGAGGGATGCTCTGCTCGGGAAGGCTGGGGAACCAACCAGCCCCCGACAGCCTTCTCAGCTTAAAACCCCACCCGGTAGTGGTCTCTGTACAGTCCCCTTCTATTAGTCTGAGCAAAATCTCATCCGAAGTGTTTCCTCCTGGTTTAATGCTGTTCACATTTGTATCTTAAAACTGCAGAGTCGGCCTAATAACGATATGAATTTCCACTGCTTCTCTATTTTAATGTGTATTAATGTTTTGTTGATGATGTTTTTTTTCTCTACACTCCACAGCGTTGAGCTAACAATTCTAATTTTATTTCTAACCTGCTTGCCCTTCCTCTGGCTTTTTCCTGTCCCGATCTGTTTCCTCTGATGCTGATTATTCTTCCTTTACCCACAGAGCTATAAGAAAGCTATAGATGAGGTTAGTGATATCTTTTCTCAGTGGGTCATGCCTATGCAAGGTTGACTAGTTAGTGCTTAATTCCGAGCCGGGTTTTCTTGGTGCTGGCGTTGATAGAGGCGGCGATGCGGTCTCGGGTCAGACGGGAGAGCGAAGCGGTGGCGTTCCGGCGTCGGGAGCCCGCCCGCAGGGAGGGGACAGCACTGCTGGCGTGCTCTGCTCAGCCCTGGGCTGCCCACATCCTGCTGGCCACACCACTTGCATGGAGGCCAGGGCAGAGGCATCCTGGTTGTTCCCGTGGGGGAGCACGTGGTGCTGCCTGTTCGGCGTGTTGGAAAGAGAAGGAGTGAGAGCGGAGGTTTCGCGTGCCGGTGGGGGAGGTCTGGGCAGCCTGGACCCCTCACCACATTCTGCTCTCAGCCACAGCCCCCGGCCACCCGCTGATTTCAGTGGGGTCATCCAGTGCTGTTTGAAATGTGTTCTAAGCCTAATTCGAATGAAGGCACTTGGAAAACAGAGCAGTGGAAACACAATGGGTTGTTCATTCTCGTGAACCAGCATCCACTGCAAAGCCAGAGTCAGCAGAGCCATCCTGGATGTTGGTGGCAGTGCTGGTCGTCATTCATCTGCTGAAAAAAAACGAGAGTCCTGAAGTACGCCTTCTTCATGCATGATAATATTCTAAATGTATCTGCATCTGGCAGTGGTGAATGCTTAAACATCCATGGGAAAAGACCCAGGATTCCTTATTTAACATTTAACTTGCCTGACACATGGATCCCTGTGGACACTGCTGATCCTGGTAACTGCAGGG
The DNA here is from genome assembly GCA_013397795.1 of Orthonyx spaldingii. Taxonomy (NCBI): domain Eukaryota; kingdom Metazoa; phylum Chordata; class Aves; order Passeriformes; family Orthonychidae; genus Orthonyx; species Orthonyx spaldingii. The sequence goes on along the minus strand of VZTJ01004286.1, from coordinate 4,269,313 downwards.
CTCTAGTGGAAAGCACTGGTATCAGCAGCCTCTACTGCAGCCTCTTTCCTCTAAAAATAGAAGATAGGAAAGAAGGAAGATGTGCTGGTTAGTTAATTTGTTCTCCTGGATAATACATGAGCAATACATTTTGTTTAATGAGGTGCTTTGTTAAGAAAAAAGCACATAAATCAGTGTCTAAATAGAGGCAGCATGTGTGCTAAATTCAAGCTCAAGGAGCGATGTGATTTTGGAAACCAATCTGACTTGATTCCAGCAAATATTAAATCTAAAGAAGGCTTTGTAATGAAAAGTAATTAAAGAGCACTGACACTACTACCTTATGTATTATGTCACCCTCAGTAATAACACTTGGAACATGTGTGGAACTACAGAGCACTTTGTCTCTAGTTGTCAGATTGTTTTTGGTCCAAGAGCAGCTCGGTGGAGCTGTTTAATCCTACAAAGTGCTCATTACTTACAGAAAATGATAGCATCAAAGAATTAACCCTCCTGAGGCAAAGCTTTAACTAGGAAATACCAGTTATCTGATGATATTGTCTGGGAGTATTATTGCTCTTGTAACTTCCAAATTAGTTATTAAAAAGTAATTAAGCTGATTTTTAAAATACTTGACTGTCTTCTAGCGATGGCCAAGGAAGGCTGATAGGGTGCCTTGAAACATGTTAAAAATAGAAGGTGCAAAAAAGAAGTAATTTTCACAGTTCAGTGCTGTGATAGGGAGGAGTTCAGTGCTAGTCCTGCGCTGCAGAAGTCCAGCTGCAGTTTTAAGAGGTTACGCAGTCCTAAAATCCCTTTTAAAGTGAGAGTCTCTAATCCAATTCAAAGGCAAGTGCTCAATAAAGAGCATGTTTGATACTCTAAATGGAAAGCATTGTTCAGCTGCTGAAATTGTCACTGATTCTTATTTAGGAAAAGAAGCAGTCATATCATAGAAGCTGCTACAGCACTAATTAAAATAATTAGTTGTCGTGACTGCAGATTTGACTCTATTTCAATCCCAAACATGCTGGCATCGAAAAGGAACTCTTGAAATACCACATTCTCTCTTTAATCATGATAAAGAGCCTTTCTTTAAAGGTACAGAGAGCATTTGGAGGGATACAGAATCACAGAATGGTTTGGGTTGGAAGGGACCTTAGAGTTCATTTCATTCCGACCCCATCCTGTCCATGGTCAGGGACACTTTCCACTGGACCAGGGTGCTCCAAACCCCTGTCCAACCTGGCCTTGAACATTTTCAGGAAAGGGGCAGCCACAGTTTCTCTGGGCTACCTGTGCCAGGGCCTCACCACAGTCTGAATAAAGAATTTCTTCCAAATATCTAATCTAAACCTACTCTCTGTCAGTTTGAAGCCATTCCCCCTTGTCCTGTCACTCCATACCCTTGTCCAAAGTCCCTCTCCAATTCTGTTGGGACCCCTTTAGGTACTGGAAGATGCTCTGAGGTCTCCCTGCAGCCTTCTCTTCTCCAGGCTGAACAACCCATCACAGGTACCTGCTGTGAAACAGGGATTGACCAATTTTTTGTTTTAAAACAGGGCCTGTTTTGGTATACTGATACTTATGGGTCTGATGCCAAGCTCTCCAATATCCAGGGGAGCCTCTGTGTTAGAGGCCAGGCAGGGCAGACCTGGGAGCAGAATGTGCGGCTGTCACCGGTGGGAGCCCGCCGGGAGGTGTGGGTCATTAGCAACCAAAGCACAGATTGCTTACAAAACATTCCTACCTCACCATTAAAAAATAAACCAGGTTTGCATCTCAGCCATAGAGCTTTTCCATCCTTTTCTTCACGTGTCGACAGGATAGATTTTAAGAGCTCCTTTTGCAACCATAATTAATGTTGCCGTAGTCGCCCTGCTGGAACGGTAAACTGGAAATGCAGTAAATGAGAGTATGGCCATAAGACAATTGTGGAATTTAGTCTTTTTCAATGAGTTTCTTTCTCCCTAATCCTTTATCTCTGACCGAATGCACTGATGCCTACCTCGGTCACTAATATAGGGAGAAATGGTAAGACTGACAATTGCGATGCTTTGTTCGTCATGTGCATGTCTTGTGCAACAGAGTTCTCTAACCCATTCTAATTTGAGCTCTCATGCTTTTCTGCCCTACTGCTTCCCCCTGCATTGCTATAAAAGCATGTAAGATAACAAAAAGTCTCTTTTCTACACGGTGCCTGCCATGTTCCTTGTTTTGAAATAGCAGTGTCTATTTTATATGACTGTCGGGTCTGAGACCTCATCAAAGTCATGGTAAACTGAAAAATTATGACTAGGCTTTGGGACTGCTCCTATCTTTTTTCTTGTTTCAAGGCTTTTTATTTTCTTTTTCCCTTAGCTTGTAGGCTGCCACATTTCACATAAAGTGCTTAATGGGTCCCGCTGAGGGATTTATTACTATTATTATTATTATTATTATTATTATTATTATTATTATTATTATTATTATTATTATTTTTTGATCGTGTGGCTGACTCAGAGCTGTGACTCCAAAGTCTGGCTGAGCTAGGCGCTTCTTCTCGTGCTCCTCACCGCCTCTCGGCAGCCGCCCGACAGCGGAGACTCACCATGGAAGCAGCTCTTGACGTGGGGATTGCACCACTCCATGGGAGATGCTGTCATTGCTTCCTTCCCAAATGCATTTATTACAGAATAAATACCATTACGGGGTCTCTTTGAGAAGTTTGAAAGAAGAGAAAACCCTGCAGGAGAAATTCTCCGAGCCAATCTTTGAAGTGACGTTGTTTTCCAGTTTACTATGATGGTGACTGAACTTCACCTTTTCCAACAAATATAATTTTGTCGTGTATATACATATAAGTGTGTGTATATATATGCACATACACGTTCCAAAGAGAAAAAGAAGAGGTTGGCTATTGACTTTTCAGTGAGCGTAAATCAGTTTTGTTTTGTTTAATAAATGCTACATGCTACAAACATTGTCTTACGTTTGTCTCATGTTTGTAACGACTCTGTAAAGCTATTTCTTGTTGCTCGTGCTGTTAGCATTGGCTTTTGGAGAGATGTATGTGACGTTCTCCTCGCTCTGAATGTAACAGCCATGGCTTCCTTGTTTCCTTGCCCCCATCCCCTCTAGGATCTGACGGCTTTAGCCAAAGAGCTGAGGGAGCTGCGCATCGAAGAAACCAATCGCCCCCTGAAGAAGGTGACGGACTATTCCTCCTCCAGCGAGGAGTCGGAGAGCAGCGAGGAGGAGGAGGAGGACGGGGAGAACGAGACACATGATGGGACCGTGCCTGTCAGTGACATCCCACGGCTCATGTGAGGAACACTTTTCTTTTCAGGGGGCAAACCATGAAACCCTGGTCTGTTTTTCTGGAGGTGAAACCCCAAGGTGTCCTGGCCTGGAGGAGCAGTCGCTGTGATAAAGGACACGTCCAAAGCATGTCCATGTTTGCTGGCTGGCACTGGGAGCAGTGTCATGGTTGCAAGGGATCATGTACTCACATGAGTGTTCTTCCTGTTCCAAACTAGAGAAGGGAATGGGAAAATCGGAGCTATTTCTGCTGCATATTCAGTGAATGTTGGCTCAAAGCTGATGGACCTGTTCCTGCTGATGAGCCAGGCGGGTTTTTGGCCGGAGTGGGCACAGCTGACCTCAACCACACCATGGGTCCTGCCCATGGGATGGGTGTGTTAAAGCTTTGCCTGCTCTTGAGCCTGATCTTGCCCCAGATTAAGCCGTGCTAAAGTGTCAGTACTTGGTGGCCTGCCCAGTGCCAGCTGGTAGAGCCAGGACTATAATAATCCTGAATCTTTGTCTTGGATTTCTGCCCTTGGCTCAGTCAGTGTGGGTGGGTTAAAATGGTGAAAGGAAGAGGCCAGCAGACTGTCATGTCCCATAGGACACTTGTGCTTTTGAGTCTCTCCAGATCAGGGCAGCACAGCTTCAACACTCACAGGGAGCTGCTGCCATGCAGAGAGACTTCCTGGAGCATCCCTGCTCAGGCTTCCCACCTAGTGCTCTGCAGGGGCATTTCTGAAGGTCTCTGCCTGGCAGCAGGATCTGAATCCTGCCCCGCTGAATTCACAGAGGAGCTGTGGGAAGGTTTCAGGGGATTATTTGCATTTTAATCAGTTCATTTGCATTTTTCCTGCTAAATGAGTTATAGTCAGAATAGGCATACCTGGCTTCAGGAACGTGGTTTAGCAGTGAACATGATGGTGCTGGATGAATGGTTGGACCCAAGGAATTTAGAGGTCTTTTCCAACCTAAATAATTCCTTGATTCTCTGATTCATGGTGGTGGGGCATGGAGCAGCACAGCAGCCCTCTAAGTGGCAGGGAGTCCATGTCTCCTTGGGGTCCATGTTATTCAGAGTGCCAAGCTCCTGTGTTGGAGCTTCCTTCCAGCAGAGAATTAAAATCAGAGTTGTTGGAATTGGTTGGAGCAAGTCAGGAGGCAGAGGGATGGCTCTGGATGGGCAGTCAGGCGTGCGAGAAGGGGCCTCAAGCTGCTCATGGAAGAGGATTTTAATCAGGAGTGCTTAATCTGTGCTGACATCCTTCTTCAAACACCTTGGGTTTGACACAGCACTTCCCAGTGGATGAAATGTCTCACTGGATGCCTTGCAGCCACATGTGTGGGATGACAGGCACAGCGGTGATCTGGATGCCCCCAGCCCCTGCCAGCCCAATGCCACATGTCCCATGATGTCCTGTTCCTGTCGTGTCCCAGAGAGAGAGAGGGTGGATCTCGAGGGATGTCTGCAGGCAGAGCTGCACTGGCCCATGTCTGGGGAGAAAGAAAGCAAATGCTCTGAGTTACACCCTTATTTCACAAAAAGGACCTGAACTCGAGTTCAGACTCAATGTACTTCGGTGTTTTTCTATCAAAGATTTTGCACGGAAATTGCAAGGTGAAACCACGAGTTAGGGCTACATTTTCACCTGGAAAACTGCAGGAAGCTACAGGACACAACTTGTCCTCCTGCCCACACCTTCTCCAAACCCCATCCCCTCCCTTGTTATTTGCCATGAGATGGCCTGACGCTCCCTTTTCAGGGGTTGAGATGGGGAATGAAGGGAGTAAATTTTATTTTTCTGTAGCTTCTTTAAGTAAAAAAAAAAAAAGTAAAGTAGAGCAGGATTGCCACTCCTCATTATGTGTTCATCAGTGCTCCTCTCAGAACACCTTCGGATGAGAAAGAGAATGGTCCCTCTTTTTGGTCTCTGTGCTGTATCTGTAGTTTATCAACCTGACCCTGGTCCTGTATTTCTGGCAGCATCAGTCATTCCCCCATACATCTAAGTGGATATATTTTCTAAATTTTCTTCCTGTGAGATACAGAGCCTTACCCTTATTGAAATAATGCTGTACTAGAGGGTTTTTCATCTGGTTTAACAAAGGAGATGTTCTTCATTAATGCTTTTCCATTCTGTCCCCAGACCAACAGGAATTCCTGGAAGCAATGAGCCGTACAACCTGGGAATGGTGGCAACCCACGGGCTAGAGACTTCCCACGCAGATACGTTTAGCAATATTTCAAGGGAAGGGACTTTAATGGTGAGGGAGGTAAGTTGTAAAACAAACACTTCCATGGAGCATCTTCAGGAGGTTTTGCCCATGTAAGCACAAAAACTAACGGTGCTGTGTGTCCGGAACACAAAATGACGGAGTAAATTGTGCTCGTTAGCGCTCTCGTTAATGCAATTTACACTCGGAGCAAATGTGACAAGTGCAAATGTTTCTCAGAACTACAAACAAAGTAGAATGGCAGTGCCAGGGCTCCTGCAAATGGCTCTGCTGTAACCCCATCATTGCTCCAGGCAGGAGGAGTTATCTTCAATTTACAGCATTTAGTTAATTCACTTGGAACTGGCCCAAAGTTTCCCCTCTTCTTCCCTTTGCCACCGTGTGACTTAGAGCTGTGCAGTGTTTGTAGAGCATTTGGAGGCTTTTAGCAGAGGCTGGTCCTGCTCAGAGGAGGCACTGGGCATCCCAGATGGATGTGAGCCTTCGTCCCCAGCTCCAGTGCTTTAGAGGTGAGGCTGTGGTGGGAGCAATCCTGATGTATCCTGCAGGAGTGAGGCAGAGGAGGCGCCTTCAGGGGCTGTGGAAGATCTCACGTGATGTCTCTCAGTTTCCCAGTTGCTTGAACGTTCTGGTGATGCTGCAGATGGATGGCTGGACTCCTCGTGAGAGGGCAGGGGGCCCTGGTAGTTAGGGAACAGGGGACTCACTCTCCCATAAGAGAGGTGGATGGGAGAGGGGAAGGAGGGAGGGGAGCTTGGAGTCAGCAATCATAAAGGAGAGATCAATCATAAAGTTCAGATCAACTGCAAACAAGACTTGAGCAGCATTTTAGTTCTTAATTCCATTTATACAAAATATTCACATACGAAGGAAAAAGGTGAATGCAACTTTGAAAGAGAAAGGAGTTAGCAAAAAAGTCACAGCATGTTTACTGCCTTTCTCCATCACTTTTGGAGGGGGTAGAAATACAATCCACCTCATTCCTCGCTGGGGTGGAGCTGTTCAGAGCAAGGGTCCCCTGCACATCCCTGAGTTGGGGAGGGTGGTGGGGTTGAGTGGGAGAACAAGGCCCTGTGTACCAGGCAGCTGTTCCTGAAATGAGCTTGTGTTCAGCATCACAACAGCAAAAGCTGTGCTGTGCCAGCAGGGCTGTATGAGAAAACGAGGGGTGCAGAAGGGTTTAAAAGCCATGAGCAAGACACGCAGCTGGAAAACCCCACGGGAAGGAGAGAGCATGATAAGAAATCCGAGCTGTAGCCTTGTGCTGGGTGTTTACTGGTTTTCCCCCCCCTCACCACCATAGCCATCAGGGGACGGTCTCACTGAGGTCTGTGGGCTTTGGGCAAAGGGCTTTTCACTCTTTGGTGGGATGGCAAGGTGTGGTTGAAAGTGATGGTAATGAGCAATTAAAAGATAAATGTCATTAGGACTAGTCAGGGCTTGGTGAGCCCAGTTAGAGTTTTCCACTAATCCCAGTAAATGGGTAAATCTCTGTAACAGTCTCATAGATGTGCTCCAGGTAGGTGAGGTTCATCAAAATGGCAAAATAAACGAGGAAGGAGAAACTTCCCAGTACCTGCCTTGCACAGGGAGGGGATGGAGAGGAAGGGGAACCCCAGGGAAACCCAAGGAACCTCGTGTGCAGGGCAAGCTGCCGGTGGTTCTTCCAGTCCTGCGCCACTGCTGCCGCTGTTCACTGCTGGTTGGGTCACAGAAACATGGGACAGGGCTGTGCTGGCACTTGCAGTCAGGCTGCTCTTTGCCATAGCTGTGCAAAGCTGTCCAGGCTAACGCTGATGGAGGGCTCAGATTCTGCTGTCACCAGTGGCCATGTGGGAGGAGAACTGGCCATGGGCTCTGCACCCACGGGGGCGAGCACAGAATCTGCCCGACGTTCCTTGTCTCCAAACAACAGTGGTCAGGCTTCTCTCGCTGTTTCGTGGCTAATTACTCTGTATTGACTTTGTCATTAATCCTGTCTTTAATTCTCCTGGAGCGGGGGGTTGGTTTGCTGCTTGCCAGGTTGCATGGGGACGGAACAGAGAGGGTCCTTCTCCTGCGCTTGCTCTGGGAGCCGGGGGACTGCCGGCAACTTAGTTTTGTTTGGTTTTTTTTCTCTTCTTTTTCTCTTCCCTCCCCCTCCCCTTTCTCTTTCTTCCTCATGCCTTGTGTCTCTGCAGACCTCTGGTGAAAAAAAGCGTTCTGGCCACGCAGCCAGCAATGGCTTTGCAGGTCACATCAATCTGCCCGACCTGGTGCAGCAAAGCCACTCGCCGGCGGGCACGCCGACCGAGGCCCTGGGGCGAGTCTCCACGCATGCGCAGGACATGGACTCGGTGCCTGAAGTAGGTGGTGGGGGGCTCCTCCTTCTCCTTTGCATCGCTTTTAAATCAAGTATTAACATCTCTGCCCCATGATGGGGCTCTCCTGCTTTCCTCCCTGGCTTTCTTGGCTCTTCCCTCTCTCCGTTTCTGGTCCACGTGGGTGAGTGTAGTGAAAATGCGAGGGAATCGGATGGGTTACTGCTGTAGGGGTCTGTGGCTGATGGCAGAGAGGTTTATTGGGTCTTTCAAGCCCACCAGCTGGAGTTCTGGTGGTATGACACGAGTGCTGCCAACTGATGAGAAAGCCCCATTTTTTTTTGACACTTGGCTATAAAAGGAAGTGATGAGAGCCAGCGATGCCATTAGCTTTAACTGGGCCCAGCTTCCATCTGTGCAACCTCTGATAATTATTATGACTGAAAAGGTTACCAAAAACCAAAGCCAACAAAATTCCAGATAGTTCTTCAAAAAAACCTGCACACTTTCAAAATCATGTGTTTCCTGTCATGGCAAAGTGTTTCTCTCTGGTAGGTGTTTTACAGGGACACAAGTGAACATGAAAATTGTATAAAGTGTAAAAAGTCTTCAAAAGTACAAGATGTGACAAATAAAGGGAATTTGTGTGCCCTGCTTACCATCCCTAGCTGTGAGAACCAGACAGTTCTCTTTTCCCATGAGAAATCAACCCATTTGGTGCTAATTAAGCTATTGTAGTTAATGTTTTTGTTTCATTTTGTGGGTTGTGCATCAAAAGTTCTGCCATCCTATGTTCTTTCATAGAAATGATGTTCTCACTTCATGGTGTACTTTTACTAGCAGTATAAAAATAAAAATTTCTTGGAATTGGGCATTGATAAAACGTAAGAACAGATGGTGCCTGACTTGACCTCAAGTTTTTATCCATTTCCTCATTGGCATCAAAAGCAGCAATGAGCGAGTCGATCCTGAAAGTAACACCTTCCACGGTCATCCTGGGGCTGCTGAAATGCAGCCTGGGATTGGGTTTAAATATATTCAATTATGGAATATCAACCAAAAAGATCTTTTCCATTTCTAAAATTGTATTTTTAGAGTTGACTGAGCAGGGAGTGGGTGTGAGTGGAAACTTAGGGATTTTGTTCACGGGCTTCCAGGTGACTCATGCGAGCACAACCTCAGCCTGCAGCTTGATGCTCTCTGTAAGCCACCACACAGGTTTTGAGGCTGTTGAACAGGACCTGGAGAAAGATGAAGTCTTAATATTTAAATATCAGACTTGAAACATATTAAAATGTCAGCTTCTGAGGAGAATAACTGTATTGGAGCAAGGAAAAATGCTTGGTGCATTGGGATGAGGGGTTTCTTTGTAATTCATTTGCTGGAAAGCACCTGGCTCTCAGCTGGAAATCCCTGCAAATAATGAAATCTTCTCTTCCTTAAATTGCTGTTGTTTTATGGAAAAGATATCCAGCACAGGGAGAAAAATCTGTGTATTGGATAGGAGAGAAGCACAATGTAGTGGTATCTGTGCCCACAGCCTTCCCTGCTGCAGGCTGTTAATTCCTTCCGTGGGCCTCAGTTGCCATGTTCTGTTTAGAAATCCATCCTGTTTCTATGGAAACAGCCAGTCTGTCAGGGAATAGGATTGGGAGGGAAGCAGGATGTGCAGCATGATTTTGGCATGGATGCTGGCGCGCCCATGGATGCCAGCCCCAAAACGCTTGGAAAAGTCACGAGCCACAAAGCTGCTCCTCCACCTGATTTTTTGTGCCCCTGAATCCCTTTGTAGCCCACTGGAGGACAGGCCCAGGCCCAGCCTGGTTTCAGTGGGGGTATGCCAGGGTGGGTTGTTCCCCATAGCACATCTCCCCACAGCAGCTGTCACACGGGGCCTGTGGCAGTGGGCATGGGGAGCACCCTGGGCTTGGTGACTGGGGTGAAGGCTGAGGAAGATTTATTTCAGAAAAAGGACAACATCCCAGAGAAGAAAAATGTGAGCTGTAGTGGTGCTGCAGAGTGAGCTGGGTTTTGGTGCTGTTGCAGCTCTAAACTGAGCTCATCCGTAGAGTGTGTCCTGGAGGAGGAAGGTTAAGCTGCTCAAAGAAGGGGGGAATTCACGTCCCTTTCACTCCAAAGGCAAGGATTTCCTTTTGCTTGGAAGGAGGTCTTAGCCTCGTTTTCTGCCTTAAAGCAATGGTTTTAAAAAGAAAACAATGTGACATTGCAGTTTGTTCATCCCCAGATTCCCTCAGTAAAGTATTGGCGCTGACATTCCCTGTGATACCCTCAAGTTAAGTTTTGTTAACTTAGAAATGCCCCTTTCTGCAGTCCCACTTGAAACGCTGAGGACAATTTAAAACTGTGCCAGCTGCCCCAGGCCATCCAGCACCATCCAGCACCCAAGGACTCCCAGCACCATCCTGCCAACCTCAGCTGCAATGGGAAAGGGGGAAAAGCAAACCCTCACCTGCCTGATGTCCCAGAGAGGGTTTAAGGCACGTGTGTGACATGCAGACAAGTAAACAGGTGGACTGATGATCTTAAAAGTTTGCTCCAGTCTAAATGAATCTGTGATTCTCGATTGGTTTTTACCTGTGTTGGCTTTTGCCTCTGGCTCTGTGGCTTCTCTGCTAACTGTCCTCATGGCTGTGCTTCTGCCTGCGAGGAGAGAGCAGAGCCAGGCCCTGCTCTTCCCATTTTCTGTTGCTCACAGACACTCAGAAATCCAATTTAATGTTTGTTTCTGATTAGTTATGGGGAGGAGGAGCAGATGTTCCTAGAGGGCTCAAAAAGGGCACCGCAGAGGCAGGCACTGTTTGCTAATTAGAAAGTCCTAGATGTACACAGATGCACAAAATTACTGTTATTTCTGTGCTCTGAGCTCTCTCTTTGCTGTTTATTTTCCAGTATGGTATGGGAAGTAGCACCAAAGCCTCTTTCACACCCTTTGTGGACACCAGGGTGTATCAGACTTCGCCTACTGATGAAGATGAAGATGAGGACGAAGAGTCATCTGCTACTGGTAGGAGGCAATGTGGCCAGTTTGAGATGGGAGGGCCCTGTGGAAACCAGATCGGGGAGCCTGAATAACCCCAGTGAACCTCTCTCACATTTCACTCACTCTTGTCCAAATATAGCTCATGTCTTTACCCTTGGCCTTTCCAGTTGCAATCCAACTTCTTCTGCCCCACCAGCAAAATGTCACCAGAAAGGTCTGGGAGGAAACAGGGAGCAGCAGAAATCCACCCTCCCGTCTGCTTGGGCAAACCGATGTCTTGTAACACAGTGATGAAATAAACCAAGTATTGTCATTCTGTCCCAAAAAAAGAGGTGACAACACAGTTAACCCACCACCCCTCCCTGTCCTGCTGTGCTTCCTCGCCAGCCCTGTTCACCAGCGAGCTGCTCAGGCAGGAGCAGGCCAAGCTGAACGAGGCGCGGAAGATCTCAGTGGTGAACGTGAACCCCACCAACATCCGCCCCCACAGCGACACCCCCGAGATCCGCAAGTACAAGAAGCGCTTCAACTCGGAGATCCTCTGTGCTGCTCTGTGGGGTAAGCCCCAGGCAATCCCTGTCCTCCTGTGGTGCTGGGACGGGAAGTGTCACCGCAGCACCCAGCTCCTGCCTCTGGCTGGCCCCTTCTCCATCCCCCCAGGCCCCCCTGCGCTGTAGGAGTGACCCTTCCTGGTGGTGGGAAGGTCCCAGCCTCAGCTGGGTTGGCCACGCTCACGGTGGCAGCAGAGATGAGCTCGGGGTGTTGTCCTTGGGAGCAGCTCCTGACACACATGGCCCTCTCCTCTCCCTCTCCCT
>VZTJ01004286.1:4169733-4257559 GCA_013397795.1 Orthonyx spaldingii | reverse complement strand
TCTCCTCTCCAGGTGTGAATCTGCTGGTGGGCACGGAGAACGGCCTCATGCTGCTGGATCGGAGTGGGCAGGGCAAGGTCTACAACCTCATCAACCGGCGGCGGTTCCAGCAGATGGACGTGCTCGAGGGCCTCAACGTCCTCGTGACAATATCAGGTGCTCCCCTCGTGCTCTCACCCTGTCATTCACTGCTCGGCCACTCAGACAAAACCTGCTCACTGTGTCAGAGGGAAGCTCCCGGGGAGCTGGAGGTGGTTTATTCCGGAATCAAATGAGTTAAGTCTGCCTTTGAGGGAGTTTGCTCCCTTCACCTGCTGACTACACTTCATCTCCAGCCTCCTTTAGCAGGGAAGAGGAGGTGCAGGATACAGACAGGTGGTCACAGCTTTAGGGGGCACAGAGCTCTGCTTTTGGCTCTGGCTGAGGGAGCTGTGATGCATGGCTTCAGTTCAGACCACGACTGTGCTCGAGGTGTCCCAAGCATTGTGAGGGCCACAGGCTTTTCATTGTCTCCATGTTTAGCTGGGAACTCCAGAATGCTCATATCAGGCTCATGGGGTGATTTCTGGCAACAACAACAAAAAAAAAAAAGCTTTGTAGTCCAGTCTCCCAGGAGAGCACACAGGTGACAGAGCCAGGGCCAACAACTCTCCTGCTGGTGCCTTGGTGCCTGTCCAACAAAGCTCACAGAGGGCAGCAAGATAGGTAAATACTCATTAGAAAATTGCTTGATATCATTCTTCTGTTTACTTTTACATTGTTAACATACTCTGGGCTTGCTCTGCATTCACCTGCAAATCCCTCCTCCCTCCATTCAGACAGAGCTCCAAACTCACTGCTCCATCATTTACCTTGGTCTGCAGCTCCCCTGTGGTTTTGGGGTCCAGCTGTAGGAATAAGGAGTTTAGTACAGCTGGAAAATCAGTGGGGGCGACACCAAACCCCAAGATAATGCTGAGAATGAGTCCTGGAGATTTGGGGAAACCTTTGAGCAGTCAGGGTTTATTATTTGGGTCCCATCCCACCAGGCTGGGTGTGAGCTGTGTCCTGTCCCTGGGATGGGGGCTCTGCAGCCACAGGGATTTTGCAGCCCTGTCACAGCCATCCAAGAGCAGGCAGCCGTGCAGAAATTTGGCAGCCCCTCAGCATTGCAGAGCCCAGCACCAGGCTTTGCTGGCAAACAGCAGTGCCTGTCGCAGGCCAGGGAGCTTCTGTCTCATCTCCAGGGTGGAACTAACGTTGTATGAAGGAGAGAGAAGGAAGGAAACCAGGTAGTTGAGTGGTTGGATCGGCTCTGAGCAGTAGGAGGGCTGGGGTCACTGCCCCACTGAGCCCCACTGTCCCTCTGTGAACACTGATTTATAGGAAAAGGAACATTTACAGCCTGTGGAAGCAAAAGCCTGGCTTTTCCTGCAGCCTGTGAGACAGAGGTCTGGGCTTTGCTTTCCATATATTTCTTCTCAAGTTAAAACCCAACACAACAATTAAATTACTGTTTTCAGTTACTATTTATATTATTTTTACCATGAAATTGAGTTGAATTCTATCATCTTGTGATTGGAAATGAGCACTGAAACTTCAAGATGGCCCATGCAAACGTGCTCTACTGTGACAGGGACATTTCCTTTGCCAACAGGAAAGAAGAACAAGCTGCGTGTGTACTACCTGTCCTGGCTGAGAAACAGGATTCTACACAATGACCCTGAGGTGGAGAAGAAGCAGGGTTGGATCACAGTTGGGGACCTGGAGGGATGCATCCACTACAAAGTTGGTGAGTGGAAATAAACGTCTGAAGAGATGTGGTTTTGTTCTCTAGTCTTAGCTCTGGCCTGACAATTGGATATTGAAAGTATGGGTAGACCACAGCCACAAGTAAATTTGGAATTCATCTTTATGCATTAGGGTGGACTCTTTATGTAATGAGAATCAACAGAGGGATGGTCCTCAACAGAGGAGCTGTCCTCGAACATGAGTTGTTCAGTTTTGTTGGAAAGAAAGTGAGTCTTTTTAAAATTGAGTTTATTTTTATTTTAGTGAAATATGAAAGAATCAAGTTCTTGGTGATTGCCTTAAAGAACGCTGTAGAGATCTACGCTTGGGCTCCTAAACCATATCACAAGTTCATGGCATTCAAGGTATGTTCGTCTTTCACGCTCTGTAATTGTAAATACACGAGGTTTCTGTACTCTGCAGAGCAGAAAAGCGTTTTGCTTATGTAGCTGAGCTCCTCAGGATGCCTGGCAGGCATGGGAGACGGGATCCTTGCTGGCTGGAGAGATTGGATACGTTCTGCTTACGGCCAACAATGAAGTGTTATTATTAGTTTACGCTAGCAGGCTTCACTTGAGGAATTTGCAGAAAGCTGATCAAATGCATATGAGTAAAATTGATTGGGCATTTTGGTGGGTGTTTTTTGTGGGGTTTTTGTGTTTGGGTTGTTTTTTTTTTTTTTCCCCTCTGACTAACTTTTAACATACAGTACAAAAATAGGCTGGCATGATTTTCTGTTTTCATTTTGCAAGGTCCTCTCCCCTTCTGCAATGTGAATTCTGTTTCAAGACAGGAAGTTTGGGAGAGTGACCCACTCTTCCTCTCTCTTTTTTTTCTCCTTTTTCACCTGCCTTGGTTTCCTCAGTGAGACTTTCCTCCTCTCCAGCCTGCAGTGGGTATTTTGTACTTAGTCATGTAGAGCACTTTTCATCCCAAGCTCTGTGCAGAGAACAGTCACAAGGGGCAATGCCTTGTGGAGATGTTCATGCTGAGTAATCTCATTTTACATCTTTCCAACACAAATGGACTTATTCAGTTTTAGGTCACATTTGCTTTTTCTGAACAAAAGCCAGAATAAATGGGCTCAGTGACATGGAGAGCTCAGCAGCATCAAAATGGTCTGGGATCTGACTTCCATGGGCTCTGAGGGTGCTGGTTGGTGCTCCTGGTGCTGCTTCTGCAGCCCTGGGGGATGAACAGCCTTGCCTTGCCTTGTAGGCAGGGATCTGTTGGGAGAGAGGGAAATGCCACCGCTGGTTTTCCCTGTGAGGAATCAGAGTGCTCCTTGCACAAGTCCCAGGAGCCCTTTCCTCTCCCCATGGGTGTTTCACTCTCCTGCTCAACACCTAAGCCATGGGGACATTGATCCATGGCCCGGGGTTGGTCCCAGCCTTGATCCAGCAGGTTGGATGGAGCAGGGAAAAGTAGGTCTTTGCTAGCCTGACTCATTTCAGCTGCCCAAACCAGAACAGTGATCCCTGCCAAGAGAGGAGGTGGGTGGTCACGGATCTCTGCTGAGAGAGACTGAACACACTCATGTAAAACTGAGCTGTCGCCTTCCTTCAGGGACCAGATCCTTGTGTTGGCCTCGGGCTCCTGTGAGAGAGAGCTGTGCTTGGCAAGGGTGGGCACTGATCTGCTGGGATGGCTGAGTACCCTCAGAGGCATCTGACAGGGGAACAGAGAGGCAGGAGTATAAATAACAACATATTTAGTAGGAAACACGGTCAAACAAATGTGATTTCAAAACCATATCATGCTGCTGCAACGGGGATTTGTTGGTTTTCTGTGGTGCTCATGGGAGGGATTATAAAAGTCTTTTGCAGATCTCCAGCACAAGCCGTTGCTTGTGGATCTCACTGTGGAAGAGGGTCAGAGGCTGAAGGTTATCTTTGGATCCCACACTGGTTTCCATGTGATTGATGTAGATTCTGGGAACTCCTATGATATCTATATCCCATCTCACGTGAGTACACGGGCAGTGCTGCTGCTGAGGAACACGGGTCAGCAGCAAGGCTTGGACAGGCT
Source organism: Orthonyx spaldingii (assembly GCA_013397795.1). Taxonomy (NCBI): domain Eukaryota; kingdom Metazoa; phylum Chordata; class Aves; order Passeriformes; family Orthonychidae; genus Orthonyx; species Orthonyx spaldingii. The sequence continues at coordinate 4,253,761 of VZTJ01004286.1, read as the reverse complement.
CCCAGGGGCTCAGAAGGGGGGAACCAATGATGGGTGTGACATTCCCCTGTCCCATCCTCACTTCAGGAGGACTCAGAGCTGTCACATACTCCATGTTCATCATTTGCACAGGCTGTTTCTGTCCTCGTGCAGGAGCAGGAAAGCTTAAGGTTGCCATGTCCCACAGAAAGGAGAACCTGTACACTGCATGGAGCAGTAACGGAGCTCTCTGTCGGATTTTCTTGTTGGCTCATTTAAACTCCATGTATACTGTTGGCCCAGGATAAACTGGTCTAGGAGAAACTGTGTCACCAAACAAATCCAGGAATTGTTAAATCTGATCCAAGCATCAGTCTCCTCTGCAAGAACTGGCAAGAGCAGAGGGAGAAGCACTGAGGCAGTTTGAGATGCTTTTGTGTTGTCTTAGCTATGGAAGGGCAGACATGGGTGGAAAGTCAGTGTAGCTGCCCTTGGAGGTAGAGGGTGATTGCTAAAAAACAGGAGATTTCCTCCCTAGGGCTGCCTGTAAAATTCTGGGTTTATTTACCTTGATTTGAACTGGTGATGGATTGATCAGCTCAGTCACTTATTTGTGTTCCAGCCAAGTGTCAGCCATCAGTCTTGGGGGCGTGTATGTTGTGATCTGTCTGTAATTGCTGAACCTGTTTATCCTTGCTGTGTCAGACAGCTTTGATGGCAGGGTAAACGTGACGGTTTATTCCCCTTCAGGCTTATCTCTGAAAGCCAGTGCCTGTGTGGGGAATGGAGGGAGGGCTTTATTCTCCAGTTGGCTTGGGCTTTGTTTCCCCAGTGCTCTGCTCCCTTCCTCTTTCTCCCTTCAGTGCAGTTCTGACTCCCAGGGTCTGTTTTCCCTGCAGATTCAGGGCAATATTACTCCTCACGCCATTGTCATCCTGCCCAAGACGGACGGGATGGAGATGCTGGTGTGCTATGAGGATGAAGGTGTCTATGTGAACACCTACGGACGGATAACTAAAGACGTGGTGCTCCAGTGGGGAGAAATGCCAACTTCTGTGGGTAGGTCACCCCTTCCTCTTCACCTGCTTCAAATACAAGCTACAAGTAGGATGAGGAGTCGAGAATGCTGAGATAGAGTCATTTGGGCTTTTGTCAAGGGAGATTTCCCTCAGCCAGCTCTGTGATGCAATTGCTAAATTTCTACCATTTGGTCCTCCATGATAAAAGCAAGTGATTTCTTGAAGATTTGAACTTTTTGAGTATGAGATAAGTGCAAGATAATGCAAGCTGTTGCATCGGTGGTGTTGAGTGGAGGGGGGCTGGGTGCAGAGCTGGGAGCCCTTGGGTTGCTCTTCTGGCTCTGCTGTTGCTCAGTTCCACAACCCATGGAGGCAAAACACTGCCCAGCTCCTCATCCTTTCAAAATCAGAAGTGATGCTGCTTCTGTTTAAATTGCTCAGCAGTTTCTGGATGAAAAGTGCTCTGAAAAGGCTGCTGTCCCTGCAGGCACAGGCCTGGCCATCAGAGCTCTGCCATTGATCTGCTTAGGCTTTGAGTAGCAGCTGCTGAGAGCTTTTCTGCCCGTTGCATAATATGTAACTCAACACAAGTTGTAACACCTGCCAAACGCTTCCTTTTGACAGCCTACATTCATTCCAATCAAATAATGGGCTGGGGAGAGAAAGCTATTGAAATCCGGTCAGTGGAGACAGGACATTTGGATGGAGTATTTATGCACAAGCGAGCTCAAAGGTTAAAGTTTCTATGTGAGAGAAATGATAAGGTAAGTCCACTTCAAAGCTTGTATCTGTGCTGTGAGCTACAAGGTGCTTTTAGACCTTATGTCTGGTTTGTCTTGAGGTTAATAATTAACGTGAAGGTCCTGTTTAATGAGCAGTGCCCATAAGAATGTTCCCAGTTAATTTTCTCCAGTGGATGGAGACCTCAGCCTGCAAGATCTCTTCCAGTCTAGCTGAGATCTGCCTTGACTTGGCTTGACTTTCTCCCAGTTCTTTCATCTGAACATTAAATTGAGGCTGCCAAGTGAACTCTAAAAGTTGAGTAGCAGCAAGGGTGTGTAAGTGACCCTGATTTGAGGTCTGGTGCAGAAACATTTTTGATGCATCTTAAATTATTTTCCTATTAGAGCCTCATCTGTTTCTGTGAACAGCAGTGATAAATACTGCTCTGGAGGGTCATCAGAGCTGCATGGCTGTCATGTAGATGACCCCTGCCACGGGTGTTGCAAGGGGGGCAGGGAGTGAGGAGAAAATGCTGGAGGAAAAGGTGTATTTATGTGGGAGGGATGGTTGAATGCCAAGGTCTGCTTCTGCTGGTGGTGTTCCCTCCTCTCACAGGGTTTCCCTAAGATAAGTCAGGACCAAGCAGCAGGGAGATGTTTCATAATGAACACCATCACAAACCCCGTGAAGAAAGCGGTTGCTGTGTCCCCAGAACAGGGTTTAATAATGTGCAGTAAATGAGCTTTGAGGCCATGATCACTTCAGTGAACAGCTGCTCATTAGCTGAGCACTGCCCTACCTGGGGCATGCAGGTAGGCTGAAGCTCTGCAGGAAAATGCATCCTAACTTTGCAGTAGAGTGTGTCATGGGAAGCTGCCCAAGAAGCTGAGTTTAAGTTTAATTTAAGTGTAATCTAATTCTCACAAAGCTGGAAAAAAAACCACCTTGATCTTTCTAAAATATTGGGACCAACTGGTCACTGATGGGTTTGAAATACTAAACCCAGATGTTTCATTTTCTGGAGAACTGGTCAAACTGGTAAGATTGAGTAATTTTTGGTTTTAATAAGGACAGAGGCTTCAGATCGTTCCCTTCAATATTTGCAAATTAGAAGCTATTTTTGAAGACTCCCCTTGGGATCACATGCTGGTGGATTCTGCCAGAAGCACCAAAACTTTGCCCCGTTTTTCATACAGAATCCTGATATGTTTCTGTGCTTTGAGCTTGTTGAAGGGAAGTCATTTTTCTGGGCTTGACTTTCAGGAATAGCTGAAATACCAGGACTAACTTTTCCAAAAAAAAAAGCCATTTCAGACTGAGGCAGATATCGACCCAAATGGTGAATGTTTAGCAAGACCCCAACCACTGACAACAGTTTTTTGTTAGTACTTCATGATACATGGTGCTGTGGCAGTAAAATGTGATAAACCTGGTATTTTTAAGGCATTCCAAACTCTTTTTGGTAGTGAGGGAGAAGGAGGTTTAATTACTGCTTTTACTAATGAGTGGCTCAATTTAATCCCAGTCTGGCACGGGTTACATCCATCCCCTGAGTATTAATAAGGGTTTTTTCCTTCCAAATAGGTATTTTTTGCATCGGTGAGATCCGGAGGAAGCAGCCAGGTGTTTTTCATGACCCTCAACAGAAACTCCATGATGAACTGGTAACAGAGGAGCACTTGGCACTCACCGCCATGGCATTATTTCTAATTTAAAGGACATTAAACACGTGGACTAACACTGTAGAGGCCGGTGCGGAGGGCGCCGAGGAACCCCCTCCCCACGCTCCCCCGGCGCCGCCAGCCCCGGGGCAGGGACTGCAGCCAGGGATGGACTTTCACGCTTGGACCCCCCGAGGTCTCCTGATTACGCTGTGTTATAGTGGGTTATGAGTTTTCCTTTATTTTATTTTATTTTATTTTTTAGTTTTACCTTTTTTTCTTTGTCCCCTACTTTGTAAGAACGGGGAAAGAAACAGTGTCAAAAAGTCTGTTTTTAATTCTGTCTGCCTGCTAGCATCAAATATATAGTATGTTGTAAAGTTACCAATTAAATCTGGTGAGAGACAGCACAATAAATGTACCTTTTATCTTTGTGATGAAGGCCATAACCATATAGCTGGGTAATTTTAGAAATCTTTTGCCTTCACCAACATTTACATGTTGCTTTTGGCAGCAACGGCTTAACGGATTTTTAAAGAAGAGAAAAAATAATAGGTTTTTTTCCCCTCTTTTGGGAAATGGATTTTAAATGGCTAAACTACTAGCCTTAGACTAATAAAAATCAGCTACCATTTTTGTCAAGTCTGTCAATCCATATTTCTATATGGATCTTCACATAATGGTGTGTCTTGATAGGGACAGAGGTGCCATTTCTTGTTGCTCCGGAGGTGCCCGCCTGCCCCGGGGCTTGGCCAGGGGATCAGAGGAGGAGAGGACGGCGGAGCGGTGGGAGGAGCCCCGTGCTGGTCCCTGAGGGGGATTTGTGGCCACAGAGGGCTCTGGGGATGCTGTGGGCGCTCATTTTCCCCGAGGCCGGAGCCGGGCACCGGCGTGCGGGAGCAGCCGGCACAGGGATGGGGACCACAGAACAAGCTGCCTGTCCCCCACATTGCTGGATTGGGCTTGTAAAGAGCTTACAAAAATATATATATGTGTGGTTTCTTCGGCCAAGGGTCTGAATCTACTCGTTTTCCACCCCCTCCACTCCCTAGGAATTACCCAACATACAGTGAAAGACAACATCTGTGCCGAACCGTGTGTGTGTGTTTAGTTCAGGTTGAATTGTGTCCTTATAAACTCTGCTCAGTTGATTTCCGTTTTCGGTGCGTATCTGGGGTTTTCTTTCTCAGTAGCTGCAAGCATGGCCGCCTGTGGTGTTGGGGTGTCGCATAACAAGGTCTGTGTTGCTGGTTTTAACCTACCTCGTTTCAGTTGGGGTTTGTTTTTTGGTTTCGTTTCGTTTTCTTTTTTTTTTCCGTTCCGCTGTCGATCACAGCGCTGTTACCTCCAGCGACATATAGAGAGCTTAACTGGCAATCTTGGTGTACTCAGTAACGATGGCTTTATTAAAAAATGATTAAATCAACAGGACTTGGTCAAACTTGAATCTTTATCGAGGGTAAGAGGTGATGTGGGGTGGCGGGGATGGGATGGGCCGGGCCACCCTCACCTGAAGCGTTTTGTGGGCAGGGTGTCAGGGTTTGGTACCGCAGGGATTGCCAGCGGTGGGACTCCCAGCAGGACGTGGAGTCCAGGGAAGAACAGGTGGGATGTGCTTTGTGGTGCCTTCTTCCAGCACCAGGCACCCTCCTGCTGGGCTGGTGCAGCCTGCAGAGTGCAGGGATGGCCCCAGGACCACGATACTGGTGTGAAAATCCCATGCAAATCCCATCACCAACACTGATTGCCACCAGCTCTTTGTATTTTCATTGTGGTTAAAATACAAATCAAATAAAGCCCAGAGCTTTTATTGTGTTGCGAACTGATAACTGTTTTGGGGTGTTTTTTGTTCTACTTCAAGTGACAAATGCACAGCTTTGGATGATTTTTGTTATTATGGGTTTTTGGGTACAGTGATGAAATAGAAGGAAGTCGTTGAGTTTAAATGACCCGGGTGGTTTGTGAATGTATTTTTTTAAATCTCAGAATCATTTGAAACAAAAATCACAAGAAGCCAATATTACCACAGTCTTGTCTATGGCATGTGTGTATGGAGATAACACAGAGCAAATGCTTTTCTGGTGCCAACCACAATAAAACACAAAACTTCACCATCAACCCCTGCCTTTTATGTTTGGGTAAACAAAACGTGGGGTGCTGGAGGACATGGAGGTAAAGGGGATTTTCAGGGCTTCCAGTCACGATGCTCTTTGCCTGGAGACTCTTGGGAAGGTGGTTTTGGAACTGGATGAGTGCAGGGAGGTGGAACATGTCCTTTGTGATGCTGCCCAGCAGTGAGCAGCGGCCAAGGGATGTCTTGATGGACCATCATGACCTGAAAACTCCTCTTCTACAAAGTCAACCCATGATTATTATAAAGTAATTTCCCCTCCAAATGTTACTAGCTTTGATTTGCTTGTCTTTTGCTGTAAGTAAAATGTGCTTATGGTTGATCAATGCTTTCAGAAACTACTTAATGCTAGTGTTTAAAGAGACCCGAGGCTCATTTTAAAACCCTGTTTCTGGGGCTTTTTGCCCAGGAAAGGAAATTTATTTTTCAACTGTGCAGTGCTGCAGGAGGAAAAAGCAGTAATGTCTGTGCATGCAGGGGTCATTTGAGCCTGTTGCAGATTCAATTAATTACAGAGTTGCTGTGAAATATTGTATAACTTCAGGGATGAGTCATGGCAGATGGAAGAAAAGCCTTGAGAGCTGGCATGAGGCCATGCAAGGGCCCTGGTTAGCTCCACCACCCTGGGGAGATACTGGGTACCATTGCCAGGTGAAGGATGCTCACAGGTAAGGCTCTAGCAGCTACTTGTGGGAACTGAATGTTTTCAAACCTGGTTCAGAATTCTTATCCAATGGCCTTTTTCTTATGAGATGGTTTGGGAGTTGACACTACATGTTTCGGGACAGAATGGGGATGCTCAAGGTGACCCTGGCTCCAACCCCACAGCTGGACTGGTTGCTGGAAATGGTTGAAGTTTTGGTGCAGTTCATTGTCTCAACATGAGCCCACTTAAGGTCCTTTCCTGCTCGTGCAACAATTTGATGCTGTAATTGGGGCCAGCGTGAGCATCGTGCAGAGACTGAAGCTGCTTGTTCCCAAAGCTGTGGGGTGGAGCTACGTGTCCTGCCCTGCCTGTCCGGGGTCAGCCTCCCACCCGGGCACGGCTCCGAGGAGATCCAGCAGGGATTCCCCAGCAGTAAGGAGCCAGTTCCTGGCACAGGACGCCTGTCACAGCCACTGCTGCCCTGCAGCACCCGTGCCCTGCCCTGTGCTGCCCCTGCCATGCGGGCAGGCAGGACCTGCAGCAGGAGAGGTTTGCTGGATTTGCTTCCCAGTTTTTCTGTTCTGGGAGAAGCTGCACCTCCCAGAGCTGGGGAGTGGGAAGGGGCTCATTAACTGCCGGTATCTTTACAGCAGTGCTGTAAATGCACCAAATTCTCTCTCCTAAAAGTATTTATCAGCCTGAACTGCTGTCTCATGTGGCCCCAGCACTGCTGCCTGCCCCAGCTGATGTGCTTAGAGAGGAGAAATGAACACAGGTAATTTTGGTTTTGTGCCAGCCACTGATGTGCTACATCAGCCTGCTCTTAGACAGAGTCTCACAGACCAGATCTACCTTTTTTCTTTGTTTTGTTTCCGTTTATGGCATAGTTTTCCTTCTTTTTTCTAACATCAAAGCTGTCTCTGAATGACCCAGAGGCAGTAAAATGGGTGTGCAAATTACCCCAGCACCTGAGGGATAGCCTCACAGCCTCTCTGGAATCTTTGAATTCCTTCCACTGAGGTAACAAACCGTGTTCAGCTGTTCAAAAGCAGAGCCCCACCATAAACTTTAACCCATTGCTTTTATCACACAGTGTTAGATTATCAACACCAATTACAGTACATGACATAGAGTAGGCAATAAGCGTGGCTATTCTGCCTAATATTATGCACAGTTCTTGCACTTTATTATTTAAATTAAGCATTAGCAATAATGCAGGCACTGTTGTTTGCCAATCACCTAAGCACTGCCTGGCCAGGCTCACCAGCCACGGGATGGGTCAGTGTTGCTTTGGGCTGTGCTGTGCCACTCTCTGCATCCTCTGGACTGTGATCACAACTGGCTGTGAAACATGCAAGAGTTTTGATGGGCTGGTCATTCATCCTGGTGGAGCCTGGCCTGGTTCTCTATCCTGTAGGAACATTGTGCTTCTCTTTACCAAGCCAACAGCCAGCTCCTTTGCAAAGTGATTGCTGTGAGAGAAACATTTACACACCAGCCTTTTCCATCCATGAGCCTCAGGGCCAGCCTCAAGCTGGCCTCTGCTAATCAGCACATCCACATCCAGCCCCTGTTCAGAGAAACACAGGGTCTGGAGTCTGTTAGTGCTACTGAGAGTTCAATATTGTGCTTAAATTGCCAGGGGCCAGGAGGAGGAGTATGTCCCAGCCCAGCTGGCACCAGCCAGGGCTCAGTGGCAGAGGTGAGGCAGCCCTGGCACTGGCTCACAACATCTGGCCGGGCAGGGAGGGTGAGAGGGGCCAGGGAGGGATGGGAGAAGCCTGGGATAACTCCATGCCTTCTGCCACCATACCTGGCTGAGGGATATGTGTGGCTGTGGGGCTCCCAGCCTTTGGCATCCAAAATTTCCATGGAAGTCGAAGGGATGCTCCTGGGAAGGTGAGTGATGTTCACCCATGCCTCCCAAGCACTGCTCCAGCTGCTCCACACCCCCTTCCCAGAAGCTGGATTATGGGACAGTTCTGCTCCGAGCAGCAGTGGGAGGACATGGAAAGGCCACCCTGCTCGTGGTAAGTTGGTGGCCTTTAATCCCTCCAACTCCCAGTAGGCTGGGAAGAGCAGGGAGGGAAAGCATCATCTTGGCCAGGCCAGGCACCTGCAACAGGATTGGGATCCCAGAGAGGTACGTGGGAATCCTGGAGGGGGACACCTGTCCTGGCAAGGATTTCATAGTGCCCGAGGGTTTCAGTTTGGGGTCTTGGGTCAGGGATCCCATTTGTTTTCTGATCAAGCCTGAGCAGCCTGGTAATTGTCAAATCCTGCCAGTCCCATTGTGAAGGTATTTAACTGCAATGCAAAGAAACTGCTTGTAAATGCCTGGGTATCCACACACAGCGAGCGAACAAACACCATTGGCAAAGATCTCAGCAGGAAGGACAAATATTGGGGAAAACTAAAAAGCTCAGCCTTGGCGCCCTTCCTGTCACAGCTACACAAGAGGGGAATGCAGGTGCTGTGGCTGGAATCAAAGCCTGCTTAATGCAATGAACTTTCCTCCTCCAGTTAAAGTTTTACTTTACTGGAGACCAGTGCAAAGATTAGTGGTCTTACACTCATCTTTGTTGTTTTTTCTCTTGCTCTTCCTCTGTAGAAAGTACATTTTGTGCCCATGTGAAGCCTGGCTGACTGAGAGCATCATCCAATGAGTGCTGTAACTTGGCTGCCAGACCCGTCAGGGGCTGATCTGGAAGATAATTACTTTAATCAGCATTAATCACCTTCCAGGCTGACTCAGACTTTGGCACAGCCTGCTACCGCTAAGGATGCCACTGTCCCCCCAGCCCTGCAGCTCCTCTCTCTGACCATGTCAAGGACAGCAAAGCCCAAGCCAGAGCGAGACCAGCTCAGACCAGCTTGTGCAGATGTGCAAAGTTCATGAAAACCGAGTGAGCCAAGGCAAAAATATTTGGCAGCATCAGTAGCATTTGGCAGCATTGGCAGTATTTCCCAGAATCCACAATATTTGACAGCACAGCTATCAGCTGGTGGTGCTGAAAGGCTCAGTGTTCACACTGCTGTGGGATTGTTAATGAAAGCCCCTTTTATTGTAATGTTCTGGTAATTTTGCTGTGTTTTATGTCCATATACACACACAGCTGTCTCCTCTGATAGGTGTGTTCTGGCATTGGAGCTGCCTGTGAGGGGGCTCTGTGTGTGCAGGTGTCTGTGTATGGATATGCAGAGAGACCTGGATACATCTGTGTTTATATGTGGCTCTGTAGGTGATATACACACAAGAATATATTTTAAAGCAGGTGCTAAGTGCTATCTAAATACAACACTTAGTCATTTTCTAGCAGCTTTCCTACATGTGCTGGAGAGGTTTCTTCTCCCGTATTCAGCAGGAGGATTGTGATGTGACATGTACACCCAGCACAGGAAGGTGTTGAGCATCTCGAAACAGGCTGTAGTGTGTTCTCAAGCCCCTGGCATGTCACATTTCCAACTGTTCAGCTGAGGGACAGCCCCAAACCAGCCCTGCAGCTGGATCATTTGAATTTTCCAGGTCCACTCTACATCTTTGCAGGTCTCCCATTGTTTCGTGTGTGTCCCAAACGCGGGGATTGGTGGTGGCTGCTTTGAGCTGAGCGGTGGCCAAATAATGCGTGGAAGACTTGGGTTTCTCATTAACTCCAGAGCTGATATAGTCCCATCTCTCCAAGCACCAGCCCGTTTTCCTGCCTCCATCCCAGCTCTGCTGTCCTTCCTTCCCTGCCCAAGCCCTCACCTCGCTCTGCAGCCCAGGACCGTGACTGTTCCCAGGAGGAGGGCGGAGGAGCTGCGGGGTGGATGAGAAAAGGAAAATGCAGACAGAGAAGGTAATCATGGCTCGCCGGTGTTTTTGCACTAGACTTTCTAGTGAAATGACCAGAATTTCTGCAGGAGCACAGCACTGAGCAATCCCTTACCGAAACCAACCAAAAAAACCCCCTCTGCTAATTAATTGTGCACAGGGGTACAGGGGAAAAGGGCCAAGGGGCTATCTTTTAAGAGCTCCATTGACTCATTGGATAACTATAAATGTGATGAGAGGGGAAAATGCTTGAAACAGTGCTGCTGAAAAACACCCTTTTGGTGTTTTTTTCCCAGCTGTTGTGTTCCAAGGGCGGGGATGGGGCATGACGCGCTGCTGCTGCTTCTTGCACTGCTGTGCCAGGCAGAGCTCTGGCTCCTGTGAGCTCCAGGGCCAGGATGGGCAGTGCAGCAAGGAGAGCTGGACTGTTATGGTGGGGCAACACCACTTTGCCCTGGGGGCCTGATCTTCCCTGTCCCCAGGGGCTTTCCTCCTCCTTTGGAGAGAGCCAACCACCTGTGCTGCTGCAGCAGCATCCCTGGCTGCCACTGTCCCAGCCAGCTGGGCAGCAGGGTCCCTGGGGTAGGGATGGGATGCAGCCCTCCCCCAGATTTGGGCTAGGACAGTATGATGAGGTTTTTCTTTTCTTCCTGCCCCAGCACCTTACAGGAACATTGGTCCTCTCCGTCTTCACCGCGGTGTTGGGCTTCTTCCAGTACGGCTACAGCCTGGGGGTGATTAATGCCCCCCAGAAGGTGAGTTGAGCCCCTCAAGCAGTGCATGGCCAAGGAACTACTGCTTCAGGGCAACCAGGGCCAGTTTGTCCCTTGCAGAAGCCCTCAGGAGGGCTCTGTCCCTTCTCAGGCAGTTCCTCCCACAGCACAAAGCCCCCATGACAAGGCAGTGGGGTGAGAACACGGCCAGGACCCTCTGCTGGCACTTCCCCAGGGAAAGGAGTGGGGCTCTGCACGTAGTGGAGTTGTCCCCACTGCAACACAGTCCCTGTGCCTGGGCCAAGGGACTGCTCCCCTCCACCAAATCCAGTGCCAAATCCAGACACCATGCTCAGCCCAGCCCCGGGAGGGGGATGCTCTGTGCCTGCCCTGGCAGCCCCTCCCCACTGGGATCTGAGTGTTGTGGAGCTGGGGGGACCCCAAGATTTCACCCCTACAGAGCCTGCAATGAAAAGTTTTTCCTGAGGCAGAAAAAAATCCAAAACAGGGGTTGGGGTGGTTATAGATCTGTGCTGATGGCATTTTTCTTCTTTGCCTGTCACAGGTGATAGAAGCGCACTACGGGCGTGTGCTGGGCATCGTCCCCCCGGACAGAGATGCCACCAATGCCTCCGGGGAGGATGGCACGTTCCTCCAGGCTGGCACAGAGGGCACACTCCCACCCCTGACTGACACCAGCGAGGAGCTCGCTACCTCCTCACACATCCTCACCATGTACTGGTCCCTCTCCGTGTCCGTGTTTGCCATCGGCGGCATGGTCTCCTCCTTCACTGTGGGCTGGATCGGCGACCGCCTCGGGAGGTGAGAGGTTTGTGTGTGCTGTCACCCTGTGCCACAGCCCAAACCCTTCTGATTGATTTTTCCCATAGAACAATTTCCTCCTCATAGAAATACAATTTGTGTTATTTTCCCCAACTTAGGAAAAATAGGAAAGAAACGCTCCATCTTCCAAAATACTGTTTCAACCAGCACAGAGGTTGGGCTTATTAAAATCCTCAGTTACAAATCAGACACTTTATTGCAACTTGAGTACTTCAGACAGCAGCTGATGAGCAGCCTCGATTAATTTCTGAATTCCCCCTTTTCTTTCCATGGCAAAAGGAAGAGGAGGACATCTGAATGGCATTTGCACAGGATGTATAGTAAAATTTGTAATATCATTTTAACTGCTCTGATTTCACCCCAGCCTCGTATTTTGAAGTGTCTACAATCATTGTTTTTCCCCTGTAGTACTGATGAAGTCACTTCATAGCTCCTCTTGCGTGTTGCAAGGGCTGCTTTGGCTGAGCGAGGTGCCAGAGGAGCTGTGCTGCTGCTGCCTTGCAGGGTGAAAGCCATGCTGGTGGTGAACGTCCTCTCCATTGCTGGGAACCTCCTCATGGGGCTGGCGAAATTTGGGCGGTCCCACATCCTCATCATCTCCGGGAGAGCGGTCACGGGGCTGTACTGCGGTGAGTCCAGGCTGGGGCAGCCACTGAAAGCAGCTCCTTGGCAGCATGCTCCAGGGCTGCAGTCCAGAGTTTCCTGTATTTTTAAATCCTTTTCTTAGTTCAGAAGGGGTTTCAAAGATGGGAGTTTCCCTCTTCTCCTATGTCTGCCCTTCTCGATCCGGGATCTTTCCCAGAAGTGTTTGAGTTGGCTCTATCATATGTCCATTTTACATATCCTAGAAACGAGCAGGTCTCTCGGTATCTCAAGGCTGGATCTTGTTGTAAGAGCACATCATTAGCCAGGCTGGTTAACGGGCTCCCTAGACAGAGAGCACTGGAGCACTGTGCACAGAGAGGATAAAACAGTTGGCAAATAATATGGAATTACATTAGAGTTCGCTTAGAAATAACAGCTTGTTATTGCTGTTACTGGTTGCAAATACAGTACTCCACCCCGAGGTTTCAAGGCAAGTTTTAAGAAAGCTCTTTGTCCTGTGATAACTTCTCCCAGCAGACAATCTCTGCTCTGTGCTCTGACATGTGTGTTCAAGCTAAAAGGCTCCCCAGTTTGGGGCTCTGAACGCAGGGACAGCCCAGCACCTTTACATGGTGCAGGTGGCTCCCAGCCAGGCGCGAGGGGCTCGGTGGGGTGTGGGGTGCAGCACACAGGCTCCATCCTCCTTCCCGCTTTGGGAAGTGCTTCCTGCTGGTTGCTGAGCTGTGTCTGGAAGCGGTGACGCCCGCGTGTGCTCGGTGCAGGGCTCTCCTCCGGACTCGTGCCCATGTACGTCAGCGAGGTCTCTCCCACGGCCCTTCGAGGAGCGCTGGGGACGCTGCACCAGCTCGCCATCGTCACGGGCATCCTCTTCAGCCAGGTAAGCAGGAAAGCACACGCATCCAGAGAGGGTGTTTCAGAGATTAGGAAGACCCCAGTGATACAATGGGGTGTTGTTCACCATTCCACCCCAAAACTGAAGGAGTGTGCAAAACAATCTGCTCTAATGGGGTTAAACCCTTGCCTTGAGTAAGAGGTGTCTTAACAAAACTTATCAAGAAATAAAAAATACTTCTGCAAACAATTTCTCCTGTCCCCGAGGAAGTTTTTCAGCATCTCATCAGCGTCAGGCTGGATCCTGAGCATGAGACCCCTGGCAATCAGGTTCTCAAAAATGGCTTCTTCAGGGAAGCAGGGAGCTCAAAGCCCCCATCAGCACTGCCCACCATGGCACAAACCCCATCTACACAACAGGTGGGCACATAAATGTACAGAAAACAAACACATCCAGAAAAAGAGTTGGTATTTGCTTCTAGTTTTCTTCCAGCTTGTCACTTCAAAATGCCATAGTGGTCAATTGCTTTCTTTTCTTAGGGTGCAAAGTGATCCATTCAAACATGCCTTGATTATTCCAGGTCCTTGGACTAGACTTTCTCCTGGGCAATGATGAGATGTGGCCCCTGCTCCTCGGTCTGTCCGGTGTGGCTGCCCTGCTGCAGTTCTTCCTGCTCTTACTGTGCCCCGAGAGCCCCCGATACCTTTACATCAAACTGGGGAAAGTGCAGGAAGCTAAAAAAAGTAAGAAAGTCATTCTGGGCTTGTCTAGAGTTGTTTTTGTACTGTACATAATATTAAACACAAAAGGAAAAGCCCAGCTGAGGACTCACATGTGACTGTGGTTGCTCCATCTCACACTCTGAGCTGCTGAGGTACAAACTAGCTCTGGATCAAAAAGTATGGAGATGTTTGCATGGGACCAAGCAGCACTTCCGAGGGATGAGGTTTGAGAGTGATGTCTCAGGGCTGTTGCAGAGCTGATGTGCTGCTGCCCCTGACCCAGCAGACACACCCTGGATCTTTGGATGTGCCAAAGGAACCCTCAGAGCAAGAGGGCAAGGCTGTCCATGTGCTTGGCTTACCTTGAATTTTGGCTAAAGAGATTCTTGTTCTTACTTACATCTTATCCACCACTGAAAATAAAATGTCAATCCTTTTTTTCCATAAGATTTGAAAAGGCTTAGAGGAAACTGTGATCCGATAAAAGAGATTGAAGAGATGGAAAAGGAAAAGCAAGAAGCTGCTAGTGAGAAGAAAGTCTCCATAAGACAGCTTTTCACCTCTTCCAAGTACAGGCAGGCTGTCATCGTGGCACTGATGGTGCAAATATCCCAGCAGTTCTCAGGAATCAATGCGGTGAGTCTCCCCAAAATGTTTGTCTTTCAAGAAATCCATGCTGGGCATGAAAAGACAGCTCTGGCTCCATCCAAGCCATGCAGGGATGAAAGAAGGCTTTCCCACGGCTGCAGTGGCTCCTCGGTCCCTGCCGAGGTGGCTGTGGGAGGGCAGGAGAGGAGAAGGGTGGGAGGGAGTCCAGCACAAAACCAGCAGGCACAGCAGGCCCATGCTGAGCCCTCCCATGACCCCCCACCTACCTGAGTTCATCAGCAGTTTGCTCTCTTTAATGACATCATGAAGCCCAGAAGCTCTATTTTCTAGCCATTTTTAGCTAAACAGTTTTTGCATCACCTCCTGGAATATCAGAAATGACCATCTGACACCCAGAAGCATTGAGTAGCACACGGGGATGCACAGCCCAGCTGGCTCCAGGCCATGCCCACCCCACCCACCTTGCCACTGGGTCAGCCACCCACTCACCTCCTGCCCTTGACCTTCACCAGAAAGGAATCACCTTATTCTTGGAGAGAAGGAAGAAATGGGAGTCATTGCAATGAGAATATTTTAAAATTCATGTAAAACTCGGTCATAGTAAGATATTTGTCTTGAGTGCTCAGTGCTGGTGATCTGGATTTTAAGATTAAACATGGGCTACATAGCAGAAAACAGATTTAATGTGCAAATGCAGTAGCTCAAGAGGGGAATTTCAACAGGATTTTTAACTCCCTCAGGCTCCTTTGAAAGTTTCGGCTTTAATTATTGTAACAAGCCGTTAAAAGTTGAAAAATTAATCATAATTAAATTACGCCACATCTCAGTCAAGCAAGCTCAACTGTTCCCTCATGAGAACAAAAAGTTTCACCAGCCATGTTGCCTAATCCTTCATCTTGATGTATTTTGATAGATCTTTTACTACTCCACAAACATTTTCGAGAGAGCTGGGGTTGACCAACCAGTTTATGCAACCATCGGTGTTGGAGTGGTGAACACGGTCTTCACTGTTATCTCTGTAAGTAAATACTTCTGCCCCCTGGACTACAAAGACACATAAGCTACAATGTGGTTTTGAAACATGATTTTATCCTGGAGCTAGGATTTGCAGTGTTGCAGGACTGACCCTGAACACCTTACAGGGAAAAATCCTTCCCTGGACAAGTTTCATTTGAAAATTCAAGCCTTGACATAGAGCATGTTGCTATACATGAGCACAGCTGAATGCTTCGTGAGTGGAAACTGCACCACTGTGTTCAGGGAAGCTCTGAAAACTCTGCATTTCCTCCCAAAATAAAAGTTGCCCTTGAGACTGCAATTCTGCAGGTCCATTCCCCAGGGAGCAGGCAGGGGATGGGGGCTGTGATGGGGAAGTCAGCAGCTCACAGTCTGCTCTTACCTGTTATCTTTCAAACTGTTTTCTGTATGTACATAGCACGAGTGATATGCAAAGGCCATTCCACAGTAATAAAAGTAATCCACCATCTATCCTCATCCTATCTAGGCAGGGCTCTGCAGCAATAAAAGGATGGTTCTGTTTCCACAGACTTTCCCTTCATTTGTCTCTCTCCTGAGAGGATTAACACAATTCCTATCAGCTGGCAATTAGTTTTACAATGTGGTCATTAATATAAGATCAGGAAATGCCAAGCCCATTTCCCTCATATCTCTTGAGAGACTTAGAGAGTAAAGGACTTTCACCAACATGATGCAGGACTGGCTGCAAGGTAGAAATACACAGCTCCTAGAGATTTAGTACAAGGAGGAATCACTTTAAACTGACAGAGGGCAGGGTTTGACTAGATATTAGAAAGAAATTCTTGCCTGTGAGGGTAATGAGACCATACCACAGGTTGCCCAGAGAAGTTGTGGATGTCTTGCCCCTAGAAGTGCTCAAGGCTATGCTGGATGTGGCTTGGAGCAACCTGGGACAGTGGAAGGTGTTCCTGCCTATGGCAGGGGGTTGGAACTGGATAATCTTTAAGGTGCCTTCCAACCTAAACCATTTTTAATCCAGCATGTATGAGATAGGAGGTCTTTGGCTGAACCTTCTTTAGAGAAAGTCCATCACAGACCCCATACTGAGGAGAAAACATGTTTATTGTGAAATGAGGCACAGAGGTGTGGAGCTGGAAGAAGCCTCTCTTCAGCACGGAGGGTGTCCTGCAGTTCAACTCCCATCCCAGGGCTATGGTACTTGCAGTCTTGGGCATTTGCTCTTTGCTTCTTTTGGCCATAAGCACTTAAAAATTACCTGCTTTTGTCAATAAATGACAGAGCCCGGTCAAAAGGCAGAAGTGCTGACAGCTGGGTGGACCTTGGCAAGGGGAGAAGGGAGCAGAGACTCATCCTCTGCAACTTCACGTGTCAGCACGTGAACTGCCTCCAGCAAAAGAGAGGTCTCTGGGAAGTGTAAATCGTGGCTGTAATGGCAGGAAAGGTGGAGCTGCCGGCCACAGGTGTCCTTTGGAGCAGAGGGGAAGGAGCGGGCAGCCTCCAAGGCCGGTGCACGGTTAGGCCAGGCCAGCTGCACTGTCCTCTGGAGGGACCTACAGCTCCCTGCCGGGTGAGGTGTCTGGTACAGATTTAGGGATCTGTCTAAAGCTGGGTGAGGTGACTGGAGTCCACCAAGAAGAGTTAAAAAGGAGCAAACTAAGCCTTGTGGCTATCAGGGAAGCAAAAGGAGTCTGGGAGAGACTGGAGGAAAAATCCTGACTGCAGCTGCTGCACGACTATCGCTGCCCTGGGACAGGCAAGGTGCAATGGCCTGTGATGTGACCTGAATCATGCTACATTTTGAAGGCTGATTCCAAACTTATGCAGACCTAGTAAGTTTTGCGTTCCTGGAAGAAAACAAAGAAGAGAGAGAGAGGAAAAGACCACAGTCAGCAATTCATGTGTAGGAGCAGTGGGAGGTCCTGAGAGCTTGGAAATGCTCGGGCTCTGAGTGTATGTGCCTTTGCCTTGCCCTTGGCAGGGAGACTGCTCAGTCTGGCTCCCCAGCAGCCATTGGCAGAGTTTCTAACACTTGGAAACCAGCACATAAATCCCTTCCACTAGACCTGAAAGAGCGAAAGAGCAGTGTGGCAGTGGTAACAGGTTGGTTGTTGCTAATGCACCTGATGCTGAGAGTAGTGGTGCTGGGCACTGAGCTGCTGCATGTGTTTCTACAGGTCCTGCTGGTGGAGAAGGCAGGCAGGCGGTCCCTGTTCCTGGCTGGTTTGATGGGCATGTTAGTCAGCGCCGTGGCCATGACAGTTGGACTTGTGCTCCTGGTAAGGATTTCTCTCCATTTCTTCTCCCTGGTTTGAAAACAAGGGAAGATCCCATCAAAGTCAGTCCAAACCACTGGTGCAAGCCCTGTCAAGATGGAAAAACAAAAAAGGGGTGGCCTCCTTTGCTGAACACCCTGGTTATTAAAGGGTGCTGTTCTACCTCATTTTGCTGAGCTGCAGGCAAGGAGACGGCTCAAAGTAACAGCTGAGCTGATGGCTGTGAACTCCTCCAGGCAGCAATGCTGGCACCACACTGGTCCCAGCCAGCACCTGGCATAAGAGTTTAAAACCTTAATTATTCATGTCTCATCTCCATTTGTCTGAACAGAAAGAAATTTCAAAAAAAGAAGCCTAAATAAAGTAATTAGTGATAATTAATGAGAGTTGTGTTGGGACTATAACACCAACCTCTTGCAGAGCCAGTTTGCCTGGATGAGCTATGTCAGCATGGTCGCTATCTTTCTCTTCGTCATCTTCTTCGAAGTGGGGCCCGGGCCCATCCCCTGGTTTATCGTGGCTGAGCTGTTCAGCCAGGGCCCGCGCCCCGCTGCCATCGCCGTCGCTGGCTTCTGCAACTGGGCCTGCAACTTCATCGTGGGAATGTGTTTCCAGTACATAGCGGTGAGAAACCCCTTAAACCATACAAATAAACCACTGGCATGACCCCACCGCTGGGCTCCCAAAGCAGCCCAGCAGGATGCGAATATGCCTCCCAGATTTGCATCCCCTAGTCTGGTAGGGCACCTCAGCCATGCCAGGTAGGAAGGGGGAGCCATCCCTGTGGTGCTGATGGTGGTCTCCCCTGTTCCCACTTCCCCACTGCAGGATCTGTGTGGACCATACGTGTTTGCGATCTTCGCGGGTCTGCTCCTCCTCTTCTTTCTGTTTGCGTATTTCAAAGTACCAGAGACGAAAGGAAAGTCCTTTGAGGAAATCGCAGCCGTGTTCCGCCGCAAGAAGCTCTTGGCCAAAGGCATGACTGAGTTGCAAGACCTGCGAGGCAGCGAGGAGGCATAGACATGCCACACACCCAGAAAGGAGGGACTGGGCATGGACCTCCTTCAGGCACCACGGGAAGAACATTGGGCAAAAGTCTCATTTTACAAAAACCTTGCAGCTGGCAGACCAGGAGGACCCATCCATCAGATTGCTTCTGGCTGCTGCGGTTCACAACTCCCAGCCACAGGTGCTACCCTGGCATTTCACTCTGAGACACTTGGTACAACTGGGCTGCAGGAATAACCAGAGAAAGGACCAGAGGAGTGTGTTACATGTGTGTCTCCGTGCCCTGCTGGAAGAGCCCAGTGTGACAAGGATCTTACCAGATGGCACTGAGTAGGGCCATCTCTCAGCTGAAATGAATGAAAGAGGGGTTGGCTGATGCTGCAGCCTCATGCTTTCACTTTTTTTATCCCCTACTCTCTGCTTCATTCTGCTGAGCGACCTGGTGCCTTGAGAAACCAACTGCTAGTGCAGCTGTGCCACCAGCCCACAGCACTGATCACCCCTGGTGCTAAAGAAAACAGGTGGAGCAAACTCCCCCTTACTCCTGCTTCTGCAGAGGAAGATAGTGGATCCCACTTGAACTGGTTGGAATGTACATCCATTGCTTTGCTATCTGTGCATTATGGAAATGCTGTCCAATCTCACAAGCATTTCTCAGTCACAATATTTTTTAGGAGAATCTTAGAAACTGTGACTGGGCTGATGGGTGTTTTCCTTACATTTCAGCCAGATTATTTAGCTCTCTCTTTCCTCCCAGGAAGCCTCTCCTCCCTCCCTTCTTGCTGCTGCAGCACAAGGCACAGCACAACACTGACCACGCAAAAGGCCTGGACACTCCTGGTCCCCATGTGAGGAGACTCGAGTCCTGCTCCATCCCTTCCATGGTGTCACCATTGCCAGGGCACCTCCTTCCCCATCTGCACCTTCCTTCCCTTCCTTTCATACAGTGCTCAAGACCCACAGGCTCCAGGTCCAGTCAAGGGCTCAGGCTGCCCATAGGGCAACAATTAATGAAGACTCGAAGAAGAAACGGGTATTGGAAGGTTAACTGCAAGGTGCCACTTACCCAACTCCCACTTTTGCATCACTTAGCATTTTGCTGGCTGGGTGTGCTTCAGCCAAGATAGTGTGCAAGCAGGAGGTCGTGCTGTTTCCATAGCCTTGTTTGTGTTCCTTTTGCTTCTTTGTGAGACACTTTTATGTGGCAGAATCAAACTCCTAGGATTTTTCTTCCTTTTTTGGGGGGATATATTGGAACCATCGTAAAAGCCAGCTCTCTGCTTGACTTTTAAGATTTGCATGTTCCTTGTTGTGATACCAGGTTACTTTCTAGCAACTTTCTTGGGTAGAAGCCCATTATTTATTTAGAGATGAAACACCAGCATTGCCTGGTCACTGTGTGCTCATCCTGGCTGCTGGTGAAGCAGCGGCCAAAATGTAACAGAGAATCAAACATAATGAAAAGCACAGAATAGATGGGGTGAGGAGGATCATGCTGCTGCTATGGGTTTGGTTTTAGGGGAGGTTCATGCTCCTTTCCATATGCCTGAATTTTTCTCCTTTGTAGACTTTACTCTCTTGGTATTAAGTCCCTCCCTTGGTATTAAGCAAATTCTGGTCACTTCCAAGTGATGGGAAGTGCGGCCACAAGGTCCACAGGGAGAAATGTCTGGCCCCAGTGTGTGCACTGAAGCAGTAAGGTTGCACCAAAGGCTTTGCTGGAGTGACTGCTGGGATTTAACTAGAGGAGAACTGGGTCACTGCTGTCATGTGCTGCAGTGGTGGGTGACCTGGCTCTGACACAGGGCACGCAGGGCTGCTGGAACCAGGGCCCAGGCTGGGGCTGAGCAGAGAGCAGCAGAGCTGGGGCACAGGTCTGTGTCCAGCTGTCCATCTGTGTGCTGCACACAGGGCCCACCAGGTGAGACCAATGGCCACGGCAGGCTTGGAAGTTCTCCACAGTGTTTACTGTAAGTTAAATATTATAACCAATTGTCTGAATGTACAAAAAGGAGAAAAAAAAAGAGGATTCTTGCTATCAGCATTGTTATCTAGGTCTGTTAGATAAAAGATGAACAACATCTATGTCATGTGTTGGCTTCAACTGCTGGTTTTTTCCCCCCTCTGTACATCTCAGACACCAGATGGGAGCTGTTTTCCTAGCAGGACACATTTGCTCCATAGGTGGTAAAAGATGTGCAAGCCCTCAGCTAAATCCCTTTGAAACGGGTGGTCCAGAGGTGAGCCTTTGGGGTTGGAGGCGGTTCTGGAGCTGGTGGGAGCTGCCTCTGGGCTGGGATGAATCCTGACTGGAGGGGTGTCAGTGTGTGGCCCCAGCTGTCCCCACTGCCCACTTGACCCCACTGTGAAGCACCTCTGCTTGCATGGTGCTGGGGCAGCCTAAAACCTGGTGCTGGTGCCTCTCTGGGCACGAGAGGCAGGAGGAGCATCTGGGGAGAGGTGAGGTTCAAAGCAGATTTGCTGCTGCTCTGAGGGCCCAGCCGGGCTGGGTTCCCTGTGATCATACAGGGGGTACAAAACTATTTCCTAAATTTCTGCTAAGTTTTGTCCTATTGTCTGTGGGGCATCAGTGGCTCTGCCGGCAACTCAGCAGTGAGTACTGATCCACATTGAGCAGTCAGTCCTTGTTTTCCTGTGTCACTGGTGAATGACAATAGAAAGTCTGATCCAGTTACTGTAGTGCAGCACAGAAATCAGTTTAACAAAGCCCACAGTATTAACATTACCCACAGCTACAATGCTGAACTTCCCAGAAGAGCTGCCTGGGGGTTCAGAGGCACCCAAGGGAAATGGAGTGTCAGGTTGTGTTGCCTTGCAGCAGCTGCCATGTGAAAGATAAGGGAGTTTTCTTCTTCTAGCCTGGGATAGGATGAGCAGAATTAGGCACTGCTGACCCTTTGTCCTCCCCATGGCTGCAGTGGAAGGATCAAGCTGGGCTGAACTATCACAAGAGCACTTTAACCATACGCCAGCGCAGGACGGGGTCATTAGAGTTCGTTAAATCTGACGATATGTTTACTTTTGTCTCATCCCATCAGGCTGATAATTAGGACTGTACACTTTATCTGTCCTTGCTACATGCAAGTTCCAGTTAAAACTTGTTTTTGAGACACAGCTTGTTGAATCATTATTTTTATCTCTTACCACTACAGTTTTACTAAGTTGCTAATCATTAAGAAAATTTAAAAGACCGAGTCAAACTTATTAGCTAAATGGTCGTTGTATTTTAGTTAACGTGCTAAATATGTTGTCATACCATGCCTGGCTAATAATGCAATATAATTAATAATCCCTGAGAAAGCATCCTGTCAGCAAGAGCTTTGACAGTGTTTTCCTAATGTGCTGAGACGACAGCCATTAAGACTTTTCTGTTGTGCCAACGGTATCTAGTCTCCCACTCTCTAGGCTTAATTTTAAAATTAGTTTGACTTCCCTAATTCAATAAACTCAGGACATTTGGCCCCATTAACGCTCTCCACACTAATTTATCACAGGTTTTTCTGCCTCGCTTCAACTTGTTTTTCATCACTGAGAAGCACTTCCCTCTGTCCCTGGAGTGAAACAGCTGATAATGAGGAAACTAACCCAAGTACTACATATGCAGGGACAAAGTCTCTGAGGTATGATGAATTTTCTGAGGTGTTCAACATCCTTATCTTTCACTAAAATCGATGGGAGCTAAGGAGTTTCAAGGCAGGACATCAGGTCTGGATCCAGCAGAATGTGTAAGCATCAGATTAAATCTGAGGTAACTGAGTGTGCTCAAGTGTTTCGCCAAATCCTGAAGCAACACTGGTAAATTTTACGCAGAGGCACAGCCTGAGTAGCTGTGCTGAATGGGAAGTAATCTCCTCCCCAGCACTGGGGCAATAAATCCTGGCTGTAGATCAGCAGTCCTTAAATTTTGCAGGCTGCAGATACAACTGCAGACCCGAGGCTTGGGTAGTGTCCTGCGTTTTTGCCTCCCTGCACTCTGTTCAGCAGAGAGAGTGGCTCTCTGACTCTGAAAAGCATCAGGTCACCGCAGCTCGTGGGTGGGATATCACTGCTCCAGCACAGTTGCAGTCCCAGGAGGAGGGAACAGCTGGAGTTACTTTGTGCTTTCCTTCTTCCCCGTGCGGAAGTTACAATCACAGCGGTTCCCGCCAGCTCACAGTGTCGCTGCACTGTCACCGCCTGCCTCTGATCCCCAGTGTGCGCCCAGGAGCAGAGTGGGTGCCTATGGCGAGGTCACTGCAGAGGGTCCCTGACCCCATTCCTGCCACACAGACACACCGTACGTGGGAGCTCTGAGGGCCTGCTGAACGCGGCACTGTGCTGTGGAGGCTGTGAACCCTCACCCCAACAGTCAGGACACGGCGGATCCCAGGAAAGGCAGCTCAGCAGCCGAAACAGAGGCACTGCTCAGGGTGGAACAGGGCTGTTTACACCGCTCTGCTCACGACCTGGTATTTCTAATCGTGTGACCTGACCCCACGGCCCAGGGGTGTAAGCACCACCTCCTGCCTTCCAGTGGGCCGGCTGGAAACAAGGTGGGATGTTTACCCCATTTCTGCTTAAAATGCATATTCTCCAGGCCGGGCTTTGGTGAGGCGCCTTAGGGCATCAGACACTTCTCCAGAACATAACTGAGAACAGACACAACTCAGTGTAATTCTTCCAAAAGTTTTCTAATCCCTCTTCACTTGTTAAAGACACAGATAGGAGAAGCAAAGCTTGATAACATCCTGAGCCTACTTGAAAGAAAAGGTGTGTGTGTGTGATCCAGCTGTGCAACACAGGAAAGAAAACACCTTTAAATGTGAAAGGCCCAGGTATTTTATTTACACATATGTTTTGAATCAAAGTGATGTTTCTTGTACAGAAAAGTGTGATAATCACATTAATACTATCAAGAAACACACTTCAGAAAATAAATGTTGATCCAGACAAAGGAATGATGCCTGCAGGCAATGACTGATGGATTGGATTTCCAACGTTTTTTATTGAATCTCAAATAAAGGCTGTCTTGGAATATTTGGTTTGTGTCTGAAAAAATAAATATCATCAACTGTTACACTTCAGTAAAAAGACTTGATTTAGCCCAGCAGATCTCTCAAGAAATTCAAAATGAATCTGTCAATTGTGGAAAATCAGCCAAATTTATCAACTGATACTCGAAAAAAAAGTTTATCAGTAATGCTTAGCCCCAGGCTGCTGCAGTTTGGGTTCAGAGCAGTTGGTCGTTTTCTCACAAAGTATTTTATTAGGAGATAAAAGGCCCTAGAGCATGTGGAACTTGTCACACACTTGCAGGTAAACAAACACACACTGCACATGTTAAAACACTTAACAGGATGCTCCAGATTCTGCTTATCAACTGAGACAGCAGTAAAATGGGCAGGATAAAGTGTATAATCTCCAGAGCAGGCGGGGTGAGGCAGCATCCAAGAAAAGCCCAAGTAAAGGAGAGTGATGATGCTGGGGCCTTGTGAAGTGGCCCCGTGCAAATGAGAGCCAAACTTAACTCCTCGGCTGTACAATTTGGAGTGGGATCTGTGTAACCAAGAGTGGGACCATGGGCAAACAGATCACAAAAATGAACACAGATTAAATAAAACATCTCAGGATGAACCGTTTAAAAATGTGATGTTAATTAAAAGTGACTTGTGTAGCTACCCCCTTGGAGGACAGGTGACAAACTCAGGGTCTCAGGGCAAAAAAGATAGGACAGCACATGGCAGCCTGTGGTGGTGATGGCCGAGGCAGATGCTGACACTGCTGCCGCTGAATTTCTGCATTTTCCTGTTTTTGTTGTGTTTGTAGGTGATCTGCAGGGCAACCTGCAGAACCAGGGCCCATCCACCAGCAGCTCCACAGGAAAGCTCCGGTGAATTTATTCAAAGAGCTCTAAGTATTACGACACCTGACTAGGAGGGATTTAGTGAAAACAGTCCTTTGACCTCATTTTGCTCAGGATCCCACGGTCAGGCTTCCATGGCCACAGACCTCTCCTGAGGCAGTGCAGGGAGTGGTTGTTGGACAGGATGAGGGCTGTGCCATAGTCTAGAACACTTTGGATTGGAAAACCCCTTTAAAGATCATCTATTCCAAATCCCTGCCATAGGCACAGACATCTTTCACTAGATTGGATTATGTTAAACCCCATCCCCCCTGGCCTGGAACACTTCCAAGGATGGGACATCCACAGTTTTTCTGAACACAGTTTTTCCAAACCTACCGTCTTTTCAGTTTGAAACCATTGGCCATTGTCCTATCACTATAAGCACTGGTAAAAAGTCTCTATCTTTCATATAGCCCTCCTTTACATATGAAAATACTGCAAGGTCTTCCTGGAGCCTTCTCTTCTCCAGGTTGAACAATCCCAACTCTTGTGATTTTCTTTACAGAGGACCATCTTCATGATCCTCCCCTGGATCTGCTCCAACAGATCGGTTTCTTTCCTGTGTTAGGGATCCCAGAGCTGGCCACACTATTCCACTACTACTAATTCCACAATTAATGGAATATCAAACAGAAGCCCTCGGTAAGGATCTCAGCCCTCTCTGTCTCTTTTGGCTGATTATAACGCTTTCAAAACGCTCATTTCTTATTACTCTGAGATGGGGCACGTGAGGCGGACAACGGAGCTTTGTGTGAACGCTTATTCAAGGCTCACAGGGCTTTGGGGGCATTTTGGGGACACGCATTCCCCCCACACGCGTGTCACTCCCACCGCCGCACCCCGCGGCCGCCCCAGCCGCCCAAGATGGCGGCGGGGTGTGGGCTGAGGGGAGGCGGCGGTGCGCGGCGCCGCCTGGCGGCTGACGAGCGGCGCCTCCGCAGCGCCCGGAGCCCGCCAGCCCTCCCTCCCCCTCGCTCCGCCATGGCCGACGAGCTCGACTTCACCACGGGCGATGCCGGCGCCTCCTCCACCTACCCCATGCAGTGCTCGGCGCTGCGCAAGAACGGCTTCGTGGTGCTCAAGGGCCGCCCCTGCAAGATCGTGGAGATGTCCACCTCCAAGACGGGCAAGCACGGCCACGCCAAGGTGAGCGCTGCCGGCCCGGCTGTCGCACCGCCCGCAGTGTGCGCTCCTGCGGCTCCCGGCGGCCCGACAGGGAAGGGTGTAGCGTTTCATTTGGCTCCGTGTCCCGCCTTTGCCTTTCTCGCGGCGGTGTCTCATCACTCCAGAGCTGGCTCAGGGGTTTCCAGTCGTGTAAAGCAGGAAGCATTTAAGACGGGGGGTTGGTTTTTTCTCCCAACTTTAAGTCGTTAACGCTTTTTTTTTAAAATGGGCTGTAACGCTCATAGTGACAAAACCAGTTTCTGTAGTGGGGGGAAGAGTAAGTTCTGGAAGGGGGGCTGATGAAATCACTAGGGCGTGGTTGGGTTGTGCTGTCGATACCCACCAGAGCACTTCTGTGTCTGCCCGTGCCGGCAGGCTTTTACTATTGCAGTGTTAGCCCAGGAGTGCCCGTGCTGTGTTACATAACCCAGAGCTCGGCGGACACTCGGTGCTCTGTGGGCCTGCTCTGGCCCTGTTTTGCTGCCTTTGCCTCGCAGCTTCTTTCCTTATTCCAGTGCTGAGAGAGTAGTGCCTGTGTCCCAGCAGGGATGTTCTTAGCCGCTGTCTGGGGCTGCAGCCCTGCTGCCCAAGCAGTTGGCTCATGCAGCTGTCCAGAGCTTGGAGCAAGGCTGGAATCCCCCTTCATTCATTCATTCAGCCACACTTTGGGGTGGGTATGTCAGAGTTTAGAAGCAGATCTGTTACAAGCACAGACTAAGGAGATTTATAAGTTTCTGCAACCTTGTGCGATATGTGGAGTAGAGTATTTGGGATTTGTCCAAGCTAGATTAGACCAAGCTGTTCCTAGTTTTTTCCTTTCTCCTTCCCCCTTTTTTACGGCTTGTTTTAATAGACAGATCCAGTTTTCTTAAATACAGAAAGAGTTGTGAGAGAGGACCTGAGAAGAACTGGTTAAACTGGTCATCTAAGCTCTAGCTGCAAAGAGCAGTGCAGCTGGCATAAAGGGAGGTGGGAGCTGCTATGATCTCTGTGCATGACCACCTCTTTTCCCCTTAACCTCCACTGCCTGTTTCTCAGAACAGCTAGATCTTAAAACAAACATGTTCTTAACCACTGTGAGCTCCTAGCTTGCTGCTGTAAATCTACAAAAGGCAGTGGAAGACAACAGTCTTGTTCTCATATAGTTTCTGTAGTGTGCTGTGGAAGGGAGCGAGAGGCCTCCTCTCGATGTGAGGGATGTTTTTGTACCACAAGCAAAGGGTTGAGGCAGAATCTGGGATTGCACATGATCTCATGGGACAGTGAGTAGAACTAGCAATACTGACAGCAATAGCATCTTGCTTCTCCAGGACCAACAGTAACTGAAGTTATTTTTCTGTTCTTACAGGTCCATTTGGTTGGTATTGATATCTTCACTGGTAAGAAATATGAAGATATTTGCCCATCAACTCATAACATGGATGTTCCAAATATCAAGAGGAATGATTACCAGGTGAGTTAAGAGTTAGACGAGGCTTTATACTCTTAGTACCACACATAAGCTCTCTCCATCCCCAAATTTGCCTCTCAATAAAGTACTGTTGTCAGAATTAATGGGACTTGCCTGTCTAGACATGACATAGCTGAACTCATAGCATTTACTGAGTTGTTAAAACTGTCAAAACTCACTGGTGGAGAGAGAGCTCCTTAGTGTATAAACAACCTCAGGTTAGAGTAGTAGTCTTTAAGCATGGCAGATAATAGACATAATTCATAACCATGTTTTTTCTAGCTGTTGTTATAAGGCCGCTTCTGGATTCTTTGTGGTACTGGCATTCTTTAGAATATGGGGGTGGGGGGGTTATTCCTGCTGCAAGTTAATATTAGTTAAAGGAGAATCAAGATCTCACATAACTAAATTTGAATCTAAGCATAAACTGTCATTTATAGTTTCACTCTTACATGGGGTAGATGAATCCCCAAACAGTCATAAACTGCATCTGATGCCAGTTCTAACTTGCCAGAGTGTTTTCTGCTCCTTGTGTGGAAAGTGGCTTTAGTGGATATCAAATAACTTTGAAGCTCCTGAACTCTGCACTGAAATAGGTGTATGAAGGGAGCAACTTCTGTAATGCCTTCTGTGATATGGTAGGTGAGCTGTTAAAAGCACAGGTTGAGTTGTAACAGGTTTGCTGTCTTCCCACTGCATTGGGAATAGTTCTACTCAGAAACTGACACATCCACATCATCTGGAAACTTGCAATTGCTTGACAAAGGCCAAGTTCAGTGTTTTAGCAAACAGTCTTTAGTGTCTTCAGAACAGCTGATGCTGTTGGAATAAAGTGTGACCAGGCTGTCTTAGGGCTTAGACCTCTAAGAAATTCCTAATGTTATCTTGCTGGTGTTTCTGTTGTTCTGGGATTCTAATTTTTTGGATTTACTGTTACATGTTCCAGATTCCCTAACCTGCTACGTCAAAATAACCACTCCCCTTAGCCCAGGCTTTTGGTTAGGCTGAAAACAGCATTATAAAAGTGGTCCAGGGCTTGGTGGATGTTCCCTAATTTATTTATTAGTGTTTAATGTAAATGATGGTATCTCACTGGAGAAATGCAGGTGTAGAAGTGTACAGTTGCACTGTTGTGTACTTTGTACGCTTTATACAAGCAGTGCTGTTGAGTGAACACCATTCCACTTATTGTTTCTAATTCACAGATGAGGGAAGCTGAACCAGTGACCTGGAAGCAGTGCATTTCCTAAATCACACAGATGGGGTTTGCAGTGTCCCACCTACTAGGAAGTAACCAGCAGGGTCCTGTTGGTTCTTGACAGCTGACTGCCTTTTGCTACAGTTGCCCTAACTCTCAGCCCTCTAAACTTTTGTTAAAAATGGTCTTAAATGAGGTTCTTAAACCTTACAGACTACTAAAGAATTATTGTAACAGGTAGAGCTCCCTGCCTTCTGCTTACATTAAGCTGCTACCTGCTGGTGACTGCTGACGTTAGACTTCTAAAAATGAACTCC
The DNA here is from genome assembly GCA_013397795.1 of Orthonyx spaldingii. Taxonomy (NCBI): domain Eukaryota; kingdom Metazoa; phylum Chordata; class Aves; order Passeriformes; family Orthonychidae; genus Orthonyx; species Orthonyx spaldingii. Next base: position 4,225,170 of record VZTJ01004286.1, on the reverse strand, counting down.
TCTTTGCAGCTGATAGGCATTCAGGATGGGTACCTCTCCCTGCTGACGGAAAGCGGTGAAGTTCGTGAGGATCTAAAGTTGCCAGAAGGGGATCTTGGCAAAGAAATAGAAGGAAAATTCAATGCCAATGAAGATGTACAGGTGAGTAGGGAGGGCAGGCAAGAACAGTTGTGGTTAATCCCACTTGATGATACAATGAAGAAGTTTTGTTCTGGTATTTACCATTTGTATCTCTTTGTGAAGAGTGGTTTAGAGGGGTGGGGATTGGTCCTTTGAGATGTAGCAGGACATTTGTACTGGAGCACTCAAAAGAGATGGAATAGATATTAAAATGTGGAAGTTTGTAAATTCTAGGAGCACTTCCTGTGGCCTGGGCTGGAGCTCACCTCTGTGTCTTCTCTTCCAGATATCTGTCATAAGTGCAATGAATGAAGAATGTGCTGTAGCCATAAAGCCTTGCAAGTAAAGAAGATCTCCAGGCTCGGGCAACTGCTCAGGTCTGGGCAAACCACAGATCTATAAATTTGGTCCTTATTGTCACCAAAGCTCTGGCCTTCACAAGCAACCTCATTTCCTTTTTGAATTGTTAAAAAGCAGTGCTGGATTCTGGATTAGTGTTGCAGGCTAACTGGCAGTTTTCAAAATCACTGAGATTTTAATTCCTTAATTGTAACTATTTTAACATTCCTGTGGGTTTCAGCTATGGATCTAAGAAACCAATCAGGTGTTACTAGTGGATATATTTTTATTTGCTTGAGCAAAACAGTGTTTGTCTGTATGAACAGACAAAATACAGTATTCAGGGGCTTTTAGATAAGCTGGTAGGTATCTAGGATTATAAAGTGACCTAGAGCACAAATAGTATTTTTCTTGACATCTTTAGGTAGAACTGACAATAAAAGTAGCTTTTTTTCCCCCCTTTTTTTAAAGCTTAAGTACTTTGTGGATTGGGACTCTTGCAGAACTGTAGGTGCCAATCGCAACTTTTAGACCAAGAAACTCAAGTGATCAGAAATGCCAGCTGGCTTGACCAAGCCCCAGTGGCCATGTGCAACTAAACTGTATTACCTCTGTTTTCTTCTTTGCCAACTTGTTGGCTTATTGTAACGATAAAATGGTTTAAAAAAAAAAAAAAAGCCTACCTGTGGTTTAGGCAGGCCGTTGGAATATTGGGTAGATAAGAACATAGATAGGTCAAGGGGACACAAAGGTGAGAATGGATGTTAAAGCTATAGACTTTCACTCGAGGCCTTTGTCAGACTTGAAAAATAAAATAGAAAAATGCAGTTCAATTGCTTTCCTTTATTATATTTATCTTAAACTATAAAAGGGTGACAAACTTCATGAGAATCTGTTGCAGTGCTTCCAGCTTTAGGTTTTAACCTTCAGGTTCAGACCGTATTTTTGTAGCACAGGGACCACACGTTTTTCAGAAAGTGGGACAAACTGTAGCATTGAGCCTAAACTAAATGCACGTGATTTTTTTTTAAAAAAAATAAAACGATCATATTTTCAAAACATAAACTTGACAGACGATACCGAACAACCACGGCTTCACTATAAAAGTAAATAACTTGCTACCTAGTTAGGGAAGCTGGCTCCTGTCCTGGGGAGTTCTGAGTCATAGCAACACGCATGCATGCCTCTAACTATTTAGTAGCTTAACAAGGCTTCACAGCAATAGTTACAGAAGGATAATTAGCCCGTTCCTCTTTAAGGCATTCAACTTGAATTCCAAGACTTGGTGACTCTTCATGAGTGGGGAAACTTCCTTAGTCCATGGCTCAGACCTCTCCTCACAGTTGATAAATTGTTTCCTGAACTTGCCTTAATGCTCAGTGGCTGATGGAGGATGACACGGAAGCTGCCCCGGACACCACGCACAATTCACACTACTGGCAGCCAGAGTCGGACTTCATGCTGCTCTTAACTGCTTAAAATGTTTTCAGCTTCATAGTTTGTACTCTCTAGTCCCCAAAGGGCTCGTGGCAACTGTCCTGAGCTGCCCTTGGCCACACTGGGGCAGGGCTTAGCAAACCTTGGAGGTTCATGCAGGTGGCAAAAGCGTGCGTTTTCCACAGACTTCCCGCGCCAGGGAGAGCAGTGCCAGTGAAGGTAGAGACAGCAATAAATACACTCTGGTAATAAAGCACAGCTACCTGGGACACCTGGCAGAGGTAGGACCTGCCACATGCTCTCACCTAGCACAAAACATGTTGCAGGTGAACTCTATAAATAGCACCTGACTGAAATGGCAAAGCTGCTTTTAAAAGAAGCTGTAGATGGAAATGCTTCCACAATAGTTCTGAAGTGGATGAGGAATAATGCAGGCTGGTCTGCACTGAGCTCCTTTCTGCCTCTTCACCCAGCTTGTACCTGGCAGTCAAGCTTTGTTGGCTTTGGAGGTGACTGAAACCATTGCTGATGGTGCTGACAGCGAGTTGAGCTGTGTGGTGTCACATGGGAGGTCACAGGTTGCTATGTCAAACTAATGCAAGTTCTACCACCATATTACAAATACTTCCAATGTGCTTGAAAACTACAAGACTTGAATTTGTCCTTGCTCTGGTAATGCTTTAGTCTATTTTCAGGTTCCTGTCTGTCCTCTAAAACCTTGTTGGAAGACAGGTACTTGATACCACTGGCCCACAATCTGAGCAGTTACTCGGACTAAGCTCTCTGGGACCAGGGCTGGTTTAAGCCCTGTTCCTACAAGCGGAGTCCTGGCCTGTCTGGAGTTTTCAGGTACTTCAGCAATCTAAAGATGGAGGTTTTATGACCTCCAGCCTGCTGGAAGAGCCTTCCTTGGGACTTTCAGATGTCCTTCTATTGCAACCTTCAGTTCTGCAAGATTTAAATGATTAAGTACTTCATTATAGGTTTATTCTTATATACTTAGTTGTCTTTGTGAAGCACTTCAGACACCATGGAAGTGCAGAGCACCATGCATGAAGTTTCCCATAGGTAATACCATAAGCATGTCTTAAAGCATAATCTCCAAGTTTCAGTAAGGTTAAAAGTTGCTTCTAAATTAGAACATGTATTTGAGGCTTTTTTTTCCAAAGTAAGACGCTTCAGTTTCCTGTCAGAATCGTTGCAACAAACTTTGTTTGTGATCAGTAGTCCATAGAGATGTGTATTTTTAATATCCATAACCAAGTGCTTAGGGGAGTTCTCCTTTCATAGCTTTATTTTAAAACAAATCTTACCGGTGTATTTGTTCTGTATTACTGTCTTAACACTTAAATTGTGTCAAAACCATAAACTTCTTATAACTGATGGCAATTGCTTAGAGTAAAGCCTGTGAACACAGGGAAGTGGTGAGAGGTATTTCCACTCCAGATAATGCTTTTTTTTTATGGCTCCTGTTCATTGAGTTTCTCTTACTACATCACACAATTGGAAAGACTGCAGTGTTTCCTGCCTCAAATGTTGGCAAATAATACTTTGAGAATTCAATAGATCCTTCTAATTTTTGGTTATAATGGTGGTTTTTCAACTGGGCTCTTGCTGGTTGAGCCATGTTCTCAGGGCTGCTTTTTTTTTAAGCTGAAGTTCATTGTTTCTCTTGCAGGTTTTTCTAATCCAAAGTGTACCCAGAAACGGTGCACGGTCTGTAGTTTCACAATACAGATAATTTTACATAATCTGTAAAGAAGTCAAGTTTGTTGACAGTTCTAACTCTTATGGTTACTGCAGGTCAGTCTCACAGAATTCGAAATTCAATAAATCCCACTATTATTTTTTTTTTCGGTTGAGTAATTAGAATGTAGCTTGTTACAGTAGAACTAAACTTCAGGCTACAAGGAGACCTTGTTCAGGATATTCTGAGTATCCGCTGGGAATGTTGTGAAGCTGTGGATCCTGGAGCGGTCGGCAGCTCAGCACCAGGTGTGGTCAGAGGCTCTCCAGCACCCGCACTGTGGCCCTGCAGGATTTGGCATCCGAGAGTGACTTGGTTTGTGGACTCCAGGGAAGTGTTTGCTGTGCTTTGCTGTATCACAGACCCCTCTTTGTCCTGTGCTGTCTGTTGTTTGCAAACCCGGCTGCTGCGGGGAGTGACGGCCACAAACCCAGCCCTGTGACCAGGCAGCCCCGGTGTCTGTTTGGGAAGCTCTGTTACTGTTCTCAACACCATGGAAACGATCAGGGGAAAGATTTGTACGTGTGTGTGTGTGTTTTGCTCCAGAAATAATAAAGGTGTCAGTGCTGTGGGGAGCTGGTGCTGGTTACACTGACGGGAGCGCGGTGGGGCTGCCAAGGGGGCGTCGCAGCCACTTCCAGGGGCGGGGGCGGGCGGTTGTGTGGGAGGAAGAGGAGGGCGTGCGGCCGCGTCCCGTCGGAAATTCCACACGGGATTCGCTCCCCACACGGATCCCTCCCCGGGGCCGCCATCTTCCCGCGAGCGCCGGCGCCTCCCGGCCTGCCCCGCGCGCCTGCGCGGTGACGTCACCGCCGCGGGTATAAAAGCGCGGCGTGGCCGGCACGACTTCCTTTCTGCGGGAGCGGCGCGGAGGGAGAGGCATGGCGCCGGTGAGGGCGGCAGGGAGGCGGCGGCGGCCGGGGGCCTGTGGGGCTGGTGAGGAGCCGGCGGCCGGCCCGCTGCGAGCGGGGCTTTATCGGGAGGGCTCCGTGTGGGAGGCGGCCGGATCGGGCCGGGCCGGCTGCAGTGCGCCGCGCCGGCCGGGAGGTGGCGCTCCCGCCGCCATGTGTGGCGGCCCCCCCCCCCGCCTTGGGTGGAATAAAAGTTTTTTACGGCGCGGTTTGTTAATGCTGGGGAATTCTTCGGTGTTTTAGCAAAAGGACCGAAAATCCAAGAAGGCGACCTGGAAGTTTTGCCTTGACCTGACCCATCCTGTGGAAGATGGAATCTTTGATTCTGGGAATTTTGTAAGTGGTGGTTTTGCTCATACTTATGACTCATAGTGTAATAAAAGCCTTAGTGCAGTAACTGAGTTAAAGTTGAAAAGCTGCATTTTAAATGAGTTAAATCATCAGCTGTTCTCTAAAATACTGTCATTAAAAAGAAAAAAAAAAATTACTTGGTTTTGTAGCATGCTTCATACCTGTCCGTGAATAGAACTGTTTTAAATTCTGTTTTAGCACGGGGGTGATTTTTTATAATTGCATGCTGTAAAATACTTTTGTGCTGTAAATATTTCTGTCAGAACATAAGTAAACACTGTTTTTTAATGTTGTTACCTAACTAGGGTCCCTTCCCTAGTTCATACCTAGGGTGCCATTCCCTAGTGTTCTATTTCTTTAATGTTGAAACAGGAACAGTTCCTAAAGGAAAAGGTTAAGGTCAATGGGAAAACTGGAAACTTGGGCAACACCGTTCACATTGAACGTCTGAAGAACAAGATCACAGTGACATCTGAGAAGCAGTTCTCTAAAAGGTTGGCCTGGGTTTCCTTGTTTTGTTTGTGGGTTTTGAATTGTGGCATGTTGAACATAAAACCAGGGTCATTTAGCTTGGAAAATATCTTCACGATTACCAGTCCAGCCATAAACCTGACACTGCCAAATCCGCCACTAAACCATGTCCCTTAAATGCACATTAATATTCAGTTCCTGCCTGCAGAATAAATTCCAATTAGTGCACTTCTGGTACTTGGAGAGGTGTTAGCTCTAACCTTCATAGCACTTGTAAATATTAGTGAAACATGTAATTGAAACAGATTTATTATATCAGATATTTAAAAATCGCTTTTTAAAACTCAAGGCTTGATTGTTAATTAATGTTGACTCTAATCATATTAATAGAGATACTCTATGTAGGTCCTTAGAAGTGTATAAAGGGAAGGTGGACCTTTAAAATCACACTGAATTAACGTCATGGATGGCTGTTTGATTTCTTAATTGGTTGTATTATAGTGAATGTGTGTGTGATGTGGGTGGTTGCAAACAAACCCTTTAAGTCAAATGAAGCTGTAAACTTATCAGTTAGGACACACAAGAGCTGAGTGCAGTGGTGGGAGGTACAGATCCTTCCCTGCATCCCCCCCTTTGTTTGCTGATACAGCTGCAGCAGAATCTGTTACCTTAGGCCAAGGTTTAGAACCACTTACCAATGCTTTCTGCTTACTGGCATTTTACTGTGTAGTCAAATGAATAATAAATTCTTACCTATCTGTAGTGAAAAGGTGCTTTTATTGCCTTTTATATGTGAAAATTTTCTATTTCGGGTTTTAATTACTGTGGTAATGCCCTGCTCAAGGCACGTCTTGGGTGGAGTGCAGACAGCAGCAGGGGTTGTTCAGTGAGGAGCTTCTAAGGTGAAGTTTTAATTTCCAGGTACCTGAAATACCTCACCAAGAAGTACCTGAAGAAGAACAACCTGCGGGACTGGCTCCGTGTGGTTGCGTCCGACAAGGAGACGTACGAGCTGCGCTACTTCCAGATCAGCCAGGACGAGGAGGGGTCGGAGTCTGAGGAGTGACTGAACCTTGGCTCTGTGCTCAGTGCAGAGTACAAAAGACTAGAAGATCTATTTATAAGAACACTCTTAACTTATTGGTGAATAAAGATTTTGTACCCTGTTGGACAGAGCATGGTTGGGTTTCTAGTATTTTTCTTAAATTCTGATTAGAAACCGGCACGGGAATTGTTTGATTTGCAGCTTGCCTTCCACTGCCAGGAGTCAGCTGACTAGTTGGCATTGGGGAAAGTCCCAGCAGGAAAAAACTGAGCCCATGCCCAGTACTTGTGTAGGACAGTTAATCAATTTTTAATCATATTGGTACAAATAGTTCTAGAGCTTGTTGTGACTGAAAGTACCAGCTCCTGTGAGTTTATGTGAAGGTAATGGGACAATATTTAATACAAGTTTGCTTCTAGTTATTTTAGTTTAAAAATGGGCTTACGAATTGTAAATTTTTTTTCCTGTGTGATTTACCTCCTTCACTAATTGGTTGTATTCCTGTGTGTAACCACAAGTCAGACTGGAGGATAACAAAGATTTGATAGGTTTATATTAGATGGATAAATAAGAAGGTGGAGACTAACCTGATTGCCAGCAACCAGCTAGAACATCTTAAGGGAAAGGAGTGAGATGTCCTTCGATATTGACAGTGCCTGAATCCCATAAAATCCATACAGATGTTTTTACTTTTATGATATATTTTACAATTCTTGTATTTGACTTCTGGGGTTATTTCTTTAAAACAGGTATTTCTCTCCTACAAGTGGAGAGTTCGTCATTGAAACAAATCACAGCTATGAACTAGTTCTTCATATAATATCGAGATTTGTGTTTCCAATATGAAAAAGGATTTGTGATCCTGCAGTTGCAGTAATTGTTGTATGAAGGTGCATTTCAGTGCCAGGTATTTTTGGACTGGTAGTGTCCTCTGCACATGATAAATCAGAATATTTGCTCAGGTGTTGGTGAACTCTGGAATAAGTAATGCCAGTATTTGTATAAGTATTTGTTCAATCTCGTAAACCAGGGACACACCTAGACTCTGATACTGAACTTTGTGCTTGAACAAGTCTGGTAATTGAAGCTGAAGTGTGCCCACTAAATTATTTGATCTCCTGATGATTTTTTTTAATTGGCATTGCTTTTGCTGGCAAACCTCTGAGATAGATTATTTAGAGACTTGACAAAGCACAATACAATGCATTACAGTCAAATGATACCCACTTTTGCTACCTAGGTCTAAATGAGAAGTACAAAAGGGGAAATGAATTTTTGTCAACAGCCTTTTGGGTATCATTTGTCATTTCCCAGTGTGCTTGAGCAGCTGTTACTGGCCCAGGGAGAGGAGCAGCAGCAGTGGAATAACAGCTACTTGTGCCATGTCTGCCTCACTGGTTGTTTCATTTTGCTGCTTCAGAGGCAGCAAAAGGAAGGGAACACTAACTGGCTGCAAGAGAGGATGTGTTGGACTTTTTATACTTCAGTGGAAAGAAAACAGCACAAGCCCTGCTCCAGTTTGGGGCACTGGGAAGTGCTGCCTTGGAATTTCTCATTAGAGGAAAACCAGGCAGTGTTGAAGCAACAATTAAGGGTGGTTTTGTTCTTTTTCTGAAAATCCCAAAGATTGCTGATGCTGTTGCAAAACATTTACAGTGTCAGCAGTTAATACTGTGTTGAACAAACCACGTTTTTCACAGTAAAGCTGCAAGTATTTGTAAAACTGATCTGTTTCCTTTGCTGCACCAAGTTAAAGGGCCTGACTTAACAGTTGCATTTCAAAACACAGCCCCACCTGGCGTTTCAGAGCTGTTCTTTTATGTGACAGTATCTCCTTTACACCACAGTGACACAACAAACCTGTTCTGATTAAATGGAACAAGCGCCATCAAAAATCGGAGCTAATGGGATCACGCTGCCTTGTTATCCTTCCTTTCAGAGCAGGCTGGCAGCCACGTGTGTGGTTGTACAGCCTGGCAGATACAGATCGTCACCAGTCAGAGGAAAACAAGGCCTGGGATTGCAAGCAAAGCAATTTATTTCATAGCTGGGTTTGGAGGCAAACTGCCAAAGTGCTCCTGCAGGTTGTGTTACTCCCGGAGCTTAACTGCAGTGAGGATGGAGGGCAGGAATTCCTTTCCTTGATGCTTGAAGATATTGTTAAACTTTGAAAAAACAAAACTCTGATAACTACTGTAGATCTAGAGTTCTGCATAAATTTACTAAAATTTTCCTTCAGAGCCAGCCAGGCATTTTTTTGCAGCCCAAGCTCTGCTGGACATACCCAGAGCTTCCCATCCTGAGTGTGGATGCTGTTACAGCTCTTGTGCAGGCAGGACTTTTACCAGGTCAAGGTGCATGAATGTGTCAGGCATAGAAACCACAAAAAGGGGGTTTAAATTTAAATGGAGCTTCTACAGTAAGATTGTTAAAAGTTTCATGGAGAAAACTAGCAATAGTGTACAAATGAGGATCTGACCTCAGGCAATGCTTCGGAAAAATAGTGATTCTTTCATCATTTCATGTAATTTTGCAGCTGAAGTGGCCAGATGTGATGCAGGTGAGTGGCAGGAAACAGAGCCTGTTATTGTTCAAATGTAAATTTATGCAAATTACCCAGATTAGAGTTGAAACAAGCTTTTTTAAAAGCCAGAGGTCAGTGTTTCTGTGATTTTAGGTGGGGAATAACTCAGCCAGGTACCTGCTTTGCCAATTGCTTCTTGGCAACAGAAGCTGCTGTAAAATCACCAGTTTTGTTCATGTTTGTTTTGAAAGTTAAAAGATCCCAAACAGCTTGACCACGCACAGGATTGACTGTTGGAATTTTCCATGTTTAGTGCTGGATGAGAGCCCAGAAAAGCCCTGCTCGGTGGAGGGCCAGGCTCTCCTCAGAGCTGCAGGGATGAGCTCCTGTGTCAGCCACGGAGTGAAGCTGTTGGGAAAAATAATGCACCCACAGCATGGAGACTTCACAGGAGACAGGAGCTGCTGCCAAGTCCGGCAGCCTCAGAAACACCCCAGTATGAGGTGGTGCTCAGGGTGCTTCAGCATTTCCAGAAGGGGTAAGCACGGAATCCCACAGGAGTGAGGGCTGCAGGAGCACTGCTCTGCCTCCACCCAGCTGAGAGCCCTGGTCCATCAAGCCAGAGGTTTAATTTGGGAAGAACAATCATTGCAAAGCACCAATTGCACTGGTGGCACAGCAGATGGGCCAGGGCCAGCATCTGCCAACTCAGGGCTCAGGGGGGTAATGGCACCATAACTCTTACAAGGCTTTAACCCAGCTGAGATACTTACAGAAATCTATTTTATAAGTATATATAAATAAAACATCAAATATGTTCTTCCTCTTTTCATTTTTCAATGCTTTCCCCCTACATTTCTCAAAAAAAAAAAAATGTTTTCGCTGCTGTCTTTCAAATAAAATCAGTTTATGAGAGACATCCCACACATGTAAAATTCCAATGTCTGTCAAATAATAAGAAGAAACAGATTTTAAGCACAAGTGGCTGTTGCCAGAGCAGCAGGAGCAGCACCACATAGGCTATTTATGTGTGAGCATACAGAGATATTATTTTTCTGCACCACCAGTCTTTTATCACTTTTGCTGCAGCAAAATTCTCACTGTCTTCCTTTAAAAAAAGAGCAACAAACCCCACAGGATTTGTGGGAAAATTTCACCAATTTTAAGCATCACTAGCAGAGTTACTTCTCATGTACCTGCCTGCTTTCTGTCTGCTTGCCCTCCTGGCCAATAACCCCATCAGAAAACAGCTTCTGTAAATATCCAGAAATAGTAGGATCAGAAATAAAGAGGTAAATAATAGCAGGAAATATCTGAAAAATGTGTTGTTTACAATGTACTCAGCATGTGGCAGGTATTAAAGGAGGTGCAGACTCAACATGGTCACATAATATCAGCACAAAGTAATTAGAAACAGAGAGGCCAGTGGAAAAATAAACACTCAATAATAGCTTGGATGTACCCAGCAGCAGGAAATGAGCTTCAGTGGTGGAGTGATCTGATTACACCAAATATAGACAAAAATAAGGAACAATTGTTGTTTCTTTTTACAGGCAAAAACAAAGCAAAGGCTTCTTATTGGGCAGATCAGAAGGGGTCGAGTTACCTCCTTGTTTTGTATATATATGAGTATAATATTTACATATACTCTACATAGGTGTCTATTTTATTTATCTGTTATGTATTCTGAGGGCTCTGGGGCTGCCCCGGGTGTCCTGGTGGGGCTTGACAGGGATTCATGTCAGCACCATCCTATTGCAGCAGCTAAATCCACCCAGCCCGTGCTGCTGCCCCCGACCGCCGCCCCGCTGTCCTGTGGACACAGGAATAACTGAACTCCCCTGGGGTGTGCATTTTTGGCAGGCTGCTGGCATGAAGCCCCTTTTAGGCTTGCCTTGGCCCTGTGGCTGCTATTTGAGCCCTAAGTCATGCTGGAGCAATGCTGGGTGGGAGGAGTGGCCTGGGATAGCTGGGACAGTGGCTACAGCATGACCCAAACGGGATCCAGCTGGATCCCATGAAGCCCTCATGGATGAGATTGAGGGATTGTTTCCAAGGAGGTTTTCTGTGACCACTCCGAGCCTGGAAACTGCCCTGAGCAGCTTTTTGTACCTGAATCCCTTTGGTCTGGGCATTAATAAACTCACAAAGCACTAAAAAGCCCCCAGCCAGGAAAGATTTTCCATTGCTGTCCATCCATTCTGGATTTAAATGAGAAATTAACAGAGAAATGCTTTAATAGATTATTAACAATTTTTTTTTTAAATTAAATAGTTTAACTTGTCAAGGTAGTTCAAACACCCCATCCCAGCAAGCATTAAAGCATGATTTAAGCCTCACTTTTGGTATACAGTTTTTGCTGTCAGGTTAGAGGTTTAGTAGGGATTTTAAATGGGAACATAGGACAACAGGAAATTTTTTTCAGTGATGACCCAGTACCCACAGTGACTCGATCACCACACTGATGTTCCCTGCACACCAACAGGATGCTCTGAGCCCAACCTCCAGGTGCCAAAGCCAACAACAGCATCAGCATCTTCTTAATCACTGGCACAGGGGGCAGGGAGAGGACAGAAGGCACTGAAAAATAAACACAGCAAGGTGCACAGACAGCAGAATTGAAAGCAAATAGCTACAATTCTGCAGTTTGATACAGAACAGTCAAATGCTTCTGGGAGCAGTGCTGCCACTGAGTTGTGCTGGGGGGACTCCAGTTACCCCCACTTCTCATCCAGGACAGATAAGGGAGTGTTCAGCCATCCCTGTTCCCAACCTGATAACATTTTCCAGCAAAACTGCATTCATCCGTCTTCCTCCTTCCAGCTCATTTAGAAATTATTTACACTGCTGGCAGATAAGGGTCCTGAGATAGGGGTAGTTTTGCTGACACAACAGGCTGGGAGCTGTAAAGCCTCTGTGCTTCTCCCCCAGTATCTGTTTCAGGGTTCTTCCTCCTGCCCCAGCCTGCCATGCTGAGACCCCCAGGGGGTAAAGACCCTCCCCATAGCCCCCAGCTGCAATGGGGCACAGTGTGGGGCTGGTAGAAATAACTTGCAGAGCCTGTGGGTGGGCAACAAGGGGCAGCTGAACTGGGGTGAGGAACCTGAAGCCATAGCAGGATAAATCATCTATCTGTCTGTAAATATGTATAATTCCCAGGGAAAGTGCCTCTCAGAGGACAGGGATCACAGCAGCAGGTGCTGACAGTGCTGCCCCACATCTGAGCTTGCACTGAGTGCTGGAGATCCAAACTCCATCAGGATATCTCCATAATTACACACTGCAGCCACAGAAGTGTAACTGAATACTTGGTGTCAATCCCGAGCACCAGGGACTGGGATGAGCTGGATGACCCTTGGAGATCAGCGGGGCGAGGAAATCTGCTTATTCTCAGTGACTTCTGACCTTCAAACCTACCCTGGAAAGCTCAGGAGGGCTCTCTTCCTCTCCCCCCAAACACAGTAAAGAGGCACAGAGCAACCAATGTTTTTGCAGGTGCAGAATTATCTGTTGGGAGAACAAACTGCAGAGATTGTGACATAAAACTGTGGCTTTCCTGCTCACCTTTAGCAGGGAGCCTGTTTCCCACATCAACCCACTAACTACAAAAAAAAAAAAAAAGAAAAAAATCAAAGCCCACAAAACCAGAAACTAGGCAAACCCCTGGACTTTTGTTCCAGTATATTTTGGGGATCTTGTCTGTCAGTGCCATTGGCAGGGGTGTCTCCCTGCCCCAGCTCTGATGCTCTTTGCCAGGGTGGGATTGCTGCACCCAGTGCAGAAAGGGAATTGTGCTGCTGTACATAAAACCTCTGAGGAGGCTTTTGCTTGCAGGTCAAGAAGCTGCTGCAGTTGCTTGCCTAATTCCTCTGGGCCTTTTTTATCACACACAGCAAAGTAAAAAGCATTATGGTTATAAGAATGTGTGCTGTCCTGAGCTTTGCTAAGCCCCAGAAGCAGCTGGGATGCCCAATTCCCTTTAAAACAGATGGCACTCCTGTGCCAGCCCTTCCAAGATAGTTTTACAAATAGACCTTAAGAGATATGAGCTCAAGAAATGGATCTTCCAGGATGTCTACACCCAGCACAGTTACTCAAAGATACAAGGGAAGATGCAAGTCAGAATCAGTGCTGGCATTAGGCCAGGATTGGGCTGATAACTACAAAAAAGAACATGGGGATGAGGGAACATGAGGTGCAATCAAGGTCCTTCCCTGTCTGCCCATTTTTGACAGTCTTCTTTGCAGGGAAATACCTCGCTGAAACCCAAGGGTTGCTGCAGCATCCTATCAGCCCTGGGCTGGGCTGCACATGGAGCAAGGTGGTGGTGAACTGGTCACAAACACCCTGGGAGCTCTTGCTGAAGTGCTGGAGTGAATAACACTGAAGCAATGCACTGGGAGAGCTGCAGTGGGCAATCCACATGAGGCAGCAAGGACTGTTCATTCATTATTTACCCAATACCTGGGACAGCTCTGTGGTTTATTCTTTTAATTTGAAATTGGCTGCACGAGTGTTTATCTGGACTTGCAAGTAGAGGTTAAGTAACGCTGCACTAATTTTTCATAAAACTTCCCCAGGGTGTGACAACATATCAGATCCATTGCTCCGGTCAGGGGGTGATAACAGGAGAACTCACCTCCAAAATGGAAAACACAGCAGCAAACTCCATCTCAGCTGCACAGGGGAAAGATCAAGGCAGAAGATCGTATTTTGCCCCAAATAGCTGTAGCCACGTTCTGTCCCCAGTGCAGGCAGGACACGATCCAAGTGGCCCAGCTCCAGTCTGGGTGGGCAGCAGCAGCCAGGGGCTGATGGTCCAGGCTGGGAAGTGTGAACCAGGATTATTTTACATTCTGTCACACAGTCCTGAAAATAATTGGAGATTTGAGTTGAGTAATTAAAAGTTCTAAGGTGAATCCAGGATTATGGAAAAGAGCTGCTTGCCCAGCTGATGCACAACATTGCAGCTGGTGCACAATGTACTTTTTCAGCTGCATTCACTATCCATAACCAATTTCACAAATTTTACATTTCCCTGGGTATTTTTCTCAATGAACTTCAAGAATCAACATGTTGGCATGCGCATGCACATCCACATCCACATCCACTTGTGCTTTCAGATTCCTCCTTTGCTCTTACTTCTAAGGCAGTGCACTGATGGCACCATTTAGGTGTTATTTACAATACCTTGAAGACCAAATATTGAAGCTAAAATTCTTGAAGGCCCTACAATTAATGAGACCACACTTTGATTCACTGCAGATGCAAAATGTCACATAGACAAGTGAGAAGCAGAGCTGGGATTCAAGTCAGCATCCACATCATGGGATGTGGGTCTTTCGGCTGTGACTGCCCTGGCTGACACTGGCAGAACCACAATTACCTCATGCCAAGCCTTTAAAAACATGGAATCGTGTGGAAGAGATGAGATACAGGAAAGCTAGATCCCAGGTGAAGCTGGCAATTGTAGTCTAGATCTGAGAAAAAGACTCACTGAGGATAAGCTGATGGGATGCTCCAACTCACTTGCTGAAGGAGCTGCCCAAAACTATTACATTTTTGGGAAAGCACGCACTAGAACAGCCCAGGAGCAAACAGTGGATCTTCAGGAAAAAGAGCTGGGGGCAATTGTTGCCAGGCTAGTTCTTGGTGGATTACCCAAAATAAAAACATTCTTCAGAAACCCATTGATTTGGGTAAAATATTTGCTAGGTCTGGAAGACTTCCTCCCATATCTGTTTCCCTTCGCACTGACTAGAAATTAATATTTTTCCTAAAATTGTAAACACCCAGCAGACATGGGACCCAAGGTGACTCCTGGGAGCAAAGAGGAGGAAAGGGAAGAACTGTGACCCAGAGAGGCTGCTCTGACTCCAGCTGCATCCTGGCCATCTGCTAGACTCAATACCCAGCCAGAATAACACATGGGGATTTTGTTGTCCTGTCTGGCAGACTAAAGACCTTGAAAAAGCCACAGTCAGGTCACACCAGCTCTGTTTGCCACCTCTCCAGCACAGACCCGCTGCCGTTCTGTGCCGGCTGCTGCCTAAAGGTGAGCACAGATGCCAGAAGATGCTTCATCACCTGCTGTGGCAGTTTTTGCCTCCCTGCTGTCTGTTCACAGCCCCAGGACCAATACAGTGTCACATGACAGTGACAACAGCAGCCCTGGCTGGTGGGCAGCAGCCTCGAGGGCAGCACTCATTGGCTTTGCAGAGATACCTGAGGACAAGTTCTTGTGTCTCTCCCCACCCCAAAGTGGTGCTGAGGCTTCCTCACACAGATCCATGGTCATGCAGAAGGACTGTGTCCGGCAAACACCATCACATCCAGCTCCATGCCTGGAGCTTCCAGCTCCCTAAAGTCATGGAAGGTCCTCCAAGAAACCCCCTTGACTTTGTTATGGGAAATAATTGAACACCAGCATTTGTTCGCAGTAGGGATATTCAAAATATCATAATTACTGAAAATCATGAAAGACATTCTTTCCTCTGAGGGTGGGGAGGCCCTGGCACAGGTTGCTCGGAGAAGCTGTGGCTGCCCCATCCCTGGAAGTGTCCAAGGCCAAGCTGGACTGGGCTTGGATCAACCTGGGATGGTGGAAGGTGTCCCTGCCCATGGCAGGGAGGTTGGAACTGGATGATCTTTAATGTCCCTTCCAACCCAAACTGTTCTGTGACTCTCTCTTTCTACTCTTATACCTCTCTCCTTTGATCCTAGATCAGAGGTACCAGGACAAATGAAAGAAAGTTGATCACTAAACAGATGAAATTTCCTAATGACTCCCTTCAAGGTCTCTGCCAGGACAATTTAGATGGATGCATCAACATGTACAAACTAAAATGCACTGTGAATTAAGAAGCATTGCCCTGATTAGGGAATATTTGCTGTTATTTGTTTTGCAGGCACTTAGCAAAAACAGAATAAGAAGAAATAGGGAGAGCACCCAACAAAGTAATATGAAAATGGAGCCTCTGGCAGCCTCTGAAATGCACACTTTTAATGCAATTAGAGCATGGAGTGGACGAGGGACCCTGGACACAAAGTCACCAAATTCTAGTTGTGCTTTTTTACACTGCTGCAGGTCTGAGCACAATCTGTTCCACAAGTGACTGGAAAATACATTACAGCTGTGAGGAAAATGGATTTTTCTTTTCTTCTAAACCTACTGTGAATTATGAATTGGGAATTCATTAGCTATGAGCTACTGCAAAGTAATATTGTTCTTAAAATATTCTCCTGGTTCCAGAGGACCTTGGTTAACTGCAGACAGAGAACAGGGGTCTTTCATTTTATAAAATGTCCTGGGAAGGATCATTAGAAATTACTTACAGATCCTTTCAGAGGCTTTTTAATTTCCATTTGCAGACTCTAAGTGAAGATGACAAAGCAGAATGGCTTTAAGCTGGAGGAGGGTAGATTTAGATTAGATGTTGGGAAGAAATTCCTTACTGTGAGAGTGGTGAGGCCCTGGCACAGTTTGCCCAGAGAAGCTGTGGCTGCCCCATCCCTGGAAGTGTCCAAGGCCAGACTGGATGGGGCTGGGAGCAACCTGGGATAGTGGAAGGTGTCGCTGCCCTTGGCAGAGGGGTGGAACAGGATGAGCTTTAAAGTCTCATCCAAACCATTGTCTGATTCTATGTGAAGAGTGAATCTGCAGCTGTTGAGTGGTGAAGGAGAGGGTGCCACAGGCTCTGCTGCTCACAGACAGGACTGGGGAGCCAGAAGGAAGATCACTGGGCAAAGAAGGCTGTGGCTGTGGTTTATCCATGTCCCAGCACCCTCCCATGGGATGTTCAACAGCATCAGTGCTTGGGACCTGCTCTGGCCCCTGCAGGTCCACTCAAGGTCCATTTGAGGACAGGCACAGCTGGGACACTGTCAGAGCTGTGGGGCCATTGCCCCAGGCAGGAGGTGTGTGTGCCCAGCTGGGCTGGGCTCCATCACTGCCACCTCTGAGCAAGGTTTTGGAGGTACCGGGACCACCAAGATCCACCAACGATGGGCATAGGCAGCAGGGCTGGGATGGGTGATCTGAAACTTTAAAGCCTTCTTGCTGGTGGAAGAGTTTGGTTTCCATGGCCTCAGCAATACTTGATATCCTGCCAAGAAATCACTCATCATGCTGAAGTCTGCTTTTCAAGCACATGAAGAACAGTCCTGCTCCTCCAAGGTGTGCTCAGAGACCGGTGTGAGCCACTAAACACAGGTGGCTGTACATCTCTATACACCTCTGCTCTGCCCAAAGCTGGGCTGTGGTCTGCCTTTGTGGTCAGGCCCCAGCTATACTTTGATTCCAAACAACCTGAAATGCCCAGGAGAACCAGGTCCATGGCTTTGGCTCAGGCCCCTCACAGTCACCGTGTCAGAGAGCAGTGGGGTTGTTATTATCCAGAGAGCCCAGTGGATATGATGGGCAGGCTTCCAACACCATCACCCAGCTGTAGGTAAACAGCCACACCATGAAAGTGGGTCCTGCAGGAGTAACTCCACACCACCAGAGCGGGAGCAGCTTTTGAAGTCAGCACTTATCACCTCTGTCTGTCACCCGCACAATTTAGCCTTTCTTCCCCCACAAAACAGCAGGTGCCAACACAAACAGAATATCCCATCCCTGATTCCCTGCTAATCACTGAACAAACCCACTACAAAGGTGACCCCAAGCCCTTGGAGAGCAGAGTGGGGACAGGGATGCACTGGGGGATCTCAGAGGTGGGAAATCTGTGCTCGGGACTGGCTGCGCTGTGCTCTGCAAGTGAAGGGAAGCAGTGTTGTCCATACTGACAGAAGCAAAGGTCCTCTGGTGTATTCCCCTGCCTGGCCTGCCCCCTTCTCACTTCTAACAGGTTTTGAACCCACTTGCCAGCATTGTTCCAAATTTGGCATGGCAGTGATGCTCTCAGAGTGCTGCATTTTCTCAGGTTTCAAGAAAGTGTGGAAACAGGCAGGGAAATGGAGAGAGACAAGAGCACCTCCTGCCCGAGGTCCCTGATGGCACTGGGGACACGATGGGAGCACTGGGGACCCATGGGGACCTGGGCAGGGAGACATGGCAGGGCAGGACACAGGACCCATGGAACCAGGCAAAGCACAAGCTGCCAGCTTGTCTGCTCATGGAACAATTGACTTTCAAGGGCTTTGAATGAAAACTCAGAGGAGCAACACGATGATTTTACAAGTACCTGAAAGAGGAGATTTCAGCTCCTTTCTCCTGGCTGCAGGCACACTGATTTTCCTTGAGGTTTAGAGGCCAAATGGATCCAATGTCCAGCACCTCTTGACAAGCAAGAAGCCACAGGCTGAGAATTAGGAAAAAGAAATGTGTGAGGTTTCCTTCAAAGTCAGAAATATCTTCAAAGCTGTAAAGACAAGATCTTCTTGAACAAAAGAGTCACTCCCACCTCCAATGTCACTTACCTGACCTTTCCATTTGTCTGGGGAGCTGATAAAATTCACGTGACAAGATATGCCTGGAGAGAAATCCTTGCTTACAGGTTTTTGGCAGAAAAAATATGCTTCCCCCAAAAAAGATTTGAAGCCAACCAATGGAAAAGAGGTTTCAAAAGAATCCAAAAGCTATTTGAATTTCAGTTGTCCAGTTTTCCCATTTCATTCCTAAAGGAAAATATCTAAGTAAGACACTAACTCCTATCAGTATGGATATTTATTTCTGCTGGCATGGTACCTTCATGCCAGTCATTTGAAAGTGGTGAATAAATCCCTGCCTGGAGAGCTTACAGTGAGAAAAGTGAGAGCCTAAAGGAAGAACTGACAGCAGATAACAATAAAAACAACAATCATTTTTTTCTTTGGAACTGACATTTTCCTGTGGAAATGCGAAATGAAAAATGTCTTGTTCAGTGGGAAAGCAAGTCAAGACGGGCAGTCCCTGCCAAGCATCCATCCCACCTGCCCTGGAGCAGAGGAGGTGGAGGTGAGCTGAGCACTGTGAGGCTCAGCCACCCAGCCCTGCTCTGCTGCCTCCCCATCCCTTCTCTTTTTTCCTCCTATTTTGGTTCCTCTTTCTACCACTTGCCTGGGGCTCTCCTCGCAGGAGAAGGAATATTTTACAGCAGCACGCTGATAGCTGTTAAAGTCCCACCAGGCGCCTCCCTGCCAGCAGCCGTCACGGATGATCCGGCACCGGCACCATCCTCACTCCCCCCGCGGAGCTCTGCGACGTCCCTGAGCTCTCTGAAGCCCCAGCACCAACGCCCTCGTGTGCTCACAGCTTTCCTGCAAGGCTTTTCTCCACATTCTTCCCCTGCTGCCCCTTGCCACCGCTGGTTCAGTTTTCCCAGTGGTTTCACGTAGATGTAAAACGCTTCATTTCCCACCCTGCCTGCGCACCCACCCTCTCCCACTGCCAGGCTCCAGGGACCAACACCGGTGCTGAGCTTCCCTCCCCTTTGGGGCACTGTGAAGAACTGGAATATTTTAAATTAAAACCATCTCCCTCATCATGTATTCATCACCACCAACCACGGCAGATGCTGCATCTCTCAACACTTTCAGCAAAAGGAAAGCCTCAGCAGCAGCGTTGAGTCTCCAGATGCCAGCGCAGAGGTGCCTCCTCCCGCTCGCTGCCCTGGCCAAGAGGGATGATTGATTTTACAGCAATCACAGCCAGATCTGCTGTCACAGATGACAGCTCTGGGGAAGACTTCTCTGCTGATTCCTTGGGAGCTTTGAAAGATCCGTAGTAATTATTTTTCCTTAAGAAAACAGATGAATTAATCCTTCTGCTAGGGCTGCGGTTTAGTTTCCCTAAAAGTGGTGTTTTCAAACGATTTCAGAAAGCAAACACGACTGCCTAGCACCATGTTTCAAAATCATTCCAAGTCGTGTAGTTCAAACACTCCATCAGATTTCCAGAAGAAAACAGATAAGATTTCTGAAGTGCTCAGTGGGTGCTGCTGGCTGCTACAAAACTGGGGACGTTGTCTTGTGCCTCAAAAGAGAGCAGCAGATTTGGCACAGATCTCACACGTCGGAGATGGATGCCAAATACATGCTCTCCCTGAGTTTTAGCTGCATTCTCTTTTCTGAAATGATTCACTTACAGCCTTCAAATATGAAACACAGATAATCCAGGAGAGAGAATAGGGGAATCCAGCGATGGATGAAGTGCCATGGTGTGGTTCCTGTGCACAGCCTTGCTCCTCATGCCAACAACACTCTGCTCTAAGACCCAGGAAGAGATGTGAAAACCCTAAACTTTGCAGCATGGACACCTCATGACACAGCTAAGAAGGTTTGGTAAAGGGGTTTAATGAGGTAGCCAAGGAAACACCTGACTTTTTCAAGTGGAATTGCCTTCTGTGAAAGGCACTGGAGAGGTAGCTCTCAGAAAATTCACTCCAATTTCGTACAATTTGCTGTGAATTAGTTTCATCAGTGACAATTAAGCAGAAATGCCACCTGAAAGACCTCTAACCTTTGAATGTCAGACTTGGACATCAGCAATGCAGATGGCTCTTCTCTGCAACCACTCTGCAGATAACCACAGACCATAGGATGGTTTGGGTTGGAAGGGACCTTAAAGACCATCTCATTCCAACCCCTGCCATGGGCAGGGACACCTTCCACTAGTTCAGTTGCTCAATCAAATGGACAAACCTCCTTTCTGTGGCTACACACAAACAACCCTCCATTTAGAAATCAGTTTATTTATCAAGCTCCTCTGTATGACTTTACAACGTTAAGATCAATGGAGGTTTGCTCAGCAGCCCCACACAGCAGCATTTCACCTGCTGAGCAAAGATAAACTGGGACAGGTGATCAGGATCCCAAATGGATCTTCATTTATGGATTTAATAATTTTATTACCTGAAATAAGAGAGCACAGCTTTATAAGATTAGAGAACTTTGGCTTATTTAGCTCAGAAAAAAAAAATAGAAAAAGCAAAAAGCAGATTGAGAGAGGATACAACTGCTGTTTATAAGTAAATAAGGAATATCAGCAGGAAAAGAAAATAATTAGGCTAACAACCCAAGAACTAGTGGGAATGAGCTGGCCATAAATTATTCGGGATGGAAATGAGACGTTTCACCCCATTAAAGAAATCTTCATAAAAACATCAATTCTTGCCTCCAGTTAGTCTAAAATACAGAGATGAAAGGGCGGGCAGAGGGGAGAACTTACCAGAATTTCATTCTGAAAGGAAAGAACGGCATCAGCAGAAGGGAAAAAGCCCCTTTACACAGGCAGCAAATACACAACCACAGTCCAACACAAATACACACACTACAGATTAACCAACATTCTTGGGGAAGAAGTGATCAATATCCCTGTCTCCTCTTAGTTTATGATTTCTTTGTTATTGCCATTAAGAACCTTTTGGCATTTTATAGGATGGTCCGAATGGAAATTACAGGAAGGTCAATGTAAAAATACATTTGTTAAATAAACCAGTATTTTCTTAAACTTCCCTTTGAAAAGAAATGTCTGTGAAACTTTAATGAGACAACACTGTGGCCCTTGTCTAAACCCAGGGACAGGGTCTGAGAAAGACTGGACTGACTAATTGCAGTCTGAGTCTTATTTAACTGCCCAAAATAGAAGAAAATACTTGGGCAAGGAAGAGTTCATAAGGATTTTCTTGCTCTTACTGTCTTGAAAGCAAGCAGTGCTGGTGACCTGTGATCTTCTGACCAGAGAAAATACTTAAAAATCTAAAAATAGGCATAAATGTCAGGTGGAGGGTGGTTTTGAGCAACACCCCTTCTGCTATAGTGCTGTGGGCATGACATTGCCCCCTCCCAGCACAGAGGGGACAAACCCCTCACTCCCAGAGGTCTGAATCCTGCCAGAGCCATTGGCAGACACATCTCCCTTTGCTCTCCAGCATCTGAGGGGCAACCACCACCAACCTGCAATACATTCCCAAAGCTGGTCTGTTGCAATTCCTTGAACTTGCAATTTGTCTTTCATTCCAGCACTCATCAAAGCTGTTTATAGCCATTAATTCTCACAAAGCCCTCACAAGGCTGAAACACCCAGCAAAAGGAAAAGAAGGCAGAGATTAACTGATCAGCACAGGGTATGTCACAGCTCAGCAGGAGGAGCCCTGTCCTGACCCAAATCACCGCTGTTTTGTAGCAAAAAATAAAAGCAAAATCTCGCTGTGCTAGGCCTGGAGTCTGTGCTCTGTCACAGTGCTGCGTGCCAGGCTCTGCTGTGCCACCAGCTCATGGGCACCCAACATCACTGCCTGACAGGGGGACACTGCCAAAGGCAAAGGTACAACGTGGGATGGGAAAATCCAACTCCAAAGGTTTGGAGCTCGCTCTGCCTCTTTCTGAGGTGGTTTGTTCCTGACAAGTCCTAACAACCAGCTCCTGGTTTGGTCCTAGCAAGCAATTGTGATCCTTTGGGTGTCCCTAAGGACCTGGGGTTCCCCTGGGCACTCCCTCCTTACCCCCACCATGAACTCCCCTCTAAAACCAGGTCCCACCAGATGAGGCCACCAGCTTCTCCACACAGAAAACACAGCATGACCTGATTTCTCTGCAGCCATCCCAAACCTTTTCCACTTTAGCCACCCCAAATCCAGAGTGCCAGGGTTTCAGGGCGTGTCCCGTTCCCACATGCCACTGATGCTTGACCACATAACTTTCACTGGTGATAAATCCCTCCTCACACACCTGGATCGTCCTTTAACAAGCTGCCATGGATCCGTCTGGGGTCATCCAGGTCTGGTTAAGCACAACCCTGGCAGAGCCACGTTCACCCACTCGATGTCAGAGCTGGCCCGTGGAAACGCCGGGCTTGCTTAGCTCAACACATCCCTTATCAACAAGGACACTCCTCACAGTGCTTTCTGTCCCTCTTGCCTAAACAAGAAACGTTTCTGTGCAAACCAGGGGCTGTGCCTGGGAGAGGCGATTCCAGCCTGGAGATAACAGGGATACAGCCGCCTTTGTTCCCTGGGAAATGTGCTGACGGGAGGGAGGGTCTCGCACGGAGGAGCCGCTGGTTGGGGCCATCCCAAGTGATGTTGCCAATTGTTTGGTAGGAGGTGGAGCGGGCCAGGCTGGCTGCGGGGAGCCAGCGCTTTGTGCGGCTCCAGGCAGGGTTTATCTCAGGAGAAGGCACCAAGGACGGGCTGCAGACACGCGGCGGATGGCAGCAGGAGAACAGCCAAGCACAGTGATATCACAGCTCTGAGTCATTAGCTACGACTCAGAGCCTTGCCCGGGGTAGGAGACGAGGGGTTGTAAACAGATACCATGAATAAACGCCAGGAGAAAAACGAGTCTCAATTTCACTGACAAAGCTATTGCTGATTAACTATTTCTCAGCTTGGTCTATGCTGAGGGCCAGATCTGAACACCAAAATCCTTAAATAGTTTCCATGCCAAGCATGTGCAGCCGGGGAACCTTGAAGTGCACAGCAGAGATCTCATTCCCCTCTGAGTCCTTCATGCCCTGATGCTGCCCAGCATCTCTCAGGGCTGGGGTTCAGTGGTTTCCTGCACCTGAGAAAGCAAAGGCACACATTGTGTATTGACAGGAGCTAATTAGTTCCACAAATACACCCTCCTTCTGAAGATATCCGAAATGATTTTTCATAGCTAAATGGTTTTGACAGGCTTTTCAAAATGATGGAAATCTGTTTACCTAAGGAGTAAGTACATTTGTGCAGATCTAAGGACAGAAGCGTGAGGATGCATCCTGGAGATGAGCTCCTCTGCAAATTCAGACCCTGAAAGTTCCAGAACCCATCGAGTAACAATAAAGGAGTAAATAACAAAAGTAATAGTCCACAGAGCAAAACGCTGCATTTCCTCTTCATAACAGCCCTGGTGCCCAGCTTGCTGTGCCATGGTAGCTGAGCATGATTCCTGCTAAACACACACATCTCTCCCTCCTTAGGTACCACACACCGTGATGTTCTCTCCAAATCATTTTCCCTCAGCATTGCTTAGCAACTCGTTTCTGGTTATCTAACTCCAAGCAGTTCATCCTAATGACCATGCGGGGTTTTTTTTTTTTTTTTTTTTTTTTTTTTTTTTTTTAGCTCTTCCCATTTTTTTTTTTTTTTTTTTTTTTTGCTAGTAAGGAGCTGCAAGTGGCAGTAATTTGAGAGTTCCGGGCAGGGAAGGACGTGGTGCCTGCTCTCCTTGCTGTGAGCAGGGACCTGCAGGATGCTCCTGGCACCCAGCACAGCTCCCATGGCCCTAAATGCACAAAAGGCCCCACACTCCTTTAAGGCTTTTCCTCTGCATCTCTCCATCTTGAAATATCCACTCCTTTTCATCTTTTTTAAAAATTGTTTGAGGACTAAATGCCAAAACAGCTCACTCCCTTGCTGGTGGAACCAAAGTTTGCAAAATGAGATTGCTCTGGCTGACATCCCCACACAGCCCAAGGTGCTGGAAGAGCTGCCCTGTGGTGCAGGCAGCAGGTCTGCCACCTCTGAGGAAGGTCTGCATTACAGACTTCTACATTTTTCCATTCTACACCAGGCATTAATTAATGTGCACATGCAAATTATGCTCGAGAGTTGTGTGACGAGAGACTGTCATCCAAAACAGAAGGAAAAGTAGGAGATGTCTCTAATTACATGCATTTATTCCACCAAAGTGTGCTTCTGGTCAGATCATTAACTGCAAATCACCACTCAGAGTGCAATCTAATATTTGGAGGAGTCAAACGTCTCATGCCTTCTCGTGCCAGACAAACATTTCAGCTCCTGCATCAATCTCTCTTTCACCTTTCTCGTCACCACCGCAGTGACAAGTCCCTTTTCATGGCTTGTAGCATCTTGCCAGTTCCCTCAGGCAGAAAATTTCCCTTTCTGAGTCACTGTAGAATTTCTCAGGCTGTAGAGCAGCCAAAGCCTCCCCTTGCTTTCCAGCTCACTGTAACAAAATCTTTGCCCCAGCCTGAGGACAGAGCTGCAGCTCCATAAACAGCCCAAAAATCAAGAGGTGTCTGCTAAACCCTGTGCTTTGCAAGCTCGAGGTGAATTTATCTACAGCCTGCTGGTCAGAGGTGTCTGCATGGGCCAAGGCAGGTCATGAGGGCTGTGACCACCATATGGTGATGCACATCTTACTTACTGGCCTGCAGGACACAGCTGTGGCTCCAGACAGATGAAATGCTGAATTTCAGGATGGATCCAGTGTCCTCTGAAATAGATCACCCCCATCCTGAAGCTCGGGGTTTATACACAAGCCAACTGCTAAAATTCTATTTCACTGGGACCAATAGATAAAAACAAACCCTACTTGTTTTAGAATGACCCTGCCTAAAACCCACAGGGATGTGGTAGAGGAAGCCTGATTTTCCTGAGCAGGAATGTTGTGGCATCAAGCAAGCAAGGGCTGTGCCAGCACTTCCATCCTGCCTGGTCTGTGTGACCTGCTCCAGCCTGGGCAGCCTCAGCATCCCAGGGGAGCCTGCCCTGCGCAATAATGGTTCTTTTAGTGTAAACCCAGTGGCACAGAGCTGGTAAAATAACATTGGGGGATTCCACAGAGCCCAGCATTACATGACTTGAGTGATCAAAGCTGGAGATTTCCTTCCTGTGTGTGATCTGGCTCCACTGTGGCATTAAAATCAGGACCTAGCATGGGAGGGAGGGTGAAGGGACATGGCAGGTCACACTCCAGCAGCTGCTGGTCCTTCCCTGCCCAGCCTTGACCTGCAGCACTGCTTAGAGAAGAATGATTCCTTGGCAGGGTCTGTGGTCCACTGGCTGTGCAATCTGAGGCAAATGACTTGGTTCTCTCTTTTCCAATACACCAGCTTCTTGTATATATCAGAGATATTATGAAGATGAAGGTAAGAGAAAGGACCCTTGGGGAATATAAGGAGTTTGGTACCCACTTCCCCCTAATACTTAAGCATAGCTGACATCTGGAGAGAGCAGAATAGAGGAAAACAGCTAAAATTTATCTAAAATGATCACTTTCTCCTTTATATAGCATCCTTCCTTGGTTTGTTTTTTTGTTGTTGTTGTTTTTAGGGTTTTTTGTACAGGTACCTTGCAGCAGTGCCCACATCAGCCTGGCTGTCAGTGAGCAGAGGGTCACAGCCTGTTCTGGGCCACAAACACCAACCCCTAGAGAAGGAGGCCAAAATAAGGGTCAAAAGCTGCAGCCATTTGGTGAGTAGCTGCAGTTTGTGGTTATTTCAGCTAATAAAATTGTAATCCTCTCAGTGACTGGCCCAAAAATAGGTTACAATTTTGGGAGAGACACAAAAAGCATTCACGCTGCTCCTGGGGTCGTTCCCTGCCCTGCAGCTTCACTCTGCTTTCCAAAATAAGGAGCTTTGCCGTCAATGCACGGCTGCAAAAGCTCGGCTGGGAGGTAATTAGGGCAGGACATAAATATGCATGGTGGCCGTCGGTCCCCTGCCGCCAGGGGCATCTCGGGACAGCGCATCTTTTGGTACAAAAATATTACTGCAGTCTCTCAGATCTGCAGCTTAATGTAATAACGTCTCTCTCAGGCGGAGCGCGGGCAGATGTGCAGCAGCTAAATGGATTTTGCAGCCTGAACCAGCCACCCAAACAGCCAAAGGGAAAAGCAAAATTGCCTCCAGCACCGGGGGAGTGCAGGGACAGCAGGAGAGCCCAGCCTGGGAGGTTGGAGTGGCACAGGGAGCAGCAGTGATCCCACTGCCTTGATCTCACACCCTCTAGATGGGGTCCCCTGTCCCTTTCAAAGCAAGAGTTGCCTCTGCTTTTCATCCTCATCTGCTGTCTGGCAGAAAAAAAATGTAGTGGAAATGCCTTACCCTGGTGAGTTTATTTTAAAATTTCTGCAAATTGAGTAAATTCCAGCAGGATGAAGAACATGAAACAAACCCTGAGCACGGAGGATGTTTCAGCATCACAGCATTTCCTGTGTGTGAAGACCCCAAACACAGACCCTGCACTGGAACCAGGCAGTGCAACACCCAGACCTGTGTTTCACCCTTCTCATTGCCTCAGACTGGAAAGGGCTCAGCAAGTTTAAGGTCAGAAAAGGATTTGATGCAAGCAAAAAGTGTCTTAGAGAGATTCTGAAAATATTAGCAACAGCATTATCCAAAAAATGTTATATTCATTAACTGATTAAATCATACAACAGTGTAATAATTTACTTTAAATGTAAGCTGTAGCACAGTGCCCAGATTGCCAAGTGAATGCATCTTTTCCAGTCTCAAAAAAAGGCTTTCTGGAGTAGATATTGGCATCAGCACAGAACTCAGGACTGATAATGTAGCTGTTAAGAGACTCCCCATGGACAGCCCATTCCTGAGAGCATTCAAGACCAGGTTGGATGGGGCTCTCAGCAACCTGGTCTAGTGGAAGTCCCTGCCCATGGCAAGGGGGTGGAAGGAGATGTTCTTTAAGGTCCCTTCCAATCCAAACCACTCTGATTCTCTATTCCATCCCCTCTCAGCACTATCCAGCTTTTGCATTTTAATTGGGGCCCATCAGCACACAAGACTTGTGTGTTTCACTCCTGATGTTCAAAGCAGGCACTTCTCAGCCACACCATCGGAAAGGGAACCTGGAAGCTGCCACTCTTTCTAGAGACACTGAAATGAGCAAAGGTGGATGGAGAGGCAAAGAGCTACAACCCATGGTGAAAAAAGCTAAGCAAGAGGAGGAGTAGCAACAGCTGCTTCCTGACAGTGGGTACAGCATAAAGATCTGTAAAACTACATTTCAAGTAGAGCATCAAGTAGACAAAACACACTTCTGATAGTGAATAAGAACCTCTCCCATCTCCTTCGCTTGTTTTTCTCTAATCAAATTGCTTTCCCTGAGCACTGCAGAGGTTACAAGCACAGCCACACTTCAATGCAAGTCCCTCACCTACCCAGGCACTGAGGGTCTACTTGCCAGCTTGTTTTTCAGGTCTCTTTGTGAGCCTAATTAAAGCTTTCCAATTTTTTTATGTGAGAAGCAGAGTTGCTAATTAACTGCTGAAAATTACACTGAGGATCCAGTATCTGCTGTGCAGCTACCTCAGTGCTCATCAGCTTCCCAGGGTGAGGGAGGGGTGGAGCAGCAGCAGAGATACAGAGGGGATGGGGAAAAAAATCCAACAACTTCTGTAAACAGTGGTGGATTGGGAATGCCTTTAACCTGAATTTCACAAGAAGGAATAATAATAATAAAAAAATTTATATATACAAAGGTTGGATATCTAAAGTAGAGTGCCAGCCTACCAACCATTATCCTCTCTTTGCGTCCTCTCCAAATGCACAGGGGACCATTTCCATTTTTCCTGTTTTCCCTGCAATTCTTTTTCATAAAAGTGAATAAGGAAAAAAAAAATGTCAGCTGCTAAAAGCACTTTTAGTTCCCCACTCCTTCAATGTGTGACAGGTCCTGACATGGAGGAAGCAGAGAACACTTCTTTAGATGAAACTTTATGTGATGTGAGAGCCACCCTGTCTGCAAGTAATCCTGAAATCCTGGGACCAGGAATGTTTATTTCTGATTCAAGGGATTATTTAGTAAAAAGATCCCCGTGGGAGTATAGGAAACATCCCCAAAATCCCTGTGGAGCACAGGGCAATGTGCAATGGCAACTGGCCCCTCAAAATGTGCTGCATTTATATGATTTGTGTTAATTTATCATCCTAAATGGACCTGGCCACCAGGAGAGGATGGGGTCAGGAGGTAGCTAATAGCACATGAAGTGCTGTTGCTTGAGAAGCATTTCAGGGAGAGCTGCAGCCAGGCTGGGGGATGGTTTTAATTAAGATATAACCTAAAAAGGCTTTTCTTGATGAAATGCCAAAAGTAGAAGCAGTAGGGAATGAAGCGAGTGATTTGGGCGAGATGTCTGACCAATGGAAATGATTTAATGAATTGCCCTTAAACCAGCAACAGAGCTACTGGGGTGTTTTGCAGATATCAGCAGAAAAGATGATCGCACTAAAATCCTGGTTTGTCTTTTCCCCTGGCTCTGATAACCCTTCTGGAAATCCCTATGCAGCCTCCCCTGCAGCCTGAGGAACCAGAGCTACCAACAAAGCTCCTCCTTGCCCCGTGGAGAGGAGCCTCTGCTGGTCCTTGCTGCCAGGCTGAAGCCTTCCCTTCAGGAGATGTTTCCTGGTGCTCCTTGTGGGCACATTTCACAGGAGCTTTGAATAACAAAAATCAGAAAATCTGACCACGGCTAATAAATA
This sequence comes from Orthonyx spaldingii, assembly GCA_013397795.1. Lineage (NCBI taxonomy): Eukaryota > Metazoa > Chordata > Aves > Passeriformes > Orthonychidae > Orthonyx > Orthonyx spaldingii. Next base: position 4,196,076 of record VZTJ01004286.1, on the reverse strand, counting down.
ATATCTGACTGCAGGAACATGATCAATCCCACATCTCTCCATAACTCCAAGAGGAACCCAGATGAGCCCGTGTGGGGACACTTCCTATGGGAACCCAGGGCTTCAGGACGGTCTTCCGAGGCCAAAGAAAGCCTTGTCCTACTCATGGCTTAGCTGGAGGGATTAAACACCGTTCAGCTGCCCTCAGCTGTGGCTGCCGAGCTGTTACATGTTGTTTGTGCTTTGCCCACTAAGTGGAGCTGGGGACTCTCCCATCCCTCCCCTCCCGGGATGGTGGCAATGGTTTCTTTCCCTCCCTGGCCCAAGGAACAGGTCATGTGTGGCTGCTGCTCTCACAGACAGACCCGCTGGTGATGCCACATCACTCAGGTTTGGGGTCTTTCCCCCTGTTTCTGCAGAGAGGTTGAGTTTTTGAACCCAGCCGATGAAACTGTGTGCAGGACAGGAACATCCACACCTCCAGAAGGCGAGGGGTGACAGAACTTCCTCCTTCAACACTTTACTGCTCCAGCTTTTTTCACAAATTCCACTAATTAACCTCTCCAATATCTACAGGTACTGACAGAAATGTCCATTAACACAGAAGGTTTTCAGGAACCTCCTCATAATGTGGTTCCCTCTTGTGTTTTTTACACCTGCTTTGTATAAACCACCTAAACATACCAATAGATGATACAGCAGGTCAGCAACAAAAACATTCCTATCATCTGCCATGAAGATAAATCCAACCACTAAAACAAACTATTTGTTTTGCTAGAGACCATCCCACACCTGTACAAGTTTATACATTCCCAGCAAAAATTCCCCGGGAATCCGGGAAAGCAGCTGACAATGGATGAATTCATCTGTATGCCACCACCTTTCCTGCTGCCAAAGATCACGTCAGGAATAACCTCAGAGGAGAACAGAGCATGTCTCTAGGGAAAAGAGAGGACGTGGAAATAAACCAGGGTAAAATTACAGCTTTACAAAACTCATTGCATTACCCTGCAATGGAAAGATAATTAGGAAATTGGGTTTGTACTAATGATTCATATCTAGCTGGGCAGGAGCTATGTCAGGAACACGACTTTAATTTAGCGTAATACCACAGCACAAAACATGGTTTGCAATATTTTTATGGCCAGATCCTCCCAGTGTTGCTGTCTCTCCTCTCCCACTCCTTCTCCCCAAATCACTGTTCCAGACAAGGATATTTGGAGACCACCTACACAACCCAAAGAGCAGCTAATTGTCCTTAATGTTGCTTGCAATGAGGCAGGTTCAATCTGAAATTGTTGGGCTGGTGGGATTATTTTCCATGAACCTGATTAAGATTTCTGAGAGTCAATTTATTACAATATGATCTTTTAATTGGTGAGGCTGGATAAAATCCATGAGATCACTGAAACCTGATCCTGAGACTGGTCCACATGGTGTTCCTACCATGAAGTCTTTAAAAAAAAAAAACTCTGAATGTCACATTCCTGGAAATCAACATTTTAGGACAAGTTCAAGCCTTCCTATTCAACTGTAAGAAACTTTTCCCTGTGTTAAACAAAATTATTCCATTCAAATTATGTCAGCACCTTGTCAGTGTTGACTGAAATAATCACAAGCCAGTGTATTTATGCAGCACATATATTAAGGTTGCCTCTAAAAGGGTTTTTCTTTGCAGACAAAATATTTGCCTGACAAAAATGTACAATTTCTCATGGAAACATTATCCATGGAAACCATGCTACTGATATGCAAGGAGACACAATTGTCACCCACCATAGTAACCTGTGGATGAGTAGATTGATGCATAATCTTCAGTTTGTGAAACAAAGTCCACAAGTTTTTCAGTGATCATCCGACATTTATGTGGCAAACTATGAGTTCTCTTCAGTGTGCAATTAATTTAATTAATATAGAAGTATTTAATGAATGGTACATTTCCTCTTTCCCCTTTTTCTTTGCATCCCAGACTTTAGAGTAACTAAATATCTCTTCCAAATTTGTAATGGAAGCTTCTTTCTCAGTAGTGGCCTCTAGGCACAAGAATATACTGAATATTATGTACTTACATAAAATAAAATCGGAAATATCCTATTAGACAATTTCTTTTAATCTAAGAAAAAAGGATTTCCTAGCATGAAAAATTTTCTAATATATTGAACCATATTGCCTTTATTGCTTTATTGCCTGTTATCACAGGGCTCTTATCAGCACATCCTGTTGGTAAATGAATAAACCCTTTCATAGTACAGCTCTGGCACAAATGCTACCCATGGGATGGGACAATGGAGACAGGGATGGGCTCCAGGGGGACACAGGATGGCTGATCTGCCCCTGAGGGACCCACCAGCAGGCAGCCATCCATGGGGCAGCACTGCTGTCCTTGGAGGCTTTACACAAAACCAAGAGATGTGGTGATTTAAAGACAAACAGGACCGTGTCCAACTCCTCAACCCTTCCCCTGCCCATTCCAGCCAAAACCACGGCAGGAGCTGGTGCCACACCTGCCACTGCTAGGGGACACAGAGGGGACCCGTGGGGCTCCAGGGCTGCTGCAGAGATGCACCAGTAACTTACTGGGTAGAATTTGCCTTTGAGGGATTATTTCAGTGAGTGTCTCACTCCTGGGAGGACTTCACACATTACTGAGTTCAAACACTTAATAAACACTGATGAGAATGTCACAGTACACAAATGCACTGCTGTGTTTTGGTGAATATATGTGAGAAAGAAACATTTGCTGACCCTTCCAACGTGCCTGAAGGGGATCCTCCCAGCTAAATCTCTGCCTCTTTCACTCATACATATAAAACTGTAACACAGGTCTAAACTTTCACCATGAAGTCAGTTCTGTGCCAAGTGACTGAAAAATCGCTTCACTGCATCAGTTTCCTAATTATTTACAGGCAGACTGGTACTACCTTTCCTGTTAGATAGGGTTCCCATAGCAACATTACTTTTATCACATAAGAGGATTTACCAGATTAAAACAGACGCCTTCAGGTAATTAAAATACATGAAATTTCTTTGTTATTTACATTTCTGCTAGTGAAGAACCACAATACTCAATTCAAAGCAGGATGCTGAGGATCTTTGCGACCCAACAAACAAGAAATAAAGCTGTCAGTGTTTGTCTAGTACAAAATGGGGACGTGCCAGCTGCAGGAGGCATTGCACACAAAAAGCCTCCCAGTCTGGAGCATGCAATGCCAAGAAGAGCAGGCTGTGCAACCTGGTATTTGCATTCAGAAACGGTGCCAGAAGGTTGGGATGAATGGCCTGGTTTATTTTCTGGAGAGTGAGTTTTCAAGAGAAGACATGATGCTTTGGATGTGTAAGAGCTTTAACCCTGGTGCCCTGGGCTGGATTTGAAGGTGGTCATCTGTTTCCCAGGTGATCTCAGCTGGACATGGCATTTACCAGCTCTGCCTTGCAAGGTGTCAGAGCTCCAGCTTGTCAGAGACTGTGCAAAACTCATTCTCCCCAAAGCCGCAAAATTTGAGTTCCTGTTACAAGAGCTCAAGGATCAAAGCCAATGCATCTTATCCTTTCCCTCTCTCTCCAAAGGGTTTGCATTTTGAGTTTTGCTTTGCCCCTGCAGCACTTCCAGATGCTCTCTCCCAGCTTTACACCTGTGATGCTCCTGGGTGTCCCAGCCTGTTGCAGGTGAAGGCAGACACAGGATTCAATGTCTCCTGCAAGGTGATGGGCATTGGGGCAGCTCTGGGAACTCTACCACTAGAGCTGGAGCAAAAAAGAAAACAGCAGGGAAATTCAGATCTGGAAAAAAACCCAGCCTTTCTTGGGGACAAGAAGGACATTTTGCACAGAGGGTTTGCTTCTGCTGATGCTGTGGCCATCAGGTAAAAACTGGGAGGTTGGAAGCAGGGCAGGTGTTTGTCCCTGTCCTGAGGAACAGACTCCAGCCAGTGAAAGCACTTTGGCTTGAGGGCTGAATGAACCTGCACATCAGTAACACCCTCCACATCAGTAACAGTGAAGGCAGGTCATCCAGAAAGCTGAATCTCAAGCTGCTTCACTGTGAAACTACATCCCACACCACAGTATATTTGCATGGCTTCCAGTAAACTGAACTGCAGAAAGTCCCTCTAGAATTAAATCTGTCATCGGTGTATTTTAAGATCTTTGTTTCTAATTAATGTACAATTTGAGTGACTGCTATGGAAAGTTTTCTTGTTTAAAAGTATTGGGAGTATTCAATTCAATGTTGTTGTTCACTGTGTGCTGCATTACACCACTTATTTACTCCATAGCTGAAGTCTGGAGGAGTGAGGACTTAAATCACTCCATGTAGGAGGCAGCTTCAACTTTAACAGCAGAGACAGTTCAGACTTCCAGTCTTCTTCATCCCTACTTTGAGAGTTTCAGCAGGAATTTAGTGTATGTTGTCTAACCCTTGGCAAGCCTCGACTCCTCCCAGCAGCTACCTCTGCACAGACCAGTGGTGGGTGAAAGCAAAAAGACATTTAAATGCAGACAAGGGTGTCCTCATCATTTTCTCTGAGTCTCGTAACAGTTTCTCGTGGGGATGAACAGAGCAGCTCACCCTCTCAGAAGTGAGATTTGCAGTCCCCGCAAACCCACACAGACCCACCATACTGAGTCATATTTCAAACTTCTTTGCCAGACATTATAACCAGGAACATTTTTCTGAAGTTACAGAAGAAGAGCTAAGTTCTGTTATTTGGTGTTACACACCATGTCCAGCTTTGCATGACACGGAACTGCAATTAAAACCCGTCTGCTCTGATGACAGGCAGAGGAGAGTTACTTGCAGCTGGAACTACACCAGGCCCTGGAAGTGCAGTTTAGCCCCTGGAAATCCAGTTTAGCCCCTGGAAGGCCAATCTAATTCTGTCACAGATATTTCCATTGCAAATGGCTCATGAAGCCCATATGTGACATCGCTGTGGCCTTGCAGTGTTCTTTTAATTGTCCTGGCAGGTCTTCAAAAAGATATATTTGTTTTCAGGAAGATGAAATGGAAATAAATTTTAATGAAAAATGAGTACAAAAGTGATTACACAGAAGGAAATTAAACCAATACTGTTATGTCTGGCAAGTGTCCCCTACCCTTTGAATAAGCTGGTTAACTCTTGATTAGAAAAATCAAAAAGAACTGGAAGACAGGACAACGTCCGTAAAGCAAAGCTGTAAGCCCAGCCTGCATCTGTCCCTCATCTGGGAAAAATGTTGATTTGGGGTTATTTGGAGCAGATTTAGGTGCTACCATGGAGTTCTAATGATGCTGACAGTGCAGAGCAGCCCAGTGACTGAACTCTTCGTGGTGAATCACCCATTCCTGAGTGCTGCAGACTAAATCCAGCACCAAAGCCAACGGCTCACATGGAAAGATGGCAGCCCATGGGCTCAGACGATCACCTGAACTTGTAAAAAGATTTCTAATTGAACAGAAAGGGATATGATGCTGCATTTGGAGCATGATGAAGATGTCAGGCATGTTCAGTTTCTCACGGCCCTAAGACGTGTGGGCCATCCATAAATCCTCTGAGCAGGCTCTGATAACTTTCCACTCTCTTACAGCAGTATTACACAGATGCCCAGTAGCTCCTATAGTTATCATAAAAATAAGATTACACATTCCTAGTCTGCGTGCAGGATACTCACAGACCCACTCACAGAAGAAGATAGCCTCTGCTCTGGATGGTAAATTAATCAACCTCTGAGCTCTGAACCTCTCCTAGTTGTTCCTAAAGCATCCATTTACCTGAGGGGTCAACCTCACCAATCTTTACAACACAAACATTACCTGCTTGGACTTATTTGGATTAGAATTGCAATCCACTTCTTTTCTAGACATTAAATTTCAGCATGAGCTTTCAAACCCCATTGTGAGAACTCCCATTCCCTGCTGCAGCCAAGGAGCAGCCACTGATGCTGCTGGCACAGGCTCCTGCCAGGCTCCACCTCATCACAGCACGCTGAGCCACTGCACCGATACAAAAGCAGGAATTAAGAGAGCTGCTGTAGATCACATGTATGATCAACTGGGAACTTACTGAGAACAGCAGGTGTAAAATGTGCCATTGCCAGAGAATTTGGAAGGGCAGGTGCCTGTACTCTGGTGGTCCTTCAGCAGTGTTTCACCCCTGCCTAGGTGGTCTTTGGACTTCAGTACCTTTTGCTCCAAGGGTTGCTCCCAGCCCTGTCACTGGATTAATCTCTGCATGAACAGATGTAGACTCAAGAATGGATGTGGACTCATAGAATCCTCTAGGCTGGAATTCTAGATCACTGGGCCCAACCATAAACCTAACACTGCCAAGTCCACCAGCTTCAGGGTGGCTTCACATCACAACACAATGAGATGTGGCTGCCTGAAACGCTCCTGCCTGGCCTAAGACCTCATCCAGGTCCTCCACAGACAGCAAGGGATGGAAGCACCTCATGAGGACAATGTATCTCACCTGCCCCAGACATCTATTCAGGAACCTCAGGGATCTTCACAGAAATGTCTTGGATTAGACATGACTCATGAAGTGATTCAAGTACCTGTGACTCAGCTCTCAATTGATTGTGGTCATAGCCCAGCTGGTAAAATCTAATGTGCAGGTCATTTGAATGAAATGAAGCAGGAGTCTTCCTAAGGATCATTTACTGGCTCTGACTCTTCCCTACGGATTTTCACATTTCAGAAAATGGAGTGACAACATACAATCTCTTCCATACAAAGCCTGACTCATTTATCCACAGCCACTCTGTTCCTGTGATCCTGCTTCTCAAAAAAACCTACGGTTTGTTTGCTTTCCTGCTTTCCTCTAGACTGCCTGGACAACAGTTGTCTTGCTTAAATTCAATATTTTAAAACACACAGTTTCTCATCTTCCCTAATAAGGGGAACCATTCCCTACCTAGAAAGAGTCATCCATTATAAGTTAAGCAACAGTGGAAAGGAAACCCTGGGATAACTTGGTGTTATCTCACAACAAGCAAAATCCCTGTCAGCAAACAAAACACCACACAGTGGTCCTGAACATATGACAAACATTTTCCTTTTAAAATCAAATCAGAACTGAAGCTGTCAATGCCCCAATTCTGAAAGAAACCCCTGTAAACAACAGTTCAGCTGGGCCTTCCCCAAGAGACAACTAATTTTATGCTTCATCAGAAAGAACACATTTCACTCCCAAGAATAATTTTAATCCTTTCCCTAATTCGCATATGTTAACACCCAGAAGTGATTAGAGTTGCACGACATGAAGTAATCAAGTTTAAGCACCGTACGTAACGCTCAGCAGTTTCTGCACAAGGCAGAACATACCCTCAACAAATTTGTTAGCAGAGTTGTCCTTTTGAGACTATCTGAGGATTTTATGTTGACAAAAATATTTCCTTTATTCCCACAGTATTTGCCTAAAGTATTCCCTGAAACACCAAAAGAACAGGATAATAAAGAAGTTGCCTTCATAACTCTTCATACACAATTTATATGGGGCCCTCTGAGCTTATTTTTTCCTTGTCTTTTTGGCTCATCTGAACTAATTTACTTGGGTCAAATCCAGAAGCCTTTATTGAGGCAAAGATTCATCACCTCCAAATGACCAAATCTTGAAAGAAGTTTCAGTCCCATAAATAAAACCATCAATTCCATCAGGCTACCTCTCTGCTAATAAATTAAATAGGTTTGGGAGCATTCTCTCAGACACTGGCCAGCTGGCACAGGATGGTCCGTGTCCATAAGGCTTAACTCTCCCAATCTGCAGGACAAAAAATTTATGTGAAAATTACCTGTGGGAAGCATTGGCCCATCTTGATGAACCATGATCCCATCCCATGACCCATCCCATCTGCACCATGCCTTGGGTGTTCCATGGACGTCTTTAACAAGTGAATGGTATCAAGGACTGACCTTCTACACCAGGAAATGAGGCCCCAGACTCTTTGGACATGAGTACAAATGTAGCCTCACACTCCAACCTGGGCCAACACTTGTTGCTGGGTTTGCACAGTCCTTTATCACAGAAACCATCAGTGAATCTAAACGTAAAACGTGAGCCAAGGTTCCCGAGTACAGCAAAACCTGACACTCTTTGGGTTAATACAGGAAGCTTGAACTTGCAGTTTTCCAGTTATAAAGCCTTGCTGATAGGAAAACCTGGATAATCCTTGCACAATCCACCGCATTACTGCATTTCTTCACTTAATCCCTCATGGATAAGAGTGAGAGGAAGCATTAAGAGACCAGGATGAATTGACACTATTGACAGACCAGTGTTGTGAAATATGCTCAGTATTGTACCTATTGCTGCCCCTGAGCAGCAGTGAGGGAGGTCTGGGCTTTGGCTGCCTTGGCACCACACAGAAGCTCTGGTGTGATGCCTTGCTCTGCTTTCCTCCTCCGGCACAGCCCGTGCCTAGGGAATGACTAATGCCATATTCAATTTCCTTAATATGGCTTTGTATTGCTTATACTGCAGTGGAAATTTATATTGGAGTCTGAACAGAGAGAAGCTGTTCTGCAGGGAGAGGAAGGACAGCCAAAGCCAGGGCCAGGGGGCTCTTGGGCTCACCACCAGCTCAGTGCTCGTGGCTCGGAGTCACCCTCCCTCAAGGGCACCACTGTCCTCTTCAAGGGAGCACTTCTCATTTAAGTGAATTTTTTCAAAGTTTTTGTTGCTTGCTCCAGTGTCTGCCTGCCTCAGAGGTCTCACAACAAAACCAAGGGGAGCATTGAACATGGAACCTGAGCTGTGTTTTGCACTGTAACCCCCATTTAGCACCATTCCTCTGGTACTCATCCTCTCTGTCCAGTCCTTCCCTTCTTCATGCCTTATGCTAAAGGATATCTCAAAAACTCTGAGGACGTTTTCTCTTCTCTATTGCTTGAAATGCATTAAAAAAAAAAAGTTAAATACCTTTTATTGTCTGTGTAATACAGGCAGTGCTGCACCATCTGTGTTTCACATTCAGGGAGAGAGAGGCAGGAAGCAGTTACATACCCAAGGAAAGGCTATCAAATTAAATGGAACAATGGGAAAAAAAAGCCATCCTGTAACCTAGTTTGTGTTTCTACACTGTTTAGGATGATATGAAAGTGCTACTTGATCAAAGAACAATTTCCAGGCTATTGTACAGTCAATTGGATTTTTCTTGGATGCTGAGCTGTTTCCCAAAGATATTTAACCTGGAAACACGGCTGCAGCAGCCTCAGCAGAGAAGTTGGAAATCGTGTGCAGATGCACTAAATGCTCATCCATGGCTTCACATGTGTTCACTGCCCTCCCACACAGCCTGTGGGATGTGCCCTGTGCGTGGCACAGCGCTGCACATCCCACAGGGACTGGGAACGCTGACAAAGGAAAACGTAAAAGGAGGCCAACAGCACAAAAGATGGAGGCAGGGAAACATCCGTGGTAGCTTGGGATAACAAGGGACCCAATATCCCAATTTACCAAAGCTGACATGCTGTTTCCCCACGCTCTCAGCAGCAAAGGCAGCTCCCTGGCTGGGGCATGAAGAGAAGCAGTTCAATCCCTCGCCCCCAGACACCACCACAGGATCACACAGCATGTGCTGCAACCTCTGCATTAAAATGACAACCTCATCTACACCCAGCTCTTTTCAGACTTAAAAGTGGAAAAAAGAAATGATATTGTGGAGGAGTGGGCTGGATTGGGAGAACCATGAGTAATAATTCTGACCCCATGCCGAAGCAGTTATGAGGAAAAGGTTCATTCCCTCTTCCTTTACCTATTTTAAGTGCTTTAGAGTTCTTCATTCCTCTCACAGAAACTCAGAGTTATATTACCAACCTCCTGAGCAGTCCTAGCACAGCAGAGTTCTGGCCAGGGCTGGCCTTGCTTGCAAGGCCTGGGATATTCTCCATTGACATCAGTCAGGTCTTTTGCAATGCAAAAAAGAAAAACAAAGAAAATAAATAACTACACCATAAGTCAGGAGAAAACCATAACTCTGGGGAAAAAGAGCAAGGCAGTCAAATATTCCACCCTAACAGCTCAAAAGGAAAGTATTGGCTACTTCTGACAACACTATTACTATCACTAAATTCGTATTATTATTTCAGAATATTAAATCCATGCCCCAAAAGTGTCTCTGACCAGAGTCTAATGGACTACAGAGAGTGATTAGGACAGCAAAGGGTTTTGTAAAATGCCTTCTGCCATCTGCCAGTCCTGTGTAGCTTTCCAGCACTCAGCTATCACCGATAGCTGCCCATCTGCAAACCCTTTACCTCGTTTTCAGCCACTCCATAAGCACTTCTTGGTTTCTCCTGCCCTACAGTCCTTCTGCATTTACAGTTAATCCTACGAGGACTACAACAAACAGATAGACTTTTGATCAAAGTCATCCTGGAAAAACATCACCCAGCCCTCCTGTTCCAAACCCGTGGTTATAGATGAGACTTCATCTCCAGTGCTACCCTTTACCTGCAGGAGGGGACTCTCAGCACAGCCCTGACAGCCTGAGGGATTCATTGAGCACAGGACTGAACAGGGATGGGAAGTAAAGCAATTGCATTAGACAAGAAAGACAGAAATTTTTCTCTTTTTTTTTTTTTTTGTGCACTCAGTAGAAGAAAAATAACTGCAGGGAGAGACTGTGGGTGAGTGATGGGTTCTCAGCTTAGCAATATCTCCAGAAGAAATTCTGTATCATTATATTTTGCTCTTGAGAGCAGTGATGGACGAGCTCACCCTTCCCATCTTCCCACAGTCAAACAGAGCAGACTCTCACCAAGCTAGCTTTGTCTTGATCCCCACTTGCTGTGACGGTTTGGGAAGGAACAGGGTAAATCCCCGTGGGGATTCACAGCAGGCCAGTGTCTCCCCAGCTCCCCCATAGCCAGGTCAGCACAACCCCGGGGCTCCTCACCTTGTGGTCACCTGGAGTCACTTTCTGAGCAAGGTGGAGTCCCCCCAGTGCCAGGGGCACAGCCAGGGACTGCTCTCCTGTCCGTGAGATGAAGCCAGTGATCTCCTAATACAAAAATCGTGGAATAGTTTGGGTTGGAAGGGACATTGAAGCTCATCCCATTCCACCGGCAGGGACAACTTCCACTACTGCAGGGTGCTCCAAGCCCCGTCCAGCCTGGCCTTGGATGCTTCCAGGGATCCAGGGGCAGCCACAGCTTCTCTGAACACCCTGTGCCAGGGCCTCACCACTCTCACAGTAAAGACTTTCTTTCTAACATTTAGTCTAAATCTCTCCTCTTTTCATTTAAAACCATTCCCCCTTGTCCTATCACTATCCTCCTGTGCAAAATGAGAAATGTTCAGGTGGCAAAAATCACAGAGGAAGGTGAATGTTAAATTTCCAGGCAAGAAAAAGTAGCAAAGTTGTTTTCCATAACACAAAATCTGAAAATGGGGACAGAGCTCATCCCAGTGTTCTGCTATTACACGCTGCAAATAAATTGTTTCTGCAAGAGAAATAAGTATTTTCTGAGCCAAAAAAAATAGCAGAGAAGGGACTGATCAAATTCAGTGTTCTTCAGCAATGTAAGACTAATGCCTCCCACTCCAATATCATTTCAATAATTTGAAAGCAGAAGTAAAACCTTTAATGTCTATTTTGCTTTTCTTGTAGCTGTTTTAAGGACCAGAGGATCTCAGTGTATCAGCATCCCATCACAAACATTCCTGAGTTCCTCTCCAAATGCCCCTGGGTAAAAGGTTCACCATGAAGTTGAGTCATTATGAAGGTGGTGGCAGAGACCTGAAGGTCTGGAGTCAGGCTCAGACCTCAGGAGTGTTGTGCCATCCCCAGATCAAAGCGTTGGCCACCCACTTGTTCCTGGCTAATACTGATGGAATGAAATCTCTGATTGCTTTGGCTACTGGAGAAGGCCTGGGACCCCCTGGCAGCTGCAGGCAGGGCACAGGTGTCTTCAGTTTGGGGGAAAAGCAAGCACAGATGTCAAAATGCCACTTTATCAGATTGCTCAAGCAATGTGATAAATAAACAAACCCAAACCCAGAGGTTAATTTTTTTTTCATTCCAATCTGAACTTACTGTTTCTCTTCCCTTCATTTCAGCCCAATGTTTGGCTGAAGTCTAGTCCATCTGGACCACATGGCTTCCATGGATCAGCCTCCCGTGAGGCAGCGGAAAACATCATCCAGGTCCAGGTCATGATTTTGCATGTCCAAAAAGCATTTCATGTGATTTTAGGGTATCCCTCACCCTCACTGTTCAGACCTCTCCTCCTTTTAGCTCATCCAGTGGGAGCTCAGGTGGGGGACCAGGAGTAACATTAGCTTTAAGAAAATGAAAGAAACTGTTCAATGTTCTGGAAATGCTGAAGCTGGGAGTAGAAATAAAACCAAAACAACACCGCCCTTCCACACAGAAGAAATTATCACTGTCTAGCCATCTTTTATTTTTTAAATTTTATAAATTTCCCCTTGCTATTAAGGATTATTTGCACTGCCAAGAACTGACTTCTCTTTGCCAGCTCCTCCTTGTAGTCTATAGTCTCCTTTTTCCTGTGGAGACAAAGCCGTAGTGAAAAATAGCACTGCAGATTTACCAGATGAATAACAAAAGACATTTTGCTATATACTCTAGACTTTGCCTTTAAAGCATCAAATACGTGTGTATTTCCAACATTTAAAAAAAAAAAAAGGCGAGCTTCTAAAAAAATAAAATGCACCTCTTCGACTAGACATGGCTTAATTTTAAAATACAAGTTAACCCTTGCTCATGATGGTGCTGGACTGGCACAGAGGGGGCTGTGGTCAGTTTTTCTCCTATATGTACAAATGGACCACAGCTCTCTTCTGGGAAGATCCCCAGCTATAAGCAAAATGATAAAAAGAGTTGGTAAACCTTTGCCAGGTTCCTGAGTGCCAACAAAAGTGCAGACTTGAGCCTTTCCTTCAGATGGATTTGATGATGGCAATATCTGCCCCGGGAACGCCGCTGAGCTGGATCCCTTCCCCAGCACATTTCACGCCAACCACAAAAGCCAACATTTGCTTACAAAGCAATTGTTATAGAGCCAGCTCCTGACTTTTTAATTTATTGAATATTTGTTCCCCTCGACCGACACTCCAGCAATCTCTCTGCCAGAACTAATATTTTAAATCGCGTATTTTAACGTAATTTGCATAACTTTTTCAAAACAAGTTATCGTTGTCCATGTCCTCCTTGTTTTAGATCCTGCCTAATCCCAAGGTCAAGGAACTCACTAGGGCCTGCTTGATTTTTCTGAGCTTTGGACAAGAATTTCCAGACCCAACAAGAGCACTCTGCCAGCAAAGTGCTGCAGTAGCCACAGGTTCTCTCCTGCGTGCAATGGACACTTGACAGCAGGACAACACTTAGTTTGTTTTTATTCACTCTCTGCCACGTATTTTAAACTTTTGTCCTTGCTAAAGAAGCCAACAGTTGTGCTTGCAACATTCTTTTGTAAGGTTTTTTTGTGGCTACCACAAAAGTCTTCAAGCAAAACCTGAGTAACGGCTAAAATTCATCTTTTCTAAAACATTCTTTTCCATCTTTAGTACTGTTATTATGGAAAAGTTTGGATTGGTGCACATCTACTGTCCACACAACCAAACAGGAATGTTTATCACGATGACAAATGGACTTATTTTGGTTTAAAGAGGTGCCCTTTTGCAGTCTGTTCTATAAAAGAGTTTTTACACAAGGTTCTCTGGGTAGATGGGTGACAAGAGTTGCCAGTAGTAGCAGATATATATGAGGTTATTTTGAATCCCATGTTGCACAATGATGGCAGCCTGTTACATCCATACTTCTATTTTTCACTGGTTCTACTCTGTCCTTGCACTTCCTTCATGTAAGAATCTCTTGGTTTTCAGTTCAGGAGGGGAACAGGACTGAGACTGTTTCCCAGCAGCACCAAACAGCACATTTGACAACCAACCTGACACAAAGGCAAAGGAAATTCTGTTTCTATATTAGTACCCAAAAAAAGAGATTTTTAATTGGTGATAGTTCTTGGACAGCTCATCTGAGAGCTGCCTTCTGAGTCACATCCCATCTCCTATAGAGGAAGATGCTGTGAGCCCAGAGGAACACACACCACTCTCTAGGTCTTTAGTTCAGTCGGGTCTCCAGCCTGTCAGAAGCAATTTCTCCAGGAGAGGATTATTGACTCTGAGCTGCATCATCCGTGGGATGCAGCAAACTGATGTGATTTAGAGAATGGGAAGGAGAACACAGAACCCAGCTGAAAGAGCACAAAATTGAGAAGTGTGTGGACTAATTATGTTGAAGGAATGGGAAAGCAACAGTGACACACAGATAAAATAAATAAAAGTAGGAACTTTTTCAAAACAGCTGCTGGAAATATTTTTTTTTTACTTGCTTTTTTTCACATTCTGACTGCCATCCTCATCCTTAATCCTTATAAAGAAAATAAGTTTTATAGATAGCATTTTTTTTCTTCTAATGCAAGATATTTTGAACTGAAGAACAGAAGAAGAAACTTGCCTTCCCAGGCCCACACTTACCACACTGCTGGACAAGGAGGACACTGGACGTCCTACTGGGGTATCTGAGAGCTATTAACAGAAAACTGCTTTCCCCAGATCTTTAAATGGAACAGGAAGACTTCTTTTTTTTTTTTTTTTTTTTCCCCCCCCCCATTTATCTCCATCACAATTGCCTTGATAATTGTCCCTCTCCGCTCAGCTGGCCCGTACCGAGGGTGTTTACCCAGCACAGCCGGGAGGTGGGTGGGGTGGGATGGCTGGGGGTAGGACCCTCCACCGGCGTGAATCAGCCCAGCTGAGCCGGCTTTGAGGCCATCAGCTGATTGCTGCCAGCGGAGCCTCTGCCTCCTGTGACTCATCCTCCCCCGAAGCAAACAAAGAGCCCCCGAACGCCGGGCTGAGTCACAGCCGCTTTGAAGGTGGCAGTGGGGCGGCTCTCGTGTCCCTCCCTGCTCCGGGAGGGAGTGCTGGGGAGGAGGTTGTTCCTGTGGCAGCCAACCTCGAGTCAGAGCTCTGAAAATGACAGCAGGGGGGACAAGAAAGGCCTCTGAGGAGTACAAGACCCCCCTTCCAGCCGCCTTCTGTGACAGCTCTTCAATCTGCTCCTGCCGGGCAGGGGGGACAGGGCTGATGCAGGGGATGGCCGAGTTCCCGAGGACTGTAATTACGTGGGATTAAAATGCAGAGCTCTGCAGTTACGTTTTGACAGAAATTACAACCTCAACAGGGGGAAAAGTCAGGAAAGGGCACCAGCAAAGCAGAACAAGCTGGCAAATCCAGCTCTGATTTAAGCACATCTCTGCTGCCGGATTTGGCCACTTGGCACCTGCTGACAGATGTGTGTTACCCGGTGATCCTTCCCACCAGAGGCAAAATCACAAATTTCCTCAGAGATTGCTAAGATGGCTCTAGATTTCTGCTTCAGTGTTGGGTACAATTTCTTTCCTTCCCACAGATATCCACTGCTTTTCCTGCAGAGAGGAGCCGGTGATACGTTCCCCAGCCCGCTCCTCTCCCCGGCCAGCAGCAACCTGGGCTGCCCATTCCCTGCTCCCCCCTGCCTTCAAGAATCATTAATTATCATAAAGAAGAACATTTCCTTTAACTACACAATGTCAAACAACTCTTCAATTTAAGTGCTCATCTGTTTTCATCACTCCGGGGCCGAGCTGCTGTGCTGCTGTGTGATGAGACTGACTGGTGGTATTCCACTGGTGAGCATGATCCAGCTGGGAAATACTCAGACAACCCAACTGCCAGCAGGAAATAATATTTTGTAAGTCATGGAAAAGCCAGGAAAAAAAAAGGAGAATAGACTTGGATAAGTCCTACAGATAGGGAATTGTGAGGGTGGGTAGGGGCTGACATTGGTTATCTTTGAGGAACCCATTATGCTGAACATCTGCATTTCCAAGTAGGACTAAACCCCATCAGGAGACTGGGTTTGCTCAGAGATGCTGCTTTAATGTTTAATTTATTCAGAATAATTTAGCTTCATTTGGGAAGTTGCAAATGAACTGTTACTTGTTCTGTGTCAACAAATCACTGGGGTTTCTTGCTTAGAAAAACAAAAAGGAAAACAGACATATTGTCAAACCAATGCTCCCTGTTCATTATCCACCTTTCCAAAGACCAGCTGGTGGAGAGAGACAAGGGATAAGTCACTCTGCAGTGGCCAGTGATGCTCCACAGCAACTCTGTTGAAGCACAGCTCATCTGCAGACCAATGCCCAGCAGGAAAAGGGAAATTACATTCCTAGACTGCTATTTCCAGAGTGGGCATTGGAAAGAACGGAATACCCAGCAAACCACATCTTCCTGAGTCCCCTCCTGTGTGCTTGAACACCAGAAACTCCATAAAAACCCCGGGATAAATTGACTTTGTGATTTGGTGTGAGCAGAAGAGGAGAAAAGTTGCCTGCAGGCGTGTCCATCTGTAATGTACTTAAGGAACTGGTGGTGTCAGGCACTGTGTGTGGCACAGGGCATCAGGCAGCTCGTGCTCCCTGGTGAATGGGAAAGTGGGAATTCAAGCTGGGTGAAGCCTGTTCATACATACATTAGTGTGGGGTGGTGGTGGTTAAATAACTCTTTCACACTACCAAATGTGCTGTCCTACAGCAAAATTTTATTATACACAACTTTTCTTACTCCTATTTGTGTAATAAAAACACCTCAGAAAATTCCGTAACGCTGAAGTTAACGGCCAAGTCTGTATCCAGATCTCAAACTAGAAATAATCCTGTATCAGCACAATAAAGCTGTTAACGGAAGACCAATTTAAATTTCTCCTTAAAGCATAGATGTTGGGTTTAATCCTTTCCTCTGCCATCGGTGCTCCTGCTCCTCCTGCTGTGGGGCTGCTCCTGTGCAGGGAGGTCCCCCCTGTCCCCTGGGGTGACCAGTGCCACCACACAGGAGCAGCTTCTGGGTCAGCAGCCACTGGTTACCATTTCCAAGAAGCACAGATCAGCTTTGTCCCTGGTCCCTCAGCTTGATCCTTCCCAGTGGGAAAGGCCCAGAGGCTGTTTCCCGTTGTCAGTGCTGCACCCATCAGCCCAGCGCCAGCACAAATGGAATGGCAATAAGAAATGGGCACTAAAACCATTTTTTATTAGGCTGGTGGGGAAACACTGATGCATTAGCATTTTTTAATTAGTTGTGATGCTGTGAATGCAAAAGATGACAATGGTGAACTCTGTGCAGAGGTTTTCTCCTCCTTCCCTCTGTAGTGCTCCATGATTCCTCTGCTGCTGAGGTTTGTTTGCTGGCTTTCCCAAGCTCTTGTTTGGTTCACAGCTACCTCTCTGTAGCTTTGCCCACCCTGCCAAGCCCCCAGCCTGGCTGGAGCTCCTGGGGTTCCTGTTGTCCCCAGAGAGGCCGTGGGGCTGTGGCACATCCCCTTGCCCTGCAGCACGGCAGTGAGCCCACAGGCCTGGCTCGTGGTTCAGTGCAGGTCATCAAAATGCAGCTCAAATACCAGGTTTTCCACAGAGAAAGTCAAACACAACACCCCCACGAGACAACAGGGGATTCAGGATGTAAATGCAATCTCCAGCCCTGGGTGGTGAGGACCACTGAAGGTTCACATCCCCCTCGAGGAGCTGGAGAGGGGGTGGAAGGAGGGGGCTTTCCCTTGCCCCAACAGGCGGCCTTTCCTAACCAGGAGTTGTATAAGCCAGGAGAAACATAACTGAATCATATGCTTCAGAGTCCCTGCTGGTCTCTGTTCTCATAAATCAAGAAGGTAAATATAGATCAGTCATTGCCTGGGTTTATCAGGGTGTGTTTGAGCAGAAGCCGGGCTGTGGATGCTTTATGTGGCCAGCGAGGACACACCCAGAGCATTAATCTGGTTTGTCTAATTGATGTGGTTGTTTCTCTTTTGCTGACTGGATACATTAAGGAAATTGTTCATTCACTCCTCCTGGTTTTTTATGGAAATCTACTTTACTGTACCCAAAAGCAAGAAACAAAGCAAACCCCTTCATTTTGCCTTGTGTCCTACACAGAAGAGATGGCACCAGCTCCTGCTTCAGCTCCCTTTTCCAGTTCTGCTCAGTGCTGGTTTCATGAGACTGAAAACATCACCTCACATTAGGTAAATCTTTTCATAAAAGCCATTAACTCCTCTGTGGAAAAGCCCAGTGGATTTTTCCATGAGACGTAATTTCTAAAAGCCTGTCTTTATAAATGCACAATGTCAAGGGCCAGGAAAACAACAAAAAATTAAAAAAAAAAAAAAAAAAAAGTAGCAGAATGGGTCAACGCAAGCAGCATTTTATTTCTGTACATTCCACCTGATTTCAAGAGCTACATCGTGTCTATACCTGACCCACTCCAGAACCAATTCATCAAAACATGTACTTTTAGCATCAGATCTCATGGAACCAGAAGAACAAACAGTATTTGCTTTGCATTCTGAATAAACGGGGTTTTTTTCTATGAAAAACTTGTTTTTTCCTCAATTTTTCAGTCCTTTCCCTGCACCGTGAGTCTTTTGCATGCTAGCTGGCACATCAATGATGAAAAACACGCTGTCCTAATATCCTCCCCCAGCCCTGCAGAAGCTTTCTTGAAACCTATTTACTGCTGGGATGCGCATATTAATGTCTTGTCTTATTTGCCTCAACAAACAGAAAGCAGCTATTTTAAGTTAGCAGAAGATACACAAACCATTGAAAGTCCAATCTTTGTTTTCTAGAGAAGCCATCTGGCGCGCGTTCCTTCTTTTGCATAAGTTTTAAAGCTTCTTTGGGGTATGGACAGCACCTCCCGGTGTATTAACAACAGGTCAATAAGGGATGGTTGCCCAGGTCAGGGACCTATGCCAGGGACCTGACACATGGCCAGTCATTGCACCAAAGCCAGGGGATGGGGCAGCCACAGGGCCGAGATCCCATTAGCAGCTCGTAAGCGAGGCAGGACCTTGATCACTGGTAATGATATAATGAATGCCAAATTAAAACCTAAAACTATGCTACCCCAGGCTATGATCTTATCAACCTCCCCCGAAAGCTGAGCTGCACCAGCCCCTTCGGGTCTTGAACAGGAGATTTCAACTGATATGCTGCAGGTAATTCAATCCATGCCGCTGCTCTTTCAAGCAGCACTGGCCAAGGCTGCATTACAATATTAAATCCACAGTGACTTCAGAGGTGTAGGCTTTGGCTCCTCGTCCTTCAGCTGACATGCAAAATCAGGTTGAACAGACCTGGAATGACCCAGCTGAAATATCCTGGCTGAGCTTCAACTGAGAAGCTGTGTTTAGTCCAAGGAACACTGCACTGTGGTGCACATCTGGATAAGGCTTTTGCCTTCAGTGCTTTTGCCTCCCCACCACTGGCCTTTGGCTTTAGCACTAAGAAATCATCGGGGAAGAGTAGATCAATAGAAATGTCAATGACAACAAACTATTAGATCGATGTTGTCCTCTTTTGTTCTGCAGTGCTGTCGGTTTCAGAGCAGATGTGCAGTGCTCTCCTGCTGAACAGCTGATGCTGCTGAGCTTCAGAGCCTGGGATGGTTATAAACCTTCCCTTTCCTGCAAGGCCTGCTCCTGGGACAACAGCGGTTATTCTGGACACGCAAAAAGCTGCACTTTTGTGAAAAACAAACAACAGACAATAAACCCTCTTATTTGCATGCAAAGCAAATGCACTCACTCAAACAGCAGCCTCTCATCAAACTCTGGGATGGGCAAAGCCCTGTCCATTATTATTAGCAAGATGGATAAATCACACAGCCAGCTATGATGCCCAGGAAGCATTCACATATCTTTCTTTTTTTCCTCTCCCAGAAAAAAAAAAGTTTTATTTTTTATCCAAGCAGAAAGAGTTCAGTGTCTGGGTCAAATTTGGCGAGTAAATGCTAAAATACTCTGCAGCCCACTGATGTAACCTGGCGTTCTCAGCAGTAGCGAGCAACCTTTTGTGTATGAACCCAAAACAAACACTGCTTTTCCTGAGGACAACACAAACAGCTTCTCCTGTGTGTGGACAGCCCAGCAGAGACTAAGCTGGTCCTGTCACCACAGTGTGTCACACCAGGGACAAGCAGCTCATGGATGTTCCCCAGCCCTTGATGCAGCACTGCCCACCCAGAGCCTGGCTCTCCCAGTTGTCTGAAACAAGGCACAGCCGATGGGGAACTGAGTTCAGGTAGGGGCCATGAGAAGCAACAGGGGAAACCACGGAGATCAAACACAGTCTGGGGTGTGCAGCACCACAGCAGAGCAAGTCAGCCCTCAGTAGCCTCCCAGAACTCCCTTGAATTATTGAAGGCCAGGTTGGACAGGGCTTGGAGCAACCTGGTCTGGTGCAAGGTGTTCCTGCCCATGGCAGGGGGGTTGGAATGAGATGGTGTTTAAGGTCTCTTCCAACCCAAACTTTTCTGTGATTCTATGAATAAGTCCTGTGGTAACACATCTTTCCTGCCCCCTGCTCATTGCAGGTGAACCAGGCTGTGTGTCCCCTTGCCAAAGCCTTGTCCTCAAAGCATTCCCACACTGTTAACAAAACCATTTACAGCACCTGCTCCTATAGCAAATTAAAAACAAGATCTCCAAGCTCTTTACTGATAAGAGTGAGTTTCTGCCTAAAAGTAGCCCAGCATGGCTTCTACTAGAACCACAGCTTTACTGAGATGAGTAACCAGCTAAGCCAAGCAATCCTCTCAGCTTCAGAGGCGCCTCTTTATAGGGCACGTGCTGGGTGGCAAATACCAGGACCCACCACTCTGGGCTGAGCACTGAACAGCAGATGGGTCAGTGTCAGCAGATACAGGCTCCATGTGGCACATCCCACCAAACTCAACATGGCTGAGAGACTTTGGGGGGCTGGAAGACATCAAGTAAGTGCTGCTTTTCTGGGGAGCATCCAAGGGGAGCCACACTCATGCCTAACACAGAGATGTGGCCCTGTGACAGCTCTATACCCAGAGTCACATCCTGTGTATGATCTGCCAACAGATCCACTTACTGTCTCTGCACTGGTACCACCTTTGTGCTGTTACTTTGTCTGTTACTCTCAGAACAGACAACTAAGACCAAATCCTGCTACCAGCTTCACCCTGTGACTTTAATCAAAATCCAGATGAGCTAAACCCACCTGCAGGACAGCAGGAACTGATCAAGTATCATTTGATTAATCCATAATCATTATAGCATCCATGGTGAGACCTGGATGGACAAGTCCCACTTAGTGGCAGCACAGTGGCACAAAGCATTCATATTAAGCCATGAAATGAAGAAGCTGAGAAGGCAACAAAAATAAGATGTCTATCTGGTTTGGTTGTTCAAAGCAGACTTCTCTGAATAAGAAAAAAAATAGTGTGTGGTTCTTTAAATAAGGCAGTAGTGTCCAAACACTGAATCATTTAATCCCCTCTGGCTGGCAGCTGCTTTATCCCAGCCTCCCCCCAGGCACGTCTGCAGCCCCTGTCCCAGTGCAGGAAGGGCAGCCCCACCGGGGCAGCAGCTCCCCGAGCTGGGGTGTCCCCACAGGTGTCCCCACAGGTGTCCCCACCCCACGCAGCCCCCAGCCCATGCCACAGCTCTTCACGTGTCCGTGGCCGAGGTTAACGCTGCTGTCTCAGTGCCAGGGGGAGGTCCCTGTTAGGGATGGAGGTGGCACAACCAAAGGGCATCACTCCTTCTGCATGCACCAGTGGCAGCCTCCAGCCAGGGGAGATGCCACAGCTTATGCTGGAGCTAGGCTTGGACTGTTTGTTTGCATGGGGATTTGAAAGGGATTTATTTAATGCTCCATCACCCCATGTGTCCCTGAACAGTGAATGTGTCTGATGGATGCATTACCCATCTCCTCCGCTCAACCTGGCATGGATGATACAGAGGAAGAAAGAAAGGGGCTGGGAGAAACTTTAGCTGGATAACATCAAATGGCAAAGCACTCCCGGGGTGTTTGCTTTGCTGGGATTTTACCCCAGTTTCTGTTTATACCCACACACTACTGAGGTTCCCTGATGCAGAGGGAAGTACCTGATACGGGTTTATGAGAAACATCCATGTGGATGTTTCCTTTTAACCTGTCCAAGATGCCTTTTAGCAATGCAGAATAACCCCAGAATAATCCTTTCCGTTGCCCTAGGCATAAATTAAACCCATGGCCAGTTCCACTACAGACAAGTAATTTAAATAATGAAGAGGGTGCCCTGGGAGTGCTGGGCTCGTCCCCTGCCCAGTGGTGTCAGGGCTGCAGTCCCTGTGCCTCAGGGTAAGAGCTCATGGGCTCAGGGAGGAAGCAGGCACAGCTCACCACTCCAGGCACTTTTTTTCACCTGCCCAGCTAATTGCAAGTGAATTCCCCCAGCTGAACTGCCCCACTGAGGTCCCATAAGGAATGTAGAGACAATCCCTCACCCAAAGAAATTACAGCCTGTGCAGCCAACACACTCCCTGAGACTGGGCAATACTTCCAATGTCATTTCATATCATAGGGATAAAAAATACTCCAAAGCTCACCCAGAACACCTGTTGCAGAGCCGGTTGCTCCACTGAGGTTTTCTAAGCCTCAAATCAGAGCTTTAATGACAGGACTGTTCTTCTTCATGCTGGGATTGATTGTGGCACTAGTCATCAGACGACACAGCAAGATTAATCCTTCTTCTTATCCTCCTACATGAATGCCTCCATCACTCTGACCTTATGGGTACTCACTGAGGTTCCAGCTGATGCAAAAGGAAGAAAAAGAGAGGCCAAGCATCCTGGCAATGTTTCTAAAATACCAGTACTTCTGCAGGGCTCCACCCGGCCTCTGCTCAGAGACACTGTCAGCTGAACTTTGCAGTGGACATCTGGGAGATGCTGCTGTTCTGGGAGATGGCTTGTGATGCTACAGACCAAACCAAAGAGAGAACACTTGTCAAAGGCATGGACACGAGCCACTGGACAGGCAGAGCAAGCAGGTGGACGGGTAACCAGCTCCCATCACTACATCCCAGTGCCTGCTCGCTGTGACGTCCCTGTGCAGCCTGGTGCTTGCAGACAGAAGTGCTTTTCTATGAAATATCAGTCATTCCTAACAGACAGCTGTCACCCTCCAACCACCTGCACTAAATGATGGGGGTGTGATGTGCTGTGCCTTCAGCCCCACTCACCTAACAGGGGTGCTGGAGGGATGGCAGCCAGCGCACGCCGACACACAAACGGCACAGGAAAGGTGCTGCAGCTTCTCCCTCTTAGTTTCAAAGAGTCTTTTCCCTTGGAAACATAACCCAAATCAGTGCACTTTTGTAAAACCAACCAAAATGTCATGGGGTCACATTGGGACCCCAATGTAAGTCCAAGGGGAACCCAAGCTATTTGTCTTGAACTTTCCATTATTCAGTTTTGATGATGTCAAAACATTTTGAGAAACAGCACTGAGGAAAACTCATCAAACTAATGGAATTGGAGGTGAGCCTTTCCTCTCTGAGGAGATTTCATGGAGGGAAAGAAGGCCTATAAGGTGAGGATGCTGGAAGCCCTAGAAGAATCTCGGGGTCAGCAGGCCAGGAGGCATTGGCTGTTTTAATATAAAGCGGTGTAGACAACGGGATAACCCAGAAAAGCAGGAACTGTGGTATTTAAATGGCATGATTAATTAGTCACGGATGAGACAAGTATGAGATTATGAGAGGTAAACAAACATTTTTATAAAGGTAAGAAGGAAAGTTAATAGGGCAGCTTTTGCTGGCTTCTTCTCTCTCTGTATTTAGAGTCACAAAAAAAAGAAAATTATGTGCCATGAAATTGGAATGGCCAAATTTTATGCTAATATGAAAATATAGCTAAGATAATGAGATAGAAGCTGGTGGAGATCCCTGCTACAAGGTGTCATTGAGGCCAAAGCCTCGGTCAAATTCAAAATAGGATTAAGTATATAAATGACCAGTCGGATGGCCACTTGTTACAGAAAAGTGGGCAGAAATTAGTTTGGTCTAGAAATTGGACACTGCCTGGAGACAGAAGAAATTCTGCTGCAAATGTATCATTGTGTGCTTGGCTGCTATGGAAAATTTCACCTTAATCGGAGGGTGACCTCACTGATGGGACTTGTTGAGAGAGTAACTTGTCCTCGTTCAGTTCTTAATCTACATTTAAATCAACCTGAAGAGAACCATTAGAGGGGTAAAAATTCAGGTTTCAATTCCTGCAAGACTGGAAGTTACAAAACTCATGAGAACAAGGTAAAGATTAATGAGAAAGAGCTTAAGTGATCCTCTGACAAAACATTTGCGACATTTATTACTCAGGGGGGTGGCAGGTTGTTGTGCATAGCTCAGAGCTGGTGCCACTGGATAAAACAGAGGCAAACTTACAAAAAGGAGATCAAGGCTGGGATAAAACAGGGTCTGGAAAGCTATTAAACAGCAAATTCCTCTGAAGTAAGATCTTTGAGCAGTAGAGGGAAGGTGGAAGGTGAGGGTGGTGTTGTGGTACTACACAATGGTTGTTAAGAGGACACAAAAGTCCCTCTCTGCTGCTATCAACCCATCTGCCCTTGCTCTGGTACACCAGCCCCAATTAATAAATATGAATCAAATGATTCTGAACCCACACATCGATAAGTGCCCCTAAAACTTGGCCACACTTCCAATCCTTTCAGAAACACACCAGCCCATGTCCTTTACTCATACGCTCTACAAGCACCAAGGGATTGGGTGTGAGCACAGAAGGCTGGTGGTGCTCTCAGCTGGAGTTCACCATGGTCTTAAAAGTGCTTAAAACAAGATGGAATAATAAATGGAGAAGGTTTTTTCTCTTTTGCACAGATGAAGCCAGAGGGAAGCTCCTGCTATCGGCCATCCACCACTGTATCCGGTGTCCAGGGACCGAACAAAAGCAGCTGGGGGAAACCAGTGAATGTGAAGAGAAACAAGGACCAAATGGGGACCACAGACAAGGACAGGAGAGAAGCTGCAGCTCTGACTGTTGCTTTCAGGCAATCAAAGAATAAGGAAAAGAATAAAAACAGGATTTCAAAACTGCTGGCTGTGAGGAGGGTAATCAGCTGCCTGCACTTTGGCTCTGTGCTGTGCGATGTGATGTGTGCTGGCCAGAGTGGCAGGAAGGGAACAGAGCATCCTGTCATCCTGTGATGACACCTTCTGCTGGCCAACAGCAACCTGGGAGAGGTCTTTTCTGTGCCTGTTTGGGAAGAGAGGGACTGCAAGGAGACTTCTTTGAGGGAGGGAAGAGACCAAGGTAAAGCTAAGCTGGAGAGAGGAAGGAGTCTGGTGAGAAACTGGGAAGGTTATGGCACTCCTCTGGAAAGCCACAAAAACTGCCACAGAAGTCAAGGCTGGAAAGGAAATCAGAGATGACACGTGGTCCACTCTCCTGGCCAAAGACAGGATCATGGATGTAGAATCATGGAATAGCTTGGGTTGGAAGGGACCTTTAAAGGTCACCTCGTCCAACCCCCACCCTGTCCGTGTTTATCTGTGTAATGTCACTGTCTGCATGTCCCCACAAGGTCACTGCCATTGATGCAGCTCCTGTCGGGGTCTCTCACATCAGGCAAACATTGGCTTCTGAACTGAACTGGTTGCACTGAAGTATCCCACATTTAATTATTACCAGCAGACGTTTATTTCGGTATTTGGAGAATAAAAATTTTCTCTCCACTCAAGAAAGAGTCCTCGTTGGGAATAGGTGCTGTTAGAAGCTACAGAATGAAGCTGTAACAGAAACCGAAACCAGATCCTCAGCAGGCATCACTGGAGATGAACCCAGTTTGGATTTGATGTCAAAATGGTACAATACAGACACAGACAGGGACTATTCCTAGAGCAAACCAAACAACAAAAATTGAGAAACAAAACTGCACAAAGGAACAATCATGAACACGAATTTCATGTATCCTCTAAAGTAGCTATGGATATAAAATATTAAATATATCCTGCACCTGATACCTAACTCGTCCCAGCCGGGCCGTGCAGAGGGCAGGACAGCACAGTGTGCTGCAATGCATGAGGCATTATTTTAGTCCCAATTCTGCCTGTTCCGGGATTACAGCATTAGCACCCAAATCTCACAGTGCAGCTCAAGGAGAAAACAAAAACGAGGTTCCCCACGCTCAGTCCCCGGCGTGAGGAAAGCCCTGCGCTGGAGGAGGCAGCCAGGAGAGTTATTTTCCAGCGGCCAGACAGTTTGGGGGAGGCCACTCGCAGCCCGCAGGACACTTGGACCGGCAGAGAGGACTCGCTGGGAGGGGAGGTGGCCATGGGGGCGGCCGGTCCGTGCAGGGAGCTCTCCCGGGGCCGGCACGGCCCGCGGGCATTGCCGGCGGTCACATGCGGCAGGCGGGGAGGGGAAGCGCTGAATAATTGAGGAGCTGCAGCGCCCTCCTCCCTCCCTCCCTCCATCCCTCCTCCCTCCATCCCTCTCTCCCTCCATCCA